>JAECWR010000394.1:0-35374 GCA_018150935.1 Drosophila pruinosa
TGGTGGATAGGTGGTGGATAGGTGGTGGGTGGATAGGTGGTGGCTAGGTGGTGGGTAGGTGGTGGGTACGTGGTGGGTCGGTAGTGGAGAGGTGGTGGCTAGGTGGTGGATAGGTGGAGGCTAGGTGGTGGGTGGATAGGTGGTGGATAGGTGGTGGGTGGATAGGTGGTGGCTAGGTGGTGGGTAGGTGGTGGGTAGGTGGTGGGTCGGTAGTGGAGAGGTGGTGGCTAGGTGGTGCAAAGGTGGTGGCTAGGTGGTGGATAGGTGGTGGATAGGTGGTGGATAGGTGGTGGGTGGTAGTAGGTGGTGGTGGATAGAGTGGTGGCTAGGTGGTGAATGGGAGTAAGGTGGTGGTAGGTGGTGGGTGGTTGGTGGTTGGAAGGTGGTGGGTGGGTAGGTGGTGGGTAGGTGGTGGATAGGTGGTGGGTAGGTGGTGGATAGGTGGTGGATGGGTGGTGGCTAGGTGGTGGTGGGTAGGTGGTGGATGGGTGGTGGTGGGTAGGTGGTGGATAAGGTGGTGGATAGGTGGTGTGGTGGTGGTTAAGTGGTGTGAATGGGTGGTGGTTCTAGGTGGTGGGTGGTGGTGGTAAGGTGGTGGTGGGTAGAATGGTGAATGGTAGGGTGGTGGTAGGTGGTGAATGAAGTGGTGAGGTGGTGGTAGGTGAATGGTAGTGGTGAATGGGAGTGGTGGTAGTAGTGGGCAATGGTGGTAATATGGTGGTGGTAGGTGGTGGATAAGTGGTGAATGAAGTGGTGGTAGGTGGTGGGTAGGTGGTGGTGGAGGTGGTGGGTAGGTGGGGTGGTGGAGGTAGGTGGTGGGTGGATGGTAGGTGGTGGTGGGTGGTAGGTGGTGGGTAGGTGGTGGTAGGTGGTGGATGGATGGTGGTGGGTAGTTGGTGGGGATAGGTGGTGGGTGGGTGGGTGGTGGTAGGTGGTGGATAGGTGGTGGTAAGTGGTGGGTAGGTGGTGGTGGATAGGTGGTGGGTAGGTGGTGGTAGGTGGTGGTAGGTGGTAGGTGGTGGTGGCTGGAGTGGTGGGTGGTAAGTGGGTGGATAAGTGGTGGTAGGTAGGTGGTGAAAAAGGTGGTAGATAGAGTGGTGGATAGGTGGTGGTAGGTGGTGGGTGGTAGGTGGTGGCTAAGTGGTAGCTAGGTGGTATATAGGTGGTGGTGGTAGGTGGTAGCTAGTGGTGGGTAGGTGGTGAAAGGTGGTGGTAAGTGGTGGATAGGTGGTGATGAGGTGGTAGGTAGGTGGTGGTGGATTGGTGGTGGGAAGTTGGTGGTAGGTGGTGGATAGGTGGTGAAGGTGGTGAATAGGTGGTGGGTAGGTGGTAGGTGGATGAGTGGTGGGTGGTAAGTGGTGGATAGGTGGTGGGTAGGTGGTGGTAGTGGTGGTGGTGTTAGGTGGTGGTGGTGGTGGTAGGTGGTGGGTGGTGGGTAGGAGTGGTAGGTAGGTGGTGGATAGGTAGTGGGTGGTAGGTGGTGGGTAGGGTGGTGGATAGGTGGTGGTGGTGGTGGATGGTAATGATGTGGTGGTGGGTAGGTGGTGGATGGTGGTGGTAGGTGGGTGGTGGTAGGTGGTGGTGGTGGTGGTGGTGGATAGGTAGGTGGGGTTGGTAGGTGGTAGATAGGTGGTGGGTAGGTGGTGGATAGGTGAATGGTAGCTGGTGGGTAAGAAGTGGTGGTAGCTGGTGGGTGGTGGTGGGTAGGTGGTGGTGGTAGGTGGTGGGTAGGTGGTAGGAAAGGTGGTGGAGAATAGGTGGTGTGGGTAGGTGGTGGATAGGTGGTGGGTAGGTGGTGGCTAGGTGATAGATGGTGGTAAGTGGTTGGTAGGTGGTAGGTGTGGTGAATAGGTGGTGGAATGGGTAGGTGGTGGGTGGTAGGTGGGTGGTGGTGGGTAGGTGGTGGGTAGGTGGTGGTAGGTGGTGGGTGGTGGTGGATAGGTGGTGGATAGGTGGTGGATAGGTGGTGGATAGGTGGTGGATAGGTGGTGGATAGGTGGTGGATAGGTGGTGGATGGTGGTGGGTAGTGGTGGTGGTGGTAGGTAGGTGGTGGATAGGTGGTGGTGGTAGGTAGTGGATGGGTGGTGGATAGGTGGTGGATGGTAGGTGGTGGATGGGTGGTGGATAGGTGGTTGATAAGGTGGTGGTGGATGGTGGTAGGTAGTGGTAGGTGGGTGGTGAAGGTGGTGGTGGCTAGGTGGTGGTGGGTAGGTGGTGGGTAGGTGGTAGGTGTTGGGTAGGTGGTGGGTAGGTGGTGGATAGGTGGTGGGTGGGTGGTAGGTGGTGGATAGGTGGTGGTGGGTAGGTGGTGGGTAGGTGGTGGGCAGGTGGTGGATAGGTGGTGGATAGGTGGTGGATAGGTGGTGGTGGGTGGATAAGTGGTAGGTAGTGGTGGGTGGTGGTGGGTGAATAGGTGGTGGATAGGTGGTGGTGAATAGGTGGTGGATAGGTGGTGGGTGGTGAATGGTAGGTGAATAAGTGGTGGTAGGTAAGTGGTAGGTGGGTGGTGGTGGGTAGGTGGTAGGTGTTGGGTAGGTGGTGGGTTGGGTGGTGGGTGGGTGGTGGGTGGTAGGTGGTGGTGGGTAGGTGGTGGGTAGGTGGTGGGTGGTTGGTATGTGGATGGTGGTGGTGGTAGGTGGGTGGTGGTGGTAGGTGGGTGGTATGGATGGTGGTGGGTGGTAGGTGGTGGTAGGTGGTGGTGGGTAGGTGGTGGGTGGTGGGTAGGTGGTGGTGAATGAAGTGGTGGGTAGGTGGTGGTGGTAGGTGGTGGATAGGTGGTGGTGGTGGTGGGTGGATAGGTAGGTGGTGGGTAGGTGGTGGATAGGTGGTGGATAGGTGGTGGTGGTGGGGATAGGTGGTGGTAGGTGGTGGTGGTAGGTGGTGGGTGGGTATAGGTGGTGAGTGGGTAGGTGGTGGTGAATAGGTGGTGGATAGGTGGTGGGTGGGTGGTAGGTGGTGGTGGTGTAGGTGGTGGGGAGGTGGTGGAATGGTGGTAGTGGATAGGTAGTGAATAGGGTGGTGGCTAGTGGTGGATAGGTGGTGGTGGGTGGTGGTGAGTAGGTGGTGGTAGGTGGTGGTGGGTGGTAGGTGGTGGATAGGTGGTGGATAGGTGGTGGAAGTGGTGAATGGATAGGTGGTGGTGGTAGTAGGTGGTGGTGGTAGGTGGTGGTAGGTGGTGGTGGGTGGTGGGTGGTGGGTGGTGGGTGGTGGGATAGGTGGTGGGTAGGTGGTGGATAGGTGGTGGAGGTGGTGGATAGGTGGTGGCTAGGTGGTGGGTGGGTGGTGGGTAGGTGGGTGGTGGTGGTGGGTAGGTGGTGGATAGGTGGTGAGTGGATAGGTGGTGGGTAGGTGGTGGTAGGTGGTGGTAGGTGGTGGGTGGTGGTGGGTAGGTAGGTGGTGGATAGGTGGTGGATAGGTGGTGGATAGGTGGTGGATAGGTGGTGGATAGGTGGTGGATAGGTGGTGGGTAGGTGGTGGTGGTGGGTAGGTGGTGGGTAGGTGGTGGATAGGTGGTGAATGTGGTGGTGAATAGGTGGTGAATGAGTGGTGGATAGGTGGTGGGTGGTAGGTGGTGGTGAATGGGTGGTGGATAAGTGGTGGGAGGTGGTGTGAATAGGGTGGTGGATAGGTGGTGGGTAGGTGGTGGTAAGTGGGTGGATGGTGGTGGATAGGTGGTGGATGGAGGTGGTGGGTAGGTGGTGGGTGGATAGGTGGTGGGTAGGTGGTGGGTAGGTGGTGGATAGGTGGTGGGTAGTGGTAGGTGGTGGTAGTGGTGGTGGATAGGTGGGGTGGTGGTAAGTGGTAGGTAGGTGGTGGGTAGGTGGTGGTGGATAGGTGGTGGGTGGGTAGGTGGTGGATAGGTGGTGGTAGGTGGTGGGGAGGTGGTGGGTAGGTGGTGGCTAGGTAGTGGTGGTAGGTAGGTGGATAGGTGGTGGTGGTAGGTGGTGATAGGTGGTGGTGGGTAGGTGGTGGGTAGGTGGTGGGTAGGTGGTGGGTAGGTGGTGGATAGGTGGTGGTGGTGGTGGTGGATAGGTGGTGGTGGTAGGTGGTGGTGGGTAGGTGGTGGGAAGGTGGTGGATAGGTGGTGGATAGGTGGTGGGTGGTAGGTGGTGGATAGGTGGTGGGTAGGTGGTGGATAGGTGGTGGATGGTGGTGGATAGGTGGTGGGTAGGTGGTGGGTGGTAGGTGGTGGATAGGTGGTGGTGGTAGGTGGTGGATAGGTGGTGAGTGGTAGTGGTGGGTAGGTAGGTGGTGGTAGGTGGTGGTAGGTGGTGGAGGTGGTGGGTGGTGGTGGTGGATAGGTGGTGGGTAGGTGGTGGGTGGATGGGTGGTGGGTAGGTGGTGGATAGGTGGTGGTAGGTGGTGGATAGGTGGTGGATAGGTGGTGGCTAGGTGGTGGATAGGTGGTGGTGGTGGTGGTGAATGGTGGTGGTGGTAATGGGTGGTGGTGGGTAGGTGGTGGGTAGGTGGGGGTAGGTGGTGGGTAGGTGGTGGATAGGTGGTGGGAGGTGGTGGTAGGTGGTGGTGGGTAGGTGGTGGGTAGGTGGTGGTGGTGGGTAGGTGGTGGGTAGGTGGTGGGTGGATAGGTGGTGGTGGGTAGGTGGTGGAAGGTGGTGGGTAGGTGGTGGTGGTGGAAGGTGGTGGGTAGGTGGTGGGTGGTAGGTGGTGGGTAGGTGGTGGGTGGATAGGTGGTGGGTAGGTGGTGGATAGGTGGTGGATAGGTGGTGGCTAGGTGGTGGGTGGTGGTAGTGGGTGGATAGGTGGTGGTGGGTAGGTGGTGGGTAAGGTGGTGGATAGGTGGTGGATAGGTGGTGTAGGTGGTGGTGGTGGGTAGGTGGTGGTGGTGGGTAGGTGGTGGGTAGGTGGTGGCTAGGTGGTGGAGGGTAGGTGGTGGATAAGGTGGTGGATAGGTGGTGGATAGGTGGTGGATGGTGGTGTGTAGGGTGGTGGTGGGTGGTGGTAGGTGGTGGATAGGTGGTGGTAGGTGGTGGGTGGTAGGTGGTGGATAGGATGGTGGTGGTGGGAAGGTGGTGGGTAGGTGGTGGGTAGGTGGTGGTAGGTGGTGGTAGGTGGTGGATAGGTGGTGGTGGGTGGTGGGTGGGTGGTGGTTGGTAGGTGGATAGGTGGTGGGTGGTTGGTGGGTGGATAGGTGGTGGGTGGTTGGTGGGTGGATAGGTGGTGGTGGGTAGGTGGTGAATGGGAGTGGTAGGTGGTAGGTGGTGGGTGGTAGGTGGTGGGTAGGTAGGTGGTGGATAGGTGGTGGTAGGTGGTGGGTAGGTGGTGGGTGGTAGGTGGTTGGGTAGGTGGTGGGTGGTAGGTGGTGGATAGGTGGTGGCTAGGTGGTGGGGTGGTAGGTGGGTGGTAGGTGGTGGTGGGTAGGTGGTGGGTAAGGTGGTGAATGGTGGTGGATAGGTGGTGGGTAGGTGGTGGTAGGTGGTGGGTGGGTGAGTGGGTAGGTGGTGGCTGGTGGTGGTAGGTGGTAGGTGGTGGGTGGTGGTGGGTAGGTGGTGGGTAGGTGGTGGGTAGGTGGTGGAGGGTGGTGGGTGGTTGGTATGGTGGTGGTGGTGGTGGATAGGTGGTGGATAGGTGGTGGTGTAGGTGGTGGGTAGGTGGTGGGTAGGTGGTGGTTAGGTGGTGGTAAGGTGGTGGTAAGGTGGTGGGTAGGTGGTGGGTGGTAGGTGGTTGGATAGGTGGTGGGTGGGTAGGTGGTGGGTAGGTGGTGGATAGGTGGTGGAATAGGTGGTGGCTAGGTGGTGGTGGTAGGTGGTGGATAGGTGGTGGTGGTGGTGGTGGTGGTGGTAGGTGGTGGTAAGGTGGTGGATAGGTGGGTGGGTAGGTGGTGGGTAGGTGGTGGGTGGATAGGTGGTGGCTGGTGGTGGCTAGGTGGTTTCTAGGTGGTGGTGGTAGGTAGTAAGGTGGTGAATAGGTGGTGGATAGGTGGTGGATAGGTGGTGGATAGGTGGTGGGTAGGTAGTGGGAAGGTGGTGGGTAGGTGGTGGGATAGGTGGTGGGTAGGTGGTGGGTGGTAGGTGGGTGGATAGGTGGTGGTGGGTAGGTGGTGGGTAGGTGGTGGGTAGGTGGGTGAAGGTGGTGGGTAGGTGGTGGATAGGTGGTGGGTGGTAGGTGGGTGGTAGGTGGTGGTAGGTGGTGGATAGGTGGTGGGTGGTAGGTGGTGGGTAGGTGGTGGCTAGGTGGTGGCTAGGTGGTGGTAATGTGGTGGGTGGTGAATAGGTGGTGAATAGGTGGTGGTGAGTAGGTGGTGGAAGGTGGTGAATAGGTGGTGGGATAGGTGGTGGTGGTGGTGGGTGGATAGGTGGTGGGTAGGTGGTGGTGGGTAGGTGGTGGCTAGGTGGTGGGTGGTAGGTGGGTGGATAGGTGGTGGCGGGTAGGTGGTGGATAGGTGGTGGTAGGTGGTGGGTGAATAGGTGGGTAGGTGGTGGGTGGTGGGAAGTGGTGGATAGGTGGTGGTGGGTGGGATAGGTGGGGATAGGTGGTGGGTAGGTGGTGGATAGGTGGTGGGTAGGTGGTGGCTAGGTGGTGGATAGGTGGTGGCTAGGTGGTGGGTGGTAGGTGGGTGGATAGGTGGTGGTGGATAGGTGGTGGATAGGTGGTGGTGGATGGTAGGTGGGTAGGTGGGTGGTAGGTGGTGGTAGGTGGTGGATAGGTGGTGGGTGGTAGGTGGTGGATAGGTGGTGGATAGGTGGTGGAAAGGTGGTGGATAGGTGGTGGTGATGGATAGGTGGTGGATAGGTGGTGGTGGGTGGTGGTGGTTGGTGGGTGGGGTGGTGGTGGATAGGTGGTGGGTAGGTGGTGGATAGGTGGTGGATAGGTGGTGGCTAGGTGGTGGCTAGGTGGTGGGTAGTGTGGTAAGTGGGTGGATAGGTGGTGGTGGATAGGTGGTTGATAGGTGGTGGGTAGGTGGTGGGTAGGTGGTGGGTAGGTGGTGGTGGGTAGGTGGTGGGTAGGTGGTGGTGGTAGGTGGTGGTGGGTAGGTGGTGGGCAGGTGGTGGGTAGGTGGTGGATAGGTGGTGGGTAGGTGGTGGGCAGGTGGTGGATAGGTGGTGGATGGTGGTGGATGGTGGTGGTGGGTAGGTGGTGGGAAGGTGGTGGTGAAGGTGGTGGTAGGTGGTGGGTAGGTGGTGGATAGGTGGTGGCTAGGTGGTGGGTGGTAGGTGGTGGGTGGTAGGTGGTGGTAGGTGGTGGATAGGTGGTGGTAGGTAGGTGGTGGATAGGTGGTGGTAGGTAGGTGGTGGATAGGTAGTGGATAGGTGGTGGGTAGGTAGGTGGTGGATAGGTGGTGGTGGTAGGTAGTGGTGGTGGTAGGTGGTGGGGTAGGTGGTGGGTGGTAGGTGGTAGGTGGTGGTGTGGTAGGTGGTGGGTAGGTGGTGGGTAGGTGGTGGGTGGTTGGTGGTGTGGATAGGTGGTGGTGGGTAGGTGGTGGGTAGGTGGTGGATAGGTGGTGGCTAGGTGGTGGGTAGGTGGTGGGTGGATAGGTGGTGGTGGGTAGGTGGTGGATAGGTGGTGGGTAGGTGGTGGTGGGTAGGTGGTGGATAGGTAGGTGGTGGGTGGATAGGTGGTGGGTAGGTGGTGGGTAGGTGGTGGATAGGTGGTGGTAGGTGGTGGGTGGGGGGGGTAGGTGGTGGGTGGTAGGTGAAGTGGTGGATAGGTGGTGGGTAGGTGGAGGATAGGTGGAGAATAGGTGGTGGGTAGGTGGTGGATAGGTGGTGGGTAGGTGGTGGCTAGGTGGCGGATAGGTGGTGGCTAGGTGGTGGGTAGTGGTAGGTGGGTGGATGGGTGGTTGTGGATAGGTGGTGGATAGGTGGTGGTGGATAGGTGGTGGGTAGGTGGGTGGTAGGTGGTGGTAGGTGGTGGATAGGTGGTGGGTGGTAGGTGGTGGATAGGTGGTGGATAGGTGGTGGATAGGTGGTGGATAGGTGGTGGTGGTGGTGGATGGTGGTGGGTAGGTGGTGGATAGGTGGTGGGTAGGTGGTGGATAGGTGGTGGATAGGTGGTGGTAAGTGGGTGGATAGGTGGTGGTGGATAGGTGGTGGGTAGGTGGTGGATAGGTGGTGGATAGGTGGTGGCTGAGTGGTGGCTAGGTGGTGGCTAGGTGGTGGGTGGTAGGTGGGTGGATAGGTGGTGGTGGATAGGTGGTGGATAGGTGGTGGTGGGTGGATAGGTGGTGGGTAGGTGGGTGGTAGGTGGTGGTAGGTGGTGGATAGGTGGTGGGTGGTAGGTGGTGGATAGGTGGTGGATAGGTGGTGGATAGGTGGTGGTGGTGGATTGGTGGTGGGTAGGTGGTGGATAGGTGGTGGTAGGTGGTGGGTGGTAGGTGGTGGATAGGTGGTGGATAGGTGGTGGATAGGTGGTGGGTGGTTGGTGGGTGGATAGGTGGTGGTGGGTAGGTGGTGGATAGGTAGGTAGTGGGTGGATAGGATGATAGGTAGGTGGTGGGTAGGTGGTGGATAGGTGGTAGGTAGGTGGTGGGTGGATAGGTGGCAGGTAGCTGGTGGGTGGATAGGTGGATAGGTGGTAGGGGGTAGGTGGGTAGGTGGTGGGTAGGTGGTGGGTAGGTGGAGGTAGGTGGTGGTAGGTGGTGGGTAGGTGGTGGGTAGGTGGTGGGTGGATAGGTGGTGGGTGGTGGTGGTGGGTGGTGGTGGGTGGTAGGTGGTGGTGGTAGGTGGTGGATAGGTGGTGGGTGGATAGGTGGTGGGTAGGTGGTGGTAGGTGGTGGATAGGTGGTGGTAGGTGGTGGATAGGTGGTGGATAGGTGGTGGTGGTGGATAGGTGGTGGGTAGGTGGTGGATAGGTGGTGGTGGTGGTGGGTGGTAGGTGGTGGATAGGTGGTGGATAGGTGGTGGGTAGGTGGTGGTAGGTGGGTGGTGGTGGGTGGTGGATAGGTGGTGGGTAGGTGGTGGATAGGTGGTGGATAGGTGGTGGGTGAGTGGTGGCTAGGTGGTGGGTGGTAGGTGGGTGGATAGGTGGTGGTGGATAGGTGGTGGGTAGGTGGTGGGTGGATGGGTGGTGGGTAGGTGGGTGGTAGGTGGTGGGAGGTGGTGGGAAGGTGGTGGTAGGTGGTGGGAAGGTGGTGGTAGGTGGTGGATAGGTGGTGGGTGGTAGGTGGTGGATAGGTGGTGGGTAGGTGGTGGTGGTGGTAGGTGGTGGGTAGGTGGTGGATAGGTGGTGGGTGGTAGGTGGTGGATAGGTGGTGGATAGGTGGTGGATAGGTGGTGGATAGGTGGTGGTAAGTGGGTGGATAGGTGGTGGTGGATAGGTGGTGGGTAGGTGGTGGATAGGTGGTGGATAGGTGGTGGCTGAGTGGTGGCTGAGTGGTGGCTAGGTGGTGGGTGGTAGGTGGGTGGATAGGTTGTTGTGGATAGGTGGTGGATAGGTGGTGAGTGGATAGGTGGTGGGTAGGTGGGTGGTAGGTGGTGGTAGGTGGTGGATAGGTGGTGGGTGGGTAGGTGGTGGATAGGTGGTGGATAGGTGGTGGATAGGTGGTGGTGGGAAGGTGGTGGGTAGGTGGTGGATAGGTGGTGGATAGGTGGTGGGTGGTAGGTGGTGGATAGGTGGTGGATAGGTGGTGGTAGGTGGTGGGAAGGTGGTGGTGGTAGGTGGTGGATAGGTGGTGGTAGGTAGGTGGTGGGAAGGTGGTGGATAGGTGGTGGATAGGTGGGTGGATAGGTGGTGGTGGATAGGTGGTGGATAGGTGGTGGATAGGTAGGTGGTGGGTGGATAGGATGATAGGTAGGTGGTGGGTAGGTGGTGGATAGGTGGCAGGTAGCTGGTGGGTGGATAGGTGGCAGGTAGCTGGTGGGTGGATAGGGGGGGTAGGTGGTGGGTGGTAGGTGAAGTGGTGGATAGGTGGTGGGTAGGTGGAGGATAGGTGGAGAATAGGTGGTGGGTAGGTGGTGGCTAGGTGGCGGATAGGTGGTGGCTAGGTGGTGGGTGGTAGGTGGGTGGATAGGTGGTTGTGGATAGGTGGTGGATAGGTGGTGGATAAGTGGTGGTGGTAGGTGGGTGGTAGGTGGTGGATAGGTGGTGGATAGGTGGTGGATAGGTGGTGGTGGTGGATAGGTGGTGGGTAGGTGGTGGATAGGTGGTGGATAGGTGGTGGGTGGTAGGTGGTGGATAGGTGGTGGATAGGTGGTGGATAGGTGGTGGTGGTAGGTGGTGGGTAGGTGGTGGTGGATAGGTGGTGGGTAGGTGGTGGATAGGTGGTGGATAGGTGGTGGCTGGTGGTGGCTAGGTGGTGGGTGGTAGGTGGGTGGATAGGTGGTGGTGGATAGGTGGTGGATAGGTGGTGAGTGGATAAGTGGTGGGTAGGTGGGTGGTAGGTGGTGGTAGGTGGTGGTAGGTGGTGGTAGGTGGTGGATAGGTGGTGGGTGGTAGGTGGTGGATAGGTGGTGGATAGGTGGTGGTGGTGGATAGGTGGTGGGTAGGTGGTGGATAGGTGGTGGATAGGTGGTGGATAGGTGGTGGATAGGTGGTGGCTGAGTGGTGGCTGGGTGGTGGGTGGTAAGTGGGTGGATAGGTGGTGGTGGGTATGTGATAAGATTATTGCGAGTTAAATCGATTTTGATAGACAAGGCACATCCGTGCCGTTTGATAGTTGTTTTGAGACTTCTTTATTCAAGTTTAAAAATGTGAGCGTGCAAGCTCTGTTTCTTATATCTAACACTTATGTTTGTACTTATGTACTTATGTACTAAGAGGAATGTTCATGTATATTTGAATATGTGTATATATTCATAAGCGGGCTAGCGCTGCGTGGGAAACGCGCGGTCAGCATAACTGTAGGTATGCATGCATGTACATACGTATGTATGTACGCCGCGTTCAAGCAGAAGGCTTGAACCACAGGCTCCAATTACTTTATTAGCGACATTGCCGTTGTATATTTATGCAACGACAATATTTGTTGCGCTTATTATATATATTCATATTCATATGTTTGGGAGCATGAGTTGTGCAGAAGGCACTTCGATGTTCATATGTACAATATATATATGTACATTGCTACTCATACTTTGAGTCGCTTATATTGCGCTCATTGTTCTTTATGCAATGATGCACATGTATTTATGTACATGTACATCTTGAGTCGCTAATATGCGCTCGTTCATTAGTTATTCATTGAACATGATAATGTAGAGTATTTGAATACTCTACACCTCCCCTTTTAAAAATAACGCAGTATTTGCGTAGTTATTCCGATTTAAATATTTATTTCTATTTCTTAATATATAGTACTGTATATATATATTTTTATTATTAAAAATTTTTTTTTTTTGGTTGATCAGACCGTTTTTTTTTTTTAAGTAATTTATCTTTTGTAAAAATTGTGTTAATAAAAATTGTTTTCAAAACATTCTAAATGCAAATGCAATTAAAAATATTTTTTTTTCGTAAATGTACGTTTTTAATTAAATTTATATATTATTTATTTTTTTTGATTGAAATTTTAGTCGTTAGAAATTTTTAACCTATCTTTGTGAACTAATTGTTCTTTATTTCTATTACTTTTAATCTAATATTGTTCCTATCTTCTATTCTTATTACCTCGTAAGGTCCTGTATATTTATATTCTAACTTATGCCCCGTTTCGTTTTTTAGAAAGTGCAAGCTACCAATTTTAAAATCTATTTCCTTACTGTTTCTATCGTATTCTATTTTCCTTTTTGTTTTTCTTTTTCTATTAATAACTTGGCTCTATGTTGAGCTATTTGTAATCTATACTTAAATTCCTTAGCGTAATCTTCTATATTGTAAATAGGATCTATTTTGCTTAAATTATTAAATTCTATGAACTGTCTTGGCAATACTCATGTACTGTCGACGGCGTAGTGTTGAAACAATAGGTGAAGTAATTCAGCCATATGTCCCAATCATCTTTGTCAATCGAAATGTATGATCTTATGTATTCATTAAAAGTTCGATGACTTCTTTCTACCGTCCCTAAAGTCTGGTGGTGATGTGCTGTTGACTGTATATTACTTATCTTCATATACTTGCACAAGTCATTAATTAGTGTGTTTTTTATATTCTGTACCCATATCGGTTATGAACGTCTTCATAGGGCCGTATTTGAGTACAAAATTCTCGAATATTGCTTTGGCTACTGTTTTCGCGCTTTTATCTGCTACAGGAATTGTAACTAGATATTTTGTTAAGTCACATATTATAGTGACTGCGTACTCGTTGCCATTAACTGTTCTAGGTAATGGTCCGACGGTGTCTATCAAAACAGTATCGAAAGCTGTGTTTGGTGTATCTGTTATAACCATAGGCGCCTTGATATGTGTTGTTACTTTTGCTTGTTGGCATTTTTCACAATTTTTAACATACTTGGTTATAGCTTGGTTCATTCCAGGCCAAAAGTAAAATCTTTTAATTTTCAACAGGGTTCGCGTTATCCCTGTGTGGCCTCCTTCTATGGGATCGTCATGATATTTCGACAGGATTGCATTAATATGACTTGTGTCATTTTTGTCTATGTTGGTCACCTTTGATAGTAGCGCTACTTTTATATTCAATCTTTTATTGCCCATATTTTTAAATTCATTTATTGATACATACTCGAAAATATGCTCACTTGGTGACAACTTTACGTTAGTGACTTTGTGTACCCCGGCTTCAGAATTAAGCCTAGTCAAGAATTGACCTAAGTCAAACTTTTCTTCAGAGTACAAGTCGTTAACTGGGAATTGTGAGATAACTCTTTTGCCGTGTTTGAACTGGCATTTAAGGTTATTAATTTTTAAACTCACATATTTCTTAACGTCATTATTATTAATGACTTCATAGACTTTGGGCTCATTATTTTCTTTTGTGCAATTTTTGTTTCGTATCTGGCCAGAATATCTACCTGTCTTTTTGATGATCTTGTTTGGACCATCAATATGCTTCTATTAATTTCTTTTAGGTTTTTGATGCTTATTCGTGATAAGGCATCTGCGACGTAATTATTTTTCCCCTTAAGGTATTCAACAGTAAAATCATATTCCTCAAGGTCCAATCTCATTCGTGTTAATTTTGAGCTTGGATTCTTCATTGAGAATAAATATGACAGCGGTCGGTGGTCGCTTTTAACTAAGAAATGCCTGCCATAAATGTACGGTCTGAAATGGTTTATTGCCCAGTGTATTGCTGCTAGTTCTTATTCTGTAGTGGACTTATTACTTTCGCCTTGTGTAAAGGTTCGAGAAGCGTATGCCACTGGAAGTTGTTGACCGTTATGGTCTTGTGATAGTACCGCTCCACATGCCTGTTTACTAGCATCTGTGGTTATGCAAAATTCTTTGCTAAAATCAGGGTACTGAAGTAATGTTGGCTGCATTAATGCCTTTTTAAATATTCAAATGCGTTATTACAATCTTTAGTCCATTCGAATTGGACATTCTTTTTGCAAAGCCTCGTTAAGTGGCGTGAATAATCAGAAAAGTTTTTGATAAATCTGCGATAGTAATTGCAAAATGCAACAAAACGTCGAGATTCATCCGCATTTGTCGGAATAGGGTATTTTTCTATCACCTCATATTTAGAATCATCAGGCAATATACCTCTATCAGTGCATTTGTGACCTAGATATGTGACTTCTGTCATGAAAAATGTGCATTTCTCTGGATGTAATTTTAAATTATGCTGTCTACACAGCTTGAAAACATCGGTTAAGTTTTTTAAACATATGCTTCTCAGAGCATCCGATAACTACTAAATCATCCATATATAAGAAAGCTTGTGAAGGCTGTAAGCCTGAAAATGCAATGGTCATCATGCGTTGAAAAGAATTAGGGGCTATTTTTAACCCAAATGGTAATCGCGTGTAACGATATGAGCCGGTGGCTGTAGAAAATGAAGTTAGATTTCTAGATTTTTCATCAAGTTCAATCTGGTGGAATCCAGACATTAAATCGAGACATGAGAAATATTTAGCTCGACCTAATTGATCAAGAATATCTTCTATTCTTGGAAGTGGAAATTTATCAGCTAGCAATTTTTTATTGATTTGACGATAGTCAACTACCAATCGCCATCTCTTTTCTGCCGAGTTAGGCAATGATTTCTTGGGAACCAAGAGAAGTGGGCTGTTATATTCTGATATCGCGATCAGACCGCTGTACGAGTTGGACGCGTTTTTTTAGTGCGAGGCTTCGTCGGTCGGTGTTATCCGTCTTTTGTCGGTGAAAATAAGAACTAACAAATCAAAGTGGAGAAAAAGTAGCGAATTTGAAATTAGTAGTCTTGCGCGAAGTAACGCCAAAGAAAAATATATATAATTATAACTGGTGTTATGATAGTTCAAGTGTTTATTTGACTTAATTTAATAAGTGCCACGCGTTATAAGCTCAAAAAATGAGCAGCGTTCCAAAGAATGAGCGTAGAAGCTCCCTTAATCCAAGAAACGCTTGTTACTCTTACTTCTCAACACGCGATATCGTTGAAGAAAGCAAGTCAACAAATTGCAACCCGGCTCTACTGACCGTCGACAGCAAGAGAGCGAGCTCTTGCTCACCCACTCCGCTCACCCCAACTCCTACATCATGGAGCTACCAATGCCCAACCCCACCACCGCCGGCTTCTATGGAAGAAGCTCCAACAACAAGCAGCGCTACAATTTCCGCAGTCGCAGCAAAAGCACCACCAACAACAAAACCAACTACCAATATTACGAATTCGGTGCCAACGGCCGCAGAGCAAATTGCAATGTCAACAAAAACCGTAAGCTTCGATAAGCAACAAGCGGTCCCGGCTATACAGACCGGTATGGATCGCTACATTCAGATTAAGCGCAAGCTTAGTCAGTAAACACGGTTGGTAATAAACCAAAGATCAACCGTATCAACAAAAGCAACGACCAAACTAGAAGTTTCAATGATAACCGTTTTTCCATCTTAGCAGAGGCGGAGAACAACCAAGCAGAGCTGGGGCAGGAGACCCAAAAGAAACCAAAGCCCCCACCTATTTATATAAGGGAAAAAAGCTCTAACGCCCTGGTCAACAAAATTGTTGCGCTGGTCGGGAACGATAATTTTCATGTTGTTCCGCTTATTAAAGGGAACATCCATGAAACTAAAGTTCAAACGAAGTCCGAAGAACACTTCCGAGCTGTGTCTAAGTACCTGGAGGAAACAAAAAGAACTTCTACACCTACCAACTAAAAAGCAGCAAGGGACTGCAAGTTGTACTTAAAGGAATTGAACCCGACGTCGCCCCCTCTGAGATTCAAGAAGCCCTTAAAGCCAAGGGCTTCTATGCCAAAATGTCAGCAACATTATCAACAGGAATAAAAAACCGCAACCACTCTTCAAGGTCGAGCTCGAACCAGATAGCAAAGCCTTAAAGAAAAACGAAGTGCACCCAATCTATAAGCTGCAGCTCTTATTGCATCGAAGGATCACCGTGGAAGAACCACACAAACGCATCGGCCCTCTTCAATGCACAAACTGCCAGGAGTATGGACACACAAAGACATACTGCACACTTCGGGCAGTCTGCGTAGTCTGCGGAGACTTCCACAACTCCGTAAATTGCCCCGCAAACAAAGAAGACCCCTTAAAAAAAAATGTGGCAACTGTGGAGGAAACCATACGGCAAACTACAGAGGCTGTGCGGTCTACAAGGAGCTGAAGAGTCGCATGCAACGAGCGACAGCTACGCGTCAACAAAATACGCAAAATGCGTATTATAACTCAAAAAGTACGCCAGACGTATTTTCGCCAAGGCAGCCAGATCATCATTCGGTCCGCTAAATTCCACTAAGGGCTTCTCATACGCCGAAGCACTACGATCAGGCATGGAAAATCCACTCCAGCCACACTCAGAAAACACTCAGCAGGTCCCGATGCAGCCACAAAGCAATTTGGAATCTATGATGTATACCATGCAACAAAGTATGATGGAACTCATGTCATTCATGAAAACAACTATGCAAACCCTTGTTCAGAATCAGAACATGGTGATTCAGTTACTTGTAGCTCAACAGTCCAAATAATAAATGTCAAACCTACGTATATCTATGTGGAATGCCAACGGCATTTCACGGCATAACCTGGAAATAACGCAATTCCTAAATATAAATCACATCGACGCCATGCTGCTGGTTGAAACGCACCTCACAGGGAGATATAACTTCCATATAAGAGGTTATACCTTCTACCGCACAGATCATCCGGATGGGAAAGCCCACGGTGGAACCGGCATCTTAATCAGAGAACGCATCAAACACCACTTTCACCAAAGGTTTGCAACAAATTACCTGCAAGCCACGTCCATAAATGTGCAGTCAGGAAACGGCAACCTTTGCATTGCCGCTGTCTACTGCCCACCTCGATTTACTATCTCTGAAGGTCAATTCATGGACTTCTACAACACACTGGGGGATCGCTTCATAGCTGCAGGAGACTACAATGCCAAACACACGCACTGGGGATCACGCCTCGTGACCCCCAAGGGAAGGCAACTGTATAACGCACTTATAAAAGTGAGCAATAAATTGGACTACGTCTCTCCTGGTAGCCCCACATATTGGCCTGCAGACCCCAGAAAGATCCCAGATCTAATTGATTTCGCGGTGACGAAAAACATCCCACGCGATCTTATAAGCGCCATGGCCCTGTCGGATCTCTCATCCGACCACTCGCCCTTGTTGTTAACCCTTCTTCAAAGCCCAGAAATCACGGACCACCCCCATAGGCTGACGTCGTACAACACCAACTGGATGAAATATAGAAAGTATGTGAGTTCCCACATTGAGCTAACTCCTCAACTAAACATCGAATCGGACATCGACTACTCTACCGCCGCGCTGGAAGAGGTACTCGTCACAGCAGCCAGGATCTCAACACCAAAAGGGAAGGATGTGAAAACTAAGACGTTCAAAACCAGCCGGCAAATTGAACAGCTGGTTCTGGAAAAAAAGGCGTCTGCGACGGGCGTGGCAAACCAGCAGGTCACCATGCTCAAAGCAACGTCTTAATGAAGCCACCCGCAAACTAAGCCGGGCTCTGAAGCAAGATGCTGAAAACGCACAACTAAAATATATAGAAAAACTATCGCCAACTAGTACAAAGCATCCCTTGTGGAGGGCTCACCCAAATCTAAGCTCTCCGGCTGAAACCGTAACCCCAATAAGAAATTCTTCAGGTTGCTGGGCCCGCAGCGACAAAGACAGAGCCGAAACATTTGCCTTACATCTCAGAGGCGTCTTCCAGCCGAACCCCTCAGCAAATGCACATGTTCTTCCGCAAATTCACTCCGAGACGGAATTAACGCCAACTTCATTTCGGCCGAACGAGATTACAAAAATCATTAGGGAGCTAAAACCAAAAAAGGCTCCAGGCCAGGACCTAATAACTACAAAAATGATAATGGAACTTCCGTACTGTGCTGTTGAGGTCATCTGTAAGCTCTTCAATGGTATCATAAGTCTCGGCTACTACCCAAGTAAATGGAAAAAATCAATTATAATAATGATACCGAAGCCTGGAAAAGATCACACGATCCCGTCATCTTACAGACCAATAAGTTTATTATCATGCCTGTCCAAACTTTTCGAAAAATGCCTTCTAACGCGCATAATACCATATATGGAAGCTCACAACATTATCCCAGCCCATCAATTTGGCTTCAGAGAAAAACACGGTACTATCGAGCAGAATAACATCAGAGATTCGCACAGCCTTCGAGCTTAGAGAATACTGCAGCGCGATATTCCTCGACGTATCTCAAGCATTTGACCGCGTCTGGCTCAAAGGTCTTATGCATAAAATTAAAACACACTTGCCTGGGTACACTCATAAACTCCTTGAATCTTACCTCTACAACAGAGCCTTCGCAGTGAGGTGCAACACAACAATATCCGACAACTACACTATCGAAGCTGGAGTCCCACAAGGCAGCGCACTTGGGCCAACTCTATTCGTCCTCTACACAGCGGACATTCCCACAAGTGACCGACTAACAACATCCACCTTTGCTGACGACACTGCGATCCTTAGCCGCTCCAGATGCCCAGTCCGTGCATCAACCCAACTCGCCAAACATCTCATGGTAGTCGAGAAGTGGCTATCTGACTGGCGTATCAAAATAAACGAACAAAAGTGTAAACACATAACGTTTACTCTTAACAGGCAAACTTGCCCTCCGCTCTACCTGAATAGCACGCAGATCCCCCAAGTCAACGAAGTAACGTATCTCGGCATCCATCTCGACAGACGTCTAACATGGCGTAGACATATCGAATGCAAGAAATTACACCTAAAGCTGAAAGCCAGCAGCCTCCACTGGATTATAAACGCCCGCTCGTCCTTGTGCCTGGACTATAAGGTCCTGCTCTATAACTCCACTCTTAAGCCAATCTGGACGTATGGCTCCCAGCTTTGGGGGAACGCGAGCAGAACCAACATTGATATCATACAGCGCGCTCAATCAAAGATCCTGCGAACTATCACTGGGGCACCATGGTATATTCGAAACCAAAACATCCACAGGGACCTCGGCATTTTCGCAGTAAAAGATGAAATAGACAAGCAAAAAGCGTCCTATAATGAAAAACTCTCTGTCCACCCAAATCCCCTCGCAAGGGTCTTGACTCGGGCTTCCAACCGATCCCGCCTGCAACGTACCGACCTTCCAACCCAGCCATAATTTGTCAGGGCCATTTCTAATGTTCCAGTCTACATGACTGTTAGCTAGGTTATAGTATAAGATTTGATACACTTATTGTTAGTCTCAAAAATGAGAAGATTCAATAAATAAAAGCAAAGTATAAAAAAAAAAAAAAAAATATTCTGATATAGATGGTTCTACGATTCCATCCAATATCAGTTTCTTGACCTGTTTTTCTATTTCTGGTTTTTGGCTTTCTGGCATTCTGTAATTCTTGATGTATACAGGCGTTTTGTCATTCAATCTCAATTTTTGCCTATAAAAGTTATTTGCAGATATGGTCTCTGTTTCGAGACCAAAAATATCGCTATATTCGGTGCATAGTTTGGTTAAATTCTTTTTAAACAAATTTGGAAATTTTAATTGTTTTAATACTTCCCCAACTCTATTACCATTTTCTTGTTCTGCTTCATAGATCTCATAGTCGTCTACTGATTCGCAATATATTCTTGCGCTATCAATTATAGCGTCTTCATTATTTGTATTTATTATGCGAATAAGCGCGTTTTTTGAGTCTACTAAAGCACTTGCTACTATAATTCCAGAGTTTAACTCTTGATTTGGAATTATAGCATATTTCTCACTAGTCGTTAGTCGTACCTTTCTTATAACTTCTGATCTAGCTGGCAATATTATCTTATCTTCGAGTGAGTGCAGTATTGGGACACTAATGTGTCGACATGTTGTGGGTCTTATTGTGAACCAGTCTTGTTCGTTTTGGAATTCCAAAATACAATTGTATTTCTTAATGAAATCCAATCCGATTATACCATCACCTGGTATAGGAAAATCATCTGGCACTACATGGAAATCATACGGTATCAATATATCTTCAACACGTATGTCCAAATCAAGTGTACCTATCGACTGTATTGTTCCTTGCCCAATTCCTGATATATTTGTTAAATTATTTCTGTTTATTAAATTTGTATTGTTGTTGCTGCATTTGAGCAACGAAATGTCTCACCTGTATCTACCAGGAGATTAATATGCGAAGATGTTTGCATATTTTGAAATCGGACAAAAATACTTAAATTGAGATTGATTTTATAAAGCCTTACTGTTGGCTGCTTAAGGGGTTGATTGGTTTTCCGCCTGTATATGTCTTGCATTGCGGTTATTATTACTTTGGTTTTGGTGCCACTGTAGGAACCTCCACCTCTGTTGTTTCCTTGGTTACCGCCGCGCGAACGATATCCTCCACGGTAACCACCTCGGCCTCTATTTTATTCACGACGTTTGCCGTCGGATTTTCTACTTTAGATTGGGTTTTACCCATCTTGAAATGTCAAATTTGAAATTTTTTTTTTTGAATAAAATTTCAATTGTAGTTATGATCATTAATAAAAAAAAATTTTTTTTTGAATATCAATTTGCATTTTCATGCATTTATTTACTTCTGTAATGAAATTTATGAAGAGAAGGAAAAAAAATGGTCTGATCAAAGCATCTTGCGCATTTAGCTGCAAGTGCCAAAGAAATTCCTATACGAGTGAATATATTTGTAACACACCCAAGGTGTGTACTATATCTATTGTATTTATATTTTACGTTACATAATATAATTTTGTTTTTTTTTTTTTAAATTTGAAGATTTAAAAATTTAAAATTATTCACTCGATGATATTTTACAAATTCCTACCTAATTGTCGCCTGGCTTTACGGGCCAGACTGCTACCAAGCGTCGTTATCAACGCTAGGTTTTTACATATTTTCTTAATTTTAGATAATTTTAAGGTATTATTATTATTATTAAATTAGTATCGGTGTGCGCACTATGGAACGCTGCCGGTCCGCTGCAACTTCTACGTCTGTTGGCCCGCCTTGGTGCGGTGGGCGTTGCCGGTGCTGGCTGCACTGGCTGTTGTCGCTGGTGGTGCTGCCGTGTGACGGCAGGTAGACTCTCGCAATGGGGCGAGTACAGCGGTCCCTCGCAGTCCGCTAGGCATACCTTTATTTGTTTCGGCAAGCTTACTTTCTGTGGTGGTAAGTTTTGTTAGCTTTAATTACTTTCATATTTCTGAGTGAGTGGTGGTGTCGGGAATTTTTCATCAATGAAATTTGTCAAGTGGTCTCAGTTTGTAACTTTTGAGCCGTCGACCACACGGACGGTGGAGTTTTGGTGAATAATAACCACTTTAAATGCGCTATTCTCTTTTTCACCTTGTTTTTTACTCCGCCGCGGTTTTTTTCCCATCACACACACACACTCTACTCACTCGGTCTTTAGTAATAATGTCCAGTATGCCATGAAATTAATTTTTCCAAGTTCCACCATAGATATTAGTATTGATTGTCCCACAAGCTTCACAGTGTTTGTAATTCCAGTAAGATTTGAGGCTCCTATGTCACGGTCGCCATGTGATAAGATTATTGCGAGTTAAATCGATTTTGATAGACAAGCACATCCGTGCCGTTTGATAGTTGTTTTTGAGACTTCTTTATTCAAGTTTAAAAATGTGAGCGTGCAAGCTCTGTTTCTTATATCTAACACTTATGTTTGTACTTATGTACTTATGTACTAAGAGGAATGTTCATATATTTGAATATATGTGTATATATTCATAAGCGGGCTAGCGCTGCGTGGAAACGCGCGGTCAGCATAACTGTAGTATGCATGCATGTACATACGTATGTATGTACGCCGCGTTCAAGCAGAAGGCTTGAACCACAGGCTCCAATTACTTTATTAGCGACATTGCCGTTGTATATTTATGCAACGACAATGTTGTTGCGCTTATGTATATATATTCATATTCATATGTTTGGAGCATGAGTTGTGCAGAAGGCACTTCGATGTTCATATGTACAATATATATATGTACATTGCTACTCATGCTTTGAGTCGCTTATATTGCGCTCATTGTTCTTTATGCAATGATGCACATGTATTTATGTACATGTACATCTTGGAGTCGTAATATGCGCTCGTTCATTAGTTATTCATTGAACATGATAATGTAGGTATTTGAATACTCTACAGGTAGGTGGTGGATAAGGTGGTGGTGGATTGGTGGTGGGTAGGTGGTGGATAGGTGGTAGGTGTTAGTTGGTGGTGGGTAGGTGGTGGGTAGGTGGGGTAGGTGGTGGGTAGGTGGTGGATAGGTGGTGGGTGGATAGGTGGTGGCTAGGTGGTGGGTAGGTGGTGGGTAGGTGGTGGGTGGATAGGTGGTGGTGGGTAGGTGGTGGATAGGTGGTAGGTGTTAAGTGGTGGTGGGTAGGTGGGGGTAGGTGGTGGTGGGTAGGTGGGGGGTAGGTGGTGGGTGGTTGGTATGTGGATAGGTGGTGGATAGGTGGTGGGTGGTTGGTATGTGGATAGGTGGTGGTGGGTAGGTGGTGGATAGGTGGTGGGTGGTAGGTGGGTGGATAGGTGGTGGTGGATAGGTGGTGGATATGTGGTGGATAGGTGGTGGATAGGTGGTGGATAGGTGGTGGATAGGTGGTGGCTAGGTGGATAGGTGGTGGATAGGTGGTGGGTAGATAGGTGGTGGGTAGGTGGTGGGTAGGTGGTGGATAGGTGGTGGATAGGTGGTGGTAAGGTGGTGGGTAGGTGGTGGGTGGTTGGTGGTTGGATAGGTGGTGGGTGGATAGGTGGTGGGTAGGTGGTGGATAGGTGGTGGATAGGTGGTGGCTAGGTGGTGGGTGGTAAGTGGGTGGATAGGTGGTGGTGGGTAGGTGGTGGATAAGGTGGTGGATAGGTGGTGGATAGGTGGTGGTTAGGTGGTGGGTGGATAGGTGGTGGCTGAGTGGTGGCTAGGTGGTTTCTAGGTGGTGGGTGGTAGGTAGTAAGGTGGTGGTAAGGTGGTGGATAGGTGGTGGATAGGTGGTGGATAGGTGGTGTGTAGGTAGTGGATAGGTGGTGGCTAGGTGGTGGATAGGTGGTGGGTAGGTGGTGGGTGGTAGGTGGTGGATAGGTGGTGGTGGGTAGGTGGTGGGTAGGTGGTGGGTAGGTGGGTGGTAGGTGGTGGTAGATGGTGGATAGCTGGTGGGTAGGTGGGTGGTAGGTGGTGGTAGGTGGTGGATAGGTGGTGGGTGGTAGGTGGTGGATAGGTGGTGGCTAGGTGGTGGCTAGGTGGTGGTAAGGTGGTGGATAGGTGGTGGATAAGTGGTGGATAGGTGGTGGTAAGTGGGTGGATAGGTGGTGGTAAGTGGGTGGATAGGTGGTGGTGGATAGGTGGTGGGTAGGTGGTGGATAGGTGGTGGATAGGTGGTGGCTAGGTGGTGGGTGGTAAGTGGGTGGATAGGATAGGTGGCAGGTAGCTGGTGGATAGGTGGCAGGTAGCTGGTGGGTGGATAGGGGGGGGTAGGTGGTGGGTGGTAGGTGAAGTGGTGGATAGGTGGAGGATAGGTGGAGGATAGGTGGTGGGTAGGTGGTGGATAGGTGGTGGGTAGGTGGTGGCTAGGTGGTGGATAGGTGGTGGCTAGGTGGTGGGTGGTAGGTGGGTGGATAGGTGGTGGTGGATAGGTGGTGGATAGGTGGTGAGTGGATAAGTGGTGGGTAGGTGGGTTGTAGGTGGTGGTAGGTGGTGGATAGGTGGTGGGTGGTAGGTGGTGGATAGGTGGTGGATAGGTGGTGGATAGGTGGTGGTGGTGGATAGGTGGTGGGTAGGTGGTGGATAGGTGGTGGATAGGTGGTGGTAAGTGGGTGGATAGGTGGTGGTGGATAGGTGGTGGGTAGGTGGTGGATAGGTGGTGGATAGGTGGTGGATAGGTGGTGGTAAGTGGGTGGATAGGTGGTGGTGGATAGGTGGTGGATAGGTGGTGGATAGGTAGGTGGTGGGTGGATAGGATGATAGGTAGGTGGTGGGTAGGTGGTGGATAGGTGGCAGGTAGCTGGTGGCAGGTAGCTGGTGGGGTGGTAGGTGGGTAGGTGGTGGTGGGTGGTAGGTGAAGTGGTGGATAGGTGGTGGGTAGGTGGAGGATAGGTGGAGAATAGGTGGTGGGTAGGTGGTGGATAGGTGGTTGTGGATAGGTGGTGGATAGGTGGTGAGTGGATAAGTGGTGGGTAGGTGGGTGGTAGGTGGTGGTAGGTGGTGGATAGGTGGTGGGTGGTAGGTGGTGGATAGGTGGTGGATAGGTGGTGGTGGTGGATAGGTGGTGGATAGGTGGTGGTGGTGGATAGGTGGTGGGAAGGTGGTGGATAGGTGGTGGATAGGTGGTGGGTGGTAGGTGGTGGATAGGTGGTGGATAGGTGGTGGATGGAGGTGGTGGATAGGTGGTGGTAGGTGGGTGGATAGGTGGTGGTGGATAGGTGGTGGGTAGGTGGTGGGTAGGTGGTGGATAGGTGGTGGCTGAGTGGTGGCTAGGTGGTGGGTGGTAGGTGGGTGGTGGTAGGTGGTGGATAGGTGGTGGATAGGTGGTGAGTGGATAAGTGGTGGGTGGTAGGTGGTGGTAGGTGGTGGATAGGTGGTGGGTGGTAGGTGGTGGATAGGTGGTGGGGGTGGTGGATGGGTGGTGGGTAGGTGGTGGATAGGTGGTGGATAGGTGGTGGATAGGTGGTGGATAGGTGGTGGCTGAGTGGTGGCTAGGTGGTGGGTGGTAAGTGGGTGGATAGGTGGTGGTGGGTAGGTGGTGGATAAGGTGGTGGTGGATTGGTGGTGGGTAGGTGGTGGATAGGTGGTAGGTGTTAGTTGGTGGTGGGTAGGTGGTGGGTAGGTGGGGGGTAGGTGGTGGGTAGGTGGTGGATAGGTGGTGGGTAGGTAGGTGGATAGGTGGTGGGTGGATAGGTGGATAGGTGGTGGCTAGGTGGTGGGTAGGTGGTGGGTAGGTGGTGGGTGGATAGGTGGTGGTGGGTAGGTGGTGGAAGGTGGTAGGTGTTAAGTGGTGGTGGGTAGGTGGGGGGTAGGTGGGGGTAGGTGGTGGTGGGTAGGTGGTGGGTAGGTGGTGGTGGGTAGGTGGGGGGTAGGTGGTGGTGGGTAGGTGGGGGGTAGGTGGTGGGTGGTTGGTAGGTGGATAGGTGGTGGGTGGTTGGTATGTGGATAGGTGGTGGTGGATAGGTGGTGGATAGGTGGTGGTGGATAGGTGGTGGGTAGGTGGTGGGTAGGTGGTGGGTTAGGTGGTGGATAGGTGGTGGTAGGTGGTGGGTAGGTGGTGGGTGGTAGGTGGTTGGATAGGTGGTGGGTGGATAGGTGGTGGGTAGGTGGTGGATAGGTGGTGGATAGGTGGTGGGCTAGGTGGTGGGTGGTAAGTGGGTGGATAGGTGGTGGTGGGTAGGTGGTGGATAAGGTGGTGGATAGGTGGTGGATAGGTGGAGGTTAGGTGGTGGGTGGATAGGTGGTGGCTGAGTGGTGGCTAGGTGGT
Organism: Drosophila pruinosa; assembly: GCA_018150935.1. NCBI lineage: Eukaryota > Metazoa > Arthropoda > Insecta > Diptera > Drosophilidae > Drosophila > Drosophila pruinosa. The sequence goes on from JAECWR010000394.1 coordinate 24,971, forward strand.
TTCTAGGTGGTGGGTGGTAGGTAGTAAGGTGGTGGTAAGGTGGTGGATAGGTGGTGGATAGGTGGTGGATAGGTGGTGTGTAGGTAGTGGATAGGTGGTGGCTAGGTGGTGGATGGGGTGGTGGGTAGGTGGTGGGTAGGTAGGTGGGTGGATAGGTGGTGGTGGGTAGGTGGTGGGTAGGTGGTGGTAGGTGGTGGATAGGCTGGTGGGTGGTGGGTGGGTGGTAGGTGGTGGTAGGTGGTGGATAGCTGGTGGGTGGTAGGTGGTGGATAGGTGGTGGCTAGGTGGTGGCTAGGTGGTGGTAATGTGGTGGATAGGTGGTGGATAGGTGGTGGATAGGTGGTGGTAAGTGGGTGGGTAGGTGGTGGTGGATAGGTGGTGGGTAGGTGGTGGATAGGTGGTGGATAGGTGGTGGCTAGGTGTTGGGTAAGTAAGTGGGTGGTAGGATAGGTGGAGGTAGCTGGTGGATGAGGTGGGTAGGTGGTGGGTGGATAGGTAGTGGTGGGTGGTGGGGTAGGTGGTGGATAGGTGGTGGGTAGGTGGAGGGTAGGTGGTGAATAGGTGGTAGGTAGTGGTGGATAGGTGGTGGTAGGTGGTAGTGAGGTGGTAGGTAGGTGGTGGGTAGGTGGTGGGTAGGTGGTGGGTAGGTGGTGGATAGGTGGTGGTGAATAGGTGGTGGGTGGATAGGTGGTGGGTAGGTGGGTGGTAGGTGGTGGTAGGTGGTGGTAGGTGGTGGATAGGTGGTGGGTGGTAGGTGGTGTGGTGGATAGGTGGTGGATGGTGGTGGATAGGTGGTGGATAGGTGGTGAATAGGTGGTGAGTGGGTGGTGGTAGGTGGTGGATGGTAGGTGGTGGATAGGTGGTGAGTAGGGTAGGTGGTAAAGTGGAGGTAGGTGGTGGCTAGAGTGGTGGCTAGGTGGTGGGTAGGTGGGTGGTAGGTGGGTGGATAGGTGGTGGTGGATAGGTGGTGGGTAGGTGGTGGGTAGGTGGTGGGTAGGTGGTGGGTAGGTGGTGGCTAGGTGGTGGTGGGTGGTGGTGGTGGGTGGATAGGTGGTGGGTGGTGGGTAGGTGGTGGTGGGTGGTGGTGGTGGGTGGTGTGGTGGTAGGTGGTGGATAGGTGGTGGGTAGGTGGTGGGTAGGTGGTGGCTAGGTGGTGGGTGGTGGTAGGTGGGTAGGTGGTGGTGGTAGTGGTGGATATGTGGTGGTAGGTGGTGATGGTGGTGGTAGATAGGTGGTGGATAGGTGGTGGTGGGTGGTGGGTAGTGGTGGGTAGGTGGTGGTGGTGGTGGTGGGTGGTGGATAGGTGGTGGGTGGTGGTAGGTGGTGGGTAGGTGGTGGGTAGGTGGTGGTAGGTGGTATGTGGTAGTGGGTAGGTGGTGGTGGGTAGGTGGTGAGTGGTGGTAGGGTAGTGGGTAGTGAATAGAGTGGTGGATAGGTGGTGGGTAGGTGGTGGGTAGGTGGTGGGTGATAGGTGGTGGTGGTAGGTGGTGGATGGTGGTGGGGGTAGGTGGGGGTAGGTGGTGGTGGGTAGGTGGTGGTAGGTGGTGGTGGGTGGGTGGTGGTGGTAGGTAGGTGGTGGGTAGGTGGTAGGTGGTGGTGGTAGCTGGTGGTAGTAAGTGGTGGTAAGGTGGTGGGTGGGGTGGTGGTGGATAGGTGGTGGTAGGTGGTGGTAGGTGGAATAGGTGGTAGGTAGGTGGTGGATAGGTGGTAGGTGGTGGTAGGTGGTGGTGATAAGGTGGTGGGTAGGTGGTGGGTGGTAGGTGGTGGGTAGGTAGGTGGTGGTGGTGGTGGTGGATAGGTGGTGGGTGGTAAGTGGTGGGTAGGTGGTGGGTGGTAGGTGGTGGTAGGTGGTGAATGGTGGTGGTGGTGGGTAGGTGGTGGATAGGTGGTGGGTAGGTGGTGGAGTGGTGGTGGTGGGGTGGTGGATAGGTGGTGGGTAGGTGGTGGATAGGTGGTGGTGGTGGTGGGTGGTGGTGGTGGGTGGTGGTGGGTAGGTGGTAGGTGGTGAATAGGTGGAGGTGGTGGTGGCTAGTGGTGGTAGGTGGTGGGTGGTAGGTGGGTGGTGTAGGTGGTAGGTGGGTAGGTGGTGGATAGGTGGTGAGTGGATAAGTGGTGGGGTGGTGGTGGTGGGTGGTGGTAGGTGGTGGGTAGGTGGTGGGTGGGTGGGTAGGTGGTGGTGGGTGGTGGTGGGTAGGTGGTGGATAGGTGGTGGGTAGGTGGTGGATAGGTGGTGGTAGTGGTAGGTGGTAGGTGGTGGGTAGGTGGTGGGTAGGTGGTGGATAGGGGTGAATAGGTGGTAGGTGGTAGGTGGTGGTAGGTGGTGGATAGGTGGTGAATGAGTGTGGTGGGTAGGTAGTGGTAGTGGTGGAGTAGGTGGTGGTAGTAGGTGGTGGGTAGGTGGTGGTAGGTAGGTGGTGGGTGGATAGGTGGTGGGTAGGTAGGTGGTGGTAGGTGGTGAATAGGTGGTGGTGGTGGTGGGTAGGTGGTGGTAGAGTGGTGGGTGGGTGGTGGTAGGTGGTGGGTGGTGGTGAAAGTGGTGGTAGGTGGAGTGGTGGATAGGTAGGTGGTGGTGGTGGGTAGGTGGTGGGTAGGTGGTGGATAGGTGGTGGGTAGGTGGTGGTGGTAGGTGGTGGTAGGTGGTGGTGGATAGGTGGTGGATAGGTGGTGGGTGGTAAGTGGTGGATAGGTGGTGGGGTAGGTGGTGGATAGGTGGTGGATAGGTGGTGGTGGTGGTGGTAGGTGGTGGGTAGGTGGTGGATAGGTGGTGGGTAGGTGGTGGGTGGTAGGTGGTGGATAGGTGGTGGTGGGTAGGTGGTGGATAGGTGGTGGTAGGTGGTGGGTAGGTGGTGGTAGGTGGTGGTGGTAGGTGGTGGTGGATAGGTGGTGGGTAGGTAGGTGGTGGGTAGGTGGTGGATAGGTGGTGGCTAGGTGGTGGGTAGGTGGTGGTGGTAGGTGGTGGATAGGTGGTAGTGGTGGTGGTAGGTGGTGGTGGTGGGTGGGTGGTGGGTAGGTGGGTGGTAGGTGGTGGTAGGTGGTGGTAGGTGGTGGTAGGTGGTGGGTAGGTGGTGGTGGTAGGTGGTGGATAGGTGGTGGATAGGTGGTGGGTGGTGGTGGATAGGTGGTGGGTAGGTGGTGGATAGGTGGTGGATAGGTGGTGGATAGGTGGTGGGTAGTGGTGGGTAGGTGGTGGGTGGTAGGTGGTGGAAGGTGGTGGGGTGGTAGGTGGGTGGATAGGTGGTGGTGGATAGGTGGTGGGTAGGTGGTGGGTAGGGTGGTAGGTGGTGGTTGGTGGTGGGTAGGTGGTGGGTAGGTGGGGGGTAGGTGGTGGGTAGGTGGTGGATGGTGGTGGGTGGTGGTGGTGGTGGGTAGGTGGTGGGTAGGTGGTGGGTAGGTGGTGGGTGGATAGGTGGTGGTGGGTGGTAGGTGGTGGAGGTGGTAGGTGGTAGAGGTGGTGGGTGGGGTGGTGGTGGGTAGGTGGTGGGTAGGTGGTGGGTAGGTGGTGGGTGGTAGGTGGTGGATAGGTGGTGGTGGATAGGTGGTGGGGTAGGTGGTGGTAGGTGGTGGTGGGTAGGTGGTGGATAGGTGGTGGGTGGTAGGTGGTGGTAGGTGGTGGTGGTGGGTGGTGGTGGTAGGTGGTGGATAGGTGGTGGCTAGGTGGTGGAGGGTGGTGGTGGTAGGTGGTGGTGGTAGGTGGTGGGTAGGTGGTGGGTAGGTGGTGGATAGGTGGTGGATAGGTGGTGGGAAGGTGGTGGTAGGTGGTGGGTGGTTGGTGGTTGGTGGTGGTGGGTGGTAGGTGGTGGGTAGGTGGTGGTAGGTGGTGGTGGTGGTGGGTAGGTGGTGGGTGGTAGGTGGTGGATAGGTGGTGGTGGGTAGGTGGTGGGTAGGTGGTGGATAGGTGGTGGTGGGTAGGTGGTGGGTGGTAGGTGGTGGGTGGTGGTAGGTGGTGGTGGTAGGTGGTGGGTAGGTGGTGGTGGTAGGTGGTGGTGGTAGGTGGTGGGTGGGTGGTGGTGGGTGGATGGTGGTGGGTGGTGGTGGTGGTGGTGGGTAGGTGGTGGATAGGTGGTAGGTAGGTGGTGGGGGTAGGTGGTGGATAGGTGGTGGTGGGTAGGTGGTGGTAGGTGGGTGGTAGGTGGTGGTAGGTGGTGGATAGGTGGTGGGTGGTAGGTGGGTGGTAGGTGGTGGATAGGTGGTGGTGGTAGGTGGTGGATGGTAGGTGGTGGATGGTGGTGGGTAGGTGGTGGTAGGTGGTGGGGTGGTGGTTAGGTGGTGGTAGGTGGTGGGTAGGTGGTGGATAGGTGGTGGATGGGTGGTGGCTAGGTGGTGGATAGGTGGTGGTGGGTGGGTGGTAGGTGGTGGTGGTAGGTGGTGGGTAGGTGGTGGGTAGGTGGTGGATAGGTGGTGGCTAAGTGGTGGCTAGGTGGTGGGTGGTAAGTGGGTGGATAGGTGGTGGTGGGTAGGTGGTGGTAAGGTGGTGGGTAGGTGGTAGGTGGGTGGTGGGTGGATAGGTGGTGGTGGTGGTGGTAGGTAGTAGGTGAAGTGGTGGGTGGTAGGTGGTAGTGGGTAGGTGGTGGATAGGTGGTGGATAGGTGTGGAGGTGGTGGTGGTAGGTGGTGGGGTGAAGTGGTAGTAGGTGGTGATAGGTTGTGGTGGGTAGGTGGTGGGTGGTGGGTGGTGGGTGGTGGATAGGTGGTGGTAGGTAGGTGGTGGGAAGGTGGTGGTTGGTAGGTGGTGGATAGGTGGTGGCTAGGTGGTGGATAGGTGGTGGTGTGGTGGGTGGTAGGTGGTGGGTAGGTGGTGGCTAGGTGGTGGGAGTGGTGGGTAGGTGGTGGATAGGTGGTGGATAGGTGGTGGGTAGGTGGTGGGTAGGTGGTAGGTGGGGTGGTGGATAGGTGGTGGGGTAGGTGGTGGGTAGGTGGTGGGTAGGTGGTGGGTAGGTGGTGGCTAGGTGGTGTGGATGGTAAGTGGTGGGTAGGTGGTGGGTAGGTGGTGGTGGTGGTGGGTGGTAGGTAGTGGGTAGGTGGTAGGTGGTGTGGTAGGTGGTGGAATGGTGGTAGGTAGGTGGTGGATAGGTGGTGAATAGGTGGTGGGTAAGTGGTGGATAGGTGGTGGGTGGTGGTGGTAGGTGGTGGTAGGTGGTGGTAGGTAGGTGGTGGGAAGGTGGTAGGTGGATAGGTGGTGGTGGGTAGGTGGTGAATGGTGGTGGTGGATAGTGGTGGTAGGTGGTGGTGGTAGGTGGTGGTAGGTGGTGGATGAGGTGGTGGGTGGTAGGTGGTGAATAGGTGGTGGATAGGTGGTGGTGGTGGATAGGTGGTGGGTAGGTAGTAGGTGGTGGGTAGGTGGTGGTAAGTGGTGGGTAGGTGGTGGTGGATAGGTGGTGGGTAGGTGGTGGTAGGTGGTGGTAGGTGGTGGTAAGTGGTGGATAGGTGGTGGGTGGTAGGTGGGTGGATAGGTGGTGGTGGATGGGTGGTGGGTGGATAGGTGGTGGGTAGGTGGGTGGTAGGTGGTGGATAGGTGGTGGATAGGTGGTGGGTGGTAGGTGGTGGTGGTGGTGGTAGGTGGTGGATAGGTGGTGGATGGTGGTGGATAGGTGGTAGGTGGGGGGTAGGTGGTGGGTAGGTGGTGGTAGGTGGTGGGTAGGTGGTGGGTGGTAGGTGGTGGATAGGTGGTGGTAGGTGGTGGTAGGTGGTGGATAGGTGGTGGGTAGGTGGTGGGTAGGTGGTGGGTAGGTGGTGGATAGGTGGTGGGTAGGTGGTGGGTGGTGGGTGGTAGGGTGATAGGTAGTGGTGGGTAGGTGGTGGTAGGTGGTGGATAGGTGGTGGCTAGGTGGTGGGTGGTGGTAAGTGGGTGTTAGGTAGGTGGTGGGTAGGTGGTGGATAGGTGGTGGGTAGGTGGTGGGTGGTGGTGGGTAGGTGGTGGGGTGGTAGGTGAGGTGGTGGATAGGTGGTGGGTGGATAGGTGGTGGTGGGTAGGTGGTGGGTAGGTGGTGGGTGGTGGTGGGTAGGTGGTGATAGGTGGTGGGTAGGTGGTGGTGGGTAGGTGGTGGATAGGTGGTGGGTTAGGTGGTGGGTGAGGTGGTGGTAGGTGGTGGTGGATAGGTGGTGGGTGGGTGGTGGGTAGGTGGTGGTAGGTGGTGGGTAGGTGGTGGGTGGTAGGTGGTGGTAGGTGGTGGGTAGGTGGTGGTAGGTGGTGGGTAGGTGGTGGGTAGGTGGTGGTAGGTGGTGGATGGGTGGTAGGTGGTGGATAGGTGGTGGTGGTAGGTGGTGGGTAGGTGGTGGATAGGTGGTAGGTAGGTGGTGGGTGGTTAGGTGGTGGCTAGGTGGTGGGTGGTAGGTGGGTGGTAGGTGGTGGTGGATAGGTGGTGGTGGATAGGTGGTGGATAGGTGGTGGATAGGTGGTGGATAGGTGGTGGATGGGTGGTGGTGGTAGGTGGTGGTAGGTGGTGGTAGGTGGTGGTAGGTGGTGGATAGGTGGTGAATAGGTGGTGTGGTGGTGGTGGATAGGTGGTGGGTGGTGTGGTAGGTGGATAGGTGGTGGTGGTGGTAGGTGGTGGGTAGGTGGTGGTAGGTGGTGGATAGGTGGTGTGGTGGTGGTGGTGGGTAGGTGGTGGGTAGGTGGTGGGTAGGTGGTGGATAGGTGGTGGTAGGTGGTGGGTAGGTGGTGGATAGGTGGTGGGTAGGTGGTGGGTAGGTGGTGGGTAGGTAGTGGGTAGGTGGTGGGTAGGTGGTGGGTGGTATGTGGTAGGTGGTGGGTAGGTGGTGGATAGGTGGTGGATAGGTGGTGGGTAGGTGGTGGATAGGTGGTGAGTAGGTGGTGAATGAAGTGGTGGATGAAGTGGTGGTAGGTAGGTGGTAGGTGGTGAATAGGTGGTGGTGGTAGTGGTGGATAGGTGGTGGTAGATAGGTGGTGGGTAGGTGGTGTGGTAGGTGGTGGAAGTGGTGGTGGTAGGTGGTGGTGGGTAGGTGGTGGTAGGTGGTGGATAGGTGGTGGATAGGTGGTGGAGGTGGTGAATAGGTGGTGGGTGGTGGTGGTGGTGGTAGTGGTGGTGGATAGGTGGTGGGTAGGTGGTGGATAGGTGGTGGTGGGGTGGTGGTGGGTAGGTGGTGGGTAGGTGGTGGATAGGTGGTGGGAAGGTGGTGGTAGGTGGTGGATAGGTGGTGGTGGATAGGTGGTGGGTAGGTGGTGGATGGGTGGTGGGTAGGTGGTGGATAGGTGGTGGGTAGGTGGTGGGTAGGTGGTGGTGGTAGGTGGTGGATAGGTGGTGGGTGGTGGGTAGGTGGGGGATAGGTGGTGGATAGGTGGTGGATAGGTGGTGGATAGGTGGTGGATAGGTGGTGGGTAGGTGGTGGCTAGGTGGTGGGTAGGTGGTGGTGGGTGGGTGGTGGATAAGGTGGTGGTGGATAGGTGGTGGGTAGGTGGTGAATAGGTGGTAGGTGTTAGTGGTGGTAGGTGGTGGTGGTAAGGTGGTGGGTAGGTGGTGGTGGGTAGGTGGTGGATAGGTGGTGGGTAGGTGGTGGATGGTGGTGGTAGGTGGTGGGTAGGTGGTGGGTAGGTGGTGGGTGGATAGGTGGTGGTGGGTTAGGTGGTGGTAAGGTGGTAAGTAGGTGGTGGTAGGTGGTGGGTAGGTGGGTGGGGTGGTGGGGTAGGTGGTGGGTGAGGTGGTGGTAAGTGGTAGGTGGTGGTGGTAGGTGGTGGGTGGTAGGTGGGTGAATAGGTGGTGGTAGGTGGTGGTAGGTAGGTGGTGGGTGGATAGGTGGTGGTAGGTGGTGGGTAGGTAGTGGTAGGTGGTGGTAGTTGGTGGTGAGTGGTGGGTAGGTGGTGTGGTAGGTGGTAGCTAGGTGGTGGGATAGGTGGTGGGTGGTAGGTGAATAGGTTGGTGGTGGATAGGTGGTGGATAGGTGGTAGGTAGGTGGTGGGTAGGTGGAGGTAGGTGGTGGATAGGTGGTGGATAGGTGGTGGATAGGTGGTGGGTAGGTGGTGGGTAGGTGGTGGATAGGTGGTGGATAGGTGGTGGTAGGTGGTGGTGGCTAAGTGGTGGGTAGGTGGTGGGTGGTAGGTGGTGGGTAGGTGGTGGATAGGTGGTGGATAGGTGGTGGGTAGGTGGTGGATAGGTGGTGGGTAGGTGGTGGATAGGTGGTGGGTAGGTGGTGTAGGTGGTGGTGAATGGTGGTGAGTAGGTGGTGAATAGGTGGTGGATAGGTGGTGGTAGGTGGTGGGTAGGTGGTGGATAGGTGGTGGGTAGGTGGTGGTGGTAGGTGGTGGATAGGTGGTGGATAGGTGGTGGATAGGTAGTGGATAGGTGGTGGATAGGTGGTGGATAGGTGGTGGATAGGTGGTGGTGGTAGGTGGTGGGTAGGTGGTGGTAGGTGGTGGCTAGGTGGTGGGTGGTAGGTGGTGGTGGTGGTAAGGTGGTGGGTAGGTGGTGGGTAGGTGGTGGGTGGATAAGTGGTGAATGGTTGGTGGTAGGTGGTGGTAGGTAGGTGGTAGGTAGGTGGTGGTAGGTAGTGGTGGATAGGTGGTGGGTAGGTGGTGGGTGGTAGGTGGTGGGTGGGTGGTGGTGGGTGGTGGTGGGTGGGTGGATAGGTGGTGGGTAGGTGGTGGGTAGGTGGTGGGTAGGTGGTGGTAGGTGGTGGATTGGTAGTGGTGGTGGATAGGTGGTGGTAGGTAGTGGGTAGGTGGTGGGTATAGGTGGTAATGAAGTGGTGGGGTAGGTGGGTAGGTGGTGGTGGATAGGTGGTGGTTAGGTGGTGGTGGTAGGTGGTAGGTAGTAGGTGGTAGGTGAGTGAAGTGAGTGTGGTAGGTGGTGAAGTGGTAGGTGTGGTGGTGGATAGGTGGTGGGTAGGTGTGAAGAGTGGTAGTAAGTGGTGTAAGTGGTGGTAGGTGGTGGGTAGGTGGTGGATAGGTGGTGGTGGGTAGGTGGTGGGTGGATAGGTGGTGGGTAGGTGGTGGGTAGGTGGTGGGTAGGTGGTGAATAGGTGGTGGATAGGTGGTGGGTGGTGGTAGGTAGGTGGTGGGTGGTGGATAGGTGGTGGGTGGTTGAGTGGTGGTAGGTAAGGTGGTGGGTAGGTGGTGGGTGGTGGGTGGGTGGATAGGTGGTGGTGGGTAGGTGGTGGGTAGGTGGTGGATGGTTAGGTAGGTGGATGGTGGTGGGTAGGTGGTGGGTAGGTGGTGGGTAGGTAGTGGATAGGTGGTGGGTGGGTGGTGGGTAGGTGGTGGGTAGGTGGTGGGTAGGTTGGTGGGTGGTGAAGAGGTGGTGGTAAGGTAGGTAGTGGATAGGTGGTGGGTAGGTGGTGGATGAATGGTGGTAGGTAGGTAAGTGGGTGGTAGGTAGGTGGTGGGTGGTAGGTGGTGGATGGTGGTGGTGGTAGGTGGTGGGTGGTGGTGTGGTGGTGGTAGGTGGTGGATAGGTGGTGGTAAGGTGGTGGGTAGGTGGTGGGTGGTTGGTGGGTGGATAGGTGGTGGTAGGGTGAGTAGGTAGTTGGATGGTGGTGGGTAGTAGGTAGGTGGGTGGTAGGTGGTAGGTGGTGGATAGGTGGTGGGTAGGTGGTGGGTAGGTGGTGGGTAGGTGGTGGGTAGGTGGTGGATAGGTGGTGGATAGGTGGTGGGTGGATAGGTGGTGGATAGGTGGTGGGTAGGTGGTGGATAGGTGGTGGATGGGTGGTGGCTAGGTGGTGGGTGGATAGGTGGTGGTGGATAGGTGGTGGATAGGTGGTGGGTGGATAGGTGGTGGGTAGGTGAATAGGTGGTGGATAGGTGGTGGATAGGTGGTGGGTGGTAGGTGGGTGGTAGGTGGGTGGATAGGTGGTGGTGAATAGGTGGTGGTGGAGGGTGGTGGGTAGGTGGTGAATAAGTGGTAGGTGGTAGTGGATAGGTGGTAGGTAGGTGGTGGATGAGTGGTGGATAGGTGGTGGTGGTGAGTGGATAGGTGGTGGCTAGGTGATGGGTGGTAAGTGGTGGTTAGGTGGTGGTGGGTAAGGTGGTGGATAAGGTGGTGGATAGGTGGTGGATAGAGTGGTGGTTAGGTGGTGGGTGTAGGTGGTGGTAAGGTGGTGGATAGATGAACTAAGTGGTTTGTTAAGGGATAGAGTGGTGGTAAGTGGTGGTAAGTGGAAATAGGTGGTGGTAGGTGGTGAATTGGTGGTGGGTGGTAGGCTGGTAGGTGGTGGTAGGTGGTGCAAGGTAGGATATTTAGTGGTGGTGAGGTGGTGGGTGGTGGATGGGTGGTGGCTAGGTGGTGGAAGGTGGTGGGTAATAGGTGGTGGATGGTGGTGGTGAGAAGTGGTGGCAAGGTGGTGAGTGAGTAGATAGGTGGTGGGTGGTAGGTGATATGGTGAGTTAGGGGTAGTGGTAGGTGGTGGTAAGTGAGTGGTAGGTGAGTGGTGGGTGTCGCGGTGGTGAATAGGTGGT
>JAECWR010000398.1:0-178665 GCA_018150935.1 Drosophila pruinosa
TTTGATCTTTTTGATAATCGACGTTTCTTTGATGGGTTTTGATGTCGGATTTGCTTCGATGTTTCGATGCTCTTGATTTTATTTTTATAGTTTTTTATGTTTTAGATATTTCCCCGATACTTTTGAGAATTTTGAGGTTTTGAGGTTTCTTGATGCTTTTGTTGTTCCTTGACTCTCGACGGCCTCTGATGCCTTGATTGTTGATTACTTGATGTCGTGAATGCTTTTGATGTTTCTTTGATACTTTTGATGCTTCGATGTCTTGATGTTTTTGATGCTCTGATGTTTTTGATGTTTTTGATGCTTTTGAATATTTGAGGTTTTGATGTTTGACGTTTTTGATGTTTTTGATGTTTTGATATTCTGATATTTGATGTTTTTTTCCTGTTTTTCCTTGATATTTTTTTTTTTATTAATCTTTTGCGCTTGATGTTTTTGATATCTGATGTTTTTGATGCTTTAGATGTTTGTTGTTTTGATTTTTGATGTTTTAATATTGATGTTTTGATGTTTTTAATTGCTTTTGATGCTTGATGTTTTGGATGTTTTGATGTTTTTTGATGCTTTTGATGTTTTTGAGGTTTTCGATGTTTTTGACGTCGTTGATGTTTTGATACTTTTACGTTTTTGATAGTTTTGATGCTTTTGATGTTTTAGATGCCTTGATGTTTTTGATGTTTTCGACGCTTTTGATGTTTCTTTTTTCTTTGATGTTTTGATATTTTGATGTTTCTTATTGATTTGACGTTTTGATGGGTTTGATGCCTTTGATGTTTTGATGACTTGATTACTAATTGTTTCGAAGGTTTCTTGATGTTTTTATGTTTCTTTGATGTTTTTTTGATGTTTTGATGCCTGTGATGTTTTTGACGTTTTGATGTTTTAGACGGTTTCGATGTACTGATGTTTTTTATGTTTTATGATGCTTTGATGTTTGATGGTTTTGATTGCTTTTATGTTTGATGTTTTGATGTTTTCAGATGCTTTTGATGTTTGATGTTTTGACGTTTTGATGTTTCGATGTTTTGGATGTTTTTTTGATGTTTTTGATGTTTGATGTTTTTTGATAAAAATTTTGATGTTTTGATGTTTTTGATGTTTCTTGATGTTTCCTTGATGCTTTGATGTTTTGATGTTTTGATGTTTTCATGTTTTTGATGTTCTTTGATGTTTTTTGATGTTTGATTCATTCTTTGGATGTTTCCTTGATGTCTTTGATGTTTTTGATGTTTTGATGTTTTAAGAGGTTTTCGACAAGCCTTTGTTATTCGATGTTTTGATGTTTTTATTTTTGATGTTTCATGCTCTTTGATATTCTTGATCTGCTTGATGATTTTTCTTCTTGGATGTTCTCGATGCCCTGACGTTTTGATGTTTTGATGTTTTGATGTTTTGATGCCTTTGATGTTTTGATGTTTTTCGATGTTTTGATGTTTCTTTTGATGGTGGTTCTTGATGTCTCTTGATGTTTGATGTTTTTTGATGTTTGATTCTTGATGCCTTTGATGTTTTTGATACTTTTACGTTTTGATGTTCTTTATGTTTCGATTTTTGATGTTTTGATGTTTTTGATGCTCTTGATGTTTTTTTTTGATGTTTTTGATGTTTTTGAATAAGCTTTCATGCTTTTGACGCCCTTGATTGCTTTAATGTTTGAGGTGGTTTGATGTTTTAGATGTTTGATGTTTTGACGTCTTTGTTGTTTTTGAAATTTTTAATGGTTTTGATGTTTTTGATGTTATTGACTTTTTTGCTCTTTGACTTTGATGTTTGTTGATGTTTCGATGTTTTGATGTTTGGATGTTTTGATGTTTTCTGATGTTTTGATGGGTTTTTGATGTTCTTATATTTTGATGTTTTTTCTGTTTTTTCTCTTTTGATGTTTTTTATAATTTTGATGTTTTGATGTTTTGTTGTTTGATTTTATTTGCTGTTTGATGTTTCTTTGATGTTTCTTTTGATGTTTTGATGCTCGATTTTACCTTTTAATGTTTTTGATGTTTTTCATCGTTTTGATGTTTTCAGATGTTTTTTTGATGTTTTGATGTTTGATGTTTAACGCTTTGAGGTTTTCGATGTTTTGATGTTTTTAATGTTTTGACGTTTCTTTGATGTTTCGCCGTTTTGATAATTTTGATGTTCTTGATGCTTGATGTTTGATATTGATGTTTTTGATGTTTTGATGTTTTTGATTGTTTTTTGATGTTTTATTTGCTCGATGCCTTTGATGCTTTGACGTTCGATGTTTTTTTGATGTTTTGATGTTTTGATGTTTTGATCCTTTTGAGCGTTATTTGATGTTTTTATGTTTCCTTGATAAGTTTCGACGTTTTCGATAATCTTGAGGTTTTGATGCCTTTGATGTTTTGTGGTTGTCTTGAGTCTTTACGTTTCGATGTCTTTTGACGTTATTGGATGCTCTCTTTTGATGTTATTAATGGTTTTGATGTTTTGATGTTTGAGCGTTTTGATGTCTTAATGTTTGATGCTTTTGATGTTTTGATATTTTAAATTTGATGGAGTGATGTTTTGATGCCTTTGATGTTTTGATGTTTTGATGTTTTGATGTTTTGATGTTTTTGATGTTTTCATTTGCTTGATGTTTTGATGTTATTGATGTTTTTTTGATTGCTTTAGTCAGCTCTCTTTGATGTTTTAAACGTTGTTTGATGTTTCGATGTTTTGATGTTTTATACGTTTTTTGATCTACCTTTTGATTGCTCTTTTGACGCCTTCGATGTTTGACGCTTTGACTTTTTATGTTTTTGTGCCTTTGATGATTGTTTCGATGTTTTGATGTTTTTGATTTTGATTTTGATGTTTGATGTTTTTGATGTTTTGATGTTTTTGATCCTTTTGATGTTTTTTTGATGTCTTGAGTGCCTTTGATGTTTTTGATTTGATGTTTTGATTTTTTGATGTTTTGATGTTTTGATGTTTTTGTTGTTTTTGAATCTCCACTGCTTTTGATGTTTTTGATGTTATTGATCCCTTTTTTATTCTTTTGATGTTTTGTTGACGTTTTTGATGCCTTGATGTTTTTGATGTATTTGATTTTTGGATGTTTTTGATGTTTTTGATTTTTTTTGAATGTGTTTTTGATGTTTTTGCTGTTTTTGATGTTTTTGTCGTTTTTGATCGTTGATGTTTTTTGATGTTTTTGATGTTTTTGATGTTTTTGATGTTTTTGATGTTTTGATATTCCTTGATCATTTGATGTTTTTTCTGTTTTCTTCTTTTTGATATTTTCCTTTGATAATTTGATGTTTTTGATGTTATTGATGTTTTGATGCTTTAACGTTTTTGATGTTTTTTTTTTGATGTTTTTGATGTTTTGATTGTTTTTTGATGCTTTCGCGTTCTTTTCTTGGATGTTTCTTGAGGGTTTTGATTGTTTTTATTGTTCTTGATGTTTTTGACGTGCCTTTGATGTTTCTTGATGTTTTTGACGTTTTGATGCTCTTGATGTTTTTGATGTTTCCTTGATTGCCTTTTGATGTTTCTTTTGATCTTTTTTATTGTTTTGCTGTGCTCGACGCCGCTTCGAGAGACGTTTTTGATGTTTGATTTTGATTTTTGATGCTCTTTTACGTTTTTGATGTTTTTGATGTTTTTTGATCCTTTTGATGCTTTCTTTTGGATGTCTCTTTGATGATCAAAATCCATTATCAGCCCTTCTGATCTTTGATGTTTTGATGTTTTGATGTTTTTACGTTTTTTGATGTTTGTCGTTTTGAATTTAATGGTTTTGATGTTTTGATGTGTTATTGACTCTTTTTTGACCTTTTTGATGTTTGTTGATTTTTTTGATGTTTTTGATGTGTTTCGTTGTTTTTGATGTTTTGATGTTTTGATCGTTTCAGATGTTGATGTTGATGTTTGATGTTTTGATGTTTTTGATGTTTTGATATTCTATTTGATGTTTTCTCATTTTCCTTTTGATATTTTGATAATTTTGATGTTTTACGTTTGATGTTTTGATGTTTTGATGTTTTGATTGCCTTTGATGTTTTTGATGCCTTTGTGTTCTTTTGAGGTTGCCTTTGATGTTTTGATGTTTGATACTTGGAGGTTCTTTGACGTCTTTGATGCTTTATTGCCTTGATGCCTTTGATGTTCTTTGATGCTTTGATGTTTCTTTGATACTCCTGGATGCTCTTGATGTTTCGATGTTTTAATGTTTTTTGATGCCTCGACGTTTTCGATTGTTGATGTTTGATGCTCTGACGCCTTTGATGTTTCGAAGGTGCTTCGATGTTTTGTCGCCAGATGCCTTTGACGTTCTCGAGGGTCTTGAGGTCTTCTACGATCGTTCTGACGTTCTTGATTGTTCTTGACGTTCTTGATGTTTTTCTTTGATGATGTCTTTACGCCCTTTGACGTTTCTGATGTCTCTTTGATGCGTCTTCTGATGTTTTGACGTTTCGACGCCTCGATGTTCGATGTTTGACGTTCTTTGATGTTCTCTGACGTCTTTGATGTTTTCGACGTTTCGATGAAAAAAGTTTTGATGCTCTTTGATGTTTCTGATCGTTTTCGATGTCTTGATGTTCTGGATTGCCTTCGATGCCTTGATGTCTTTAATGCTTTATGCTCATGTTTTGACGTTTGATTGCTTTGATGTTTTGATGTTTTTGATGTTTCGACGGTTTTGATGTTTTGATGTTTTATTTTTATGTTTTGATACTTTTTGAGGTTTCCTTGATGTTTTAAACGTTTTGATGTTCCGATGCTTTGATGTTTTGATGTTTTAATTTTTGACGTTTGATGTTTTGAACTTTTGTCGGCCTGATGTTTCGATGAATTGACCCTTTCGATCCTTTTGATGTTTGCTGATGCTTTTGATTGCCTTGATTGCCTTGATGTACTTTGATTTTGATTTTTTGATGTTTTGATGTTTTTGATGTTTTTGATGTTTTTGATGTTTTCGGATTTTCTTTGATGTAGCCTTGATGCTTAATGTTTTGATGTTTTAACGTTGCTTGATGTTTTTGATGTTTTTATGTTTTGATGTTTTTGATGTTTCTTTTATGTTTTGATGTTTTGATAAGTGGAGGTTTGATGCCTTACGTTTCGATGTTTTAAATCGTTTTGATGTTTGATGTTTTGATCTTTTATGTTTTTTATGTTTTGATGTTTTTGATGTTTCTTTTGATGTTTTATTGGTCTTTTTGATACTTTTGATTTTTGATGTTTTGATGTTTTTGATGTTTTGATGTTTTGATGTTTTGATCTTGATATTTTTGATGTCTTTGATGTTTCTTGATGCTTTGATGTTTCAGAAATTTTGATGTTTTTACGCCATGTTTTTGAATTTTTATATTTTTGATATTTTTGATGTTTTGTCTTTATCTTACTGTTCTGATGCTTTCGCATCGAACTTGATCCTTCGACGTTACGATGGTCGACTGGTCCGATGCCTGACTCCTTGATGTTTCGACGCCGATGTTTTGATCTTTTCGACGGTTTTTTTGATGTTTTGTTTGTTTTGATGTTTTGATGTTTTGGATAACGCCTGACCTGACGTTTTGATGTTTGATCTTGATTGTTTGACATCGAACGCCTTCGACTTCATCGTTGATATTGATGTTTTGAATATCTTGATATTTTGATGTTTTTTTCATTTCTCTTCCTTCGATAATTTTGATGAACTCGATGTTTCGATCGTTATCGATGCTTGATGTTTCGATGTTCGACGTTCTCTTGATGCTTTTGATGCCTTTGATATTCTTGATTGTTCTTGACGTTCTTGATGTCTTTTGACGTTCTCTTGACCACTTTGAGCTGCTCCTTACGTTTCGACGTTCTGACGTCTTCTTGATGCTCTTGATTTCGTTTCTTGGATGCTCTTGATTGCCCGTTCACTTGATGCTTTCGACGTTTCCTTGATCTGTTTGATAGTTTTGATGCCTTTGATATGCTCTGATCTGTTTGATGTTTCTTTGACGCTCTTGATGTTCTCTGATGTTTGATTGTTCTGAGGCTCGAGTAGTTTCGAGGCCCTGACGTTTGATGTTTTTGATGCTTTGACGTTCTTGATGCTTTTGATGTCTCGGGATGTTTCGGACAGTTTTTGATTGCCTTTGAAATTTTTGATTGCTCTCGATGCCTTTGATGCTTGACGTTTTCTTGATGTTCGAATGCCTCTTTTGAGCGTTTTGATTTTTTGTTTTTTTGATGTCTTTGATGTTTTGATGTTTGATGTTTTGATGTTTTTGATGCCTTCGATGCTCTTTGATGCTTTGACGTTTCGATGCTTGACGTTTTTGATGCTTTTTACTTTTTAACGGTTTCGATGCTCTTTATTGTTTTGATGCCTTGATACTTTTGATGTTCGACGTTTCGATGTTTTGATCGCTCGACGTTCTTGATGCCTTGATGCCTCTTGATGTTTCAGACGTTCTCGAATTATTGATGTTTCGCGATGTTCGATGTCTTTGATTGCCTTTACTGCTCGAGCGTTCGATTGGTTTTGAATGTTCTTGATAAGCCTTGACGTTTTGATGTTTCGATGTTTTTTTGATGTTTCGTTGATGTTTTGATGTTTTGATGTTTTTGATGCTTTTGACAAGCCTTTGATGTTTTTAACGTTTCGATGTTTTGATGTTTTTGATGCTTTGAGGCTTGTCATTACTTTACTGCATTTGATGTTTTGATGTTTCGACGTTTTGATGCTTCTTGACGCCCTTGATACTTTCGAGGCCTCGATGTTTTGATGTTGATCTTTTAGACGTTCACGCCATTCGCTTGATACTTTGATGTTTTGATGTTTTGATGTCTTTGATGTTTTGACGTTTTATTTGATGTTTTTTGATGTTTTGATTGTTTGATTGTTTATTGTTTTCGATGGATCGATGTTTCGTTATCGACTCTTTTTGATTGCTCATTGATGTTTGATGCTTTCTTCATACTAATGTTTTGATGTTTGATCGTTTGATGCTTCCTTGATGTTTCGGATGCGTCTGATTGCCTTTGACGCCTGACGTTTTGACGTCTTACGTTCTTTTTGATGTGCTCGATATTTTCATTCGCTTGATGTTTGATTTACGTTCGACATTTACTTCGACTGCCTTCGACGTTTGACGTTTCGATACTCTTGATGCTTTTTCATGTTCTTTGATCGCTTCGACGCTTTGATGTTCTTTGTTCATATATTTTTGATGTGATTTGATTGCCTTTTGTCGCTTTGATGTTTTTCGATACTTGACGCTTGACGTTCGATGCTTGATGTTTTTGATGTTCGATGCCTTTGATGTCTTGACGTTCTTTGATGTCTTTTGATTGCCTTGATGTTTTGATGGCTCGATGTTTCATTGCTTTTATTGTTTTTAATTGTTTTTGATGTTTTTGATGTTTCTTGATGTTTTGATGATTTTGATGATTTTGATGTTTTGACGTTTTTTGATGTTTCTTGATGTTATTTGATCTTTTACGTTTGTTGATGTTTTTATTGTTTTCACATGTTTTGATGTTTTTGATGTTTTTTGATGTTTGATGTTTTAACGTTTCTTTTGATTGCCTTGATGTTTGATGTTTTGATGCTTTGACGTTCGATGTTTGACGTTTTTGATGTTTTCAATCGTTTCGCTCCTTTAGATGTTCTTCGATGTTTTTGATGTTTCCTTGATGCCTTGATGTTTCAGATGTTTTGATATTTATTTTGATGTTTGATGTTTTTGTCTTGATGTTTTTGATGTTTTCGATGCTTTTGACGTTTTGATGTTGAGTTTTTGATGCTTTTGATGGATGTTTGATGTTCTTTGATGTTTTTTTGAGCCTTGATTTGATGTTTTGATGTTTTTGACGCCTTTGATGTTTTTATGTTTGATGTTTTGATGTGATTTGATGTTTTGATGCTCTTAATGTTTTGATGTTTTGATGTTTGATGTTTTGATGTTTTGATGCCTTTACGTTTTTGATGTTTTTGATGGGTTTGAATTTTGGTTTTTGATGGTTTGATGTTTTGACGTTTTGAGATGTTTGTGATGTTTTTGATGTATTTGATGTTTTGATGTTTCCTTGATGTTTTGATTGCCTTTGATGCTTTGACGCCAGATGTTTTGATGTTTTTGATGTTTTGATGTTTTGATGTTTTTGATGTTTTTGATGTTTTGATGTTTCCTTGATGTTTTCGATTGTTGATTGTTTTTTGATGTTTTACGCTTGATGTTTTTGATGTTTTTGATGTTTTGATGTTTTGATGTTTTCATGTTTTTTGATGTTTTATATCTGATGTTTTGATGTTTTGATGTTTTTGACAAATATTGACCTTTTGATGTCTATTATTGCCTTTTGATGTTTTTCCAAATTGATGTTTGATATCGCGATGTTGACGCGCTCTTTTGATGTTTTCGATGTTTTGATGTTTTAAACGTTTTGATGTTTGATGCTCTTTGATGTTTCGATGTCGATGTTTTTATGTTTTGATGTTTTAATGTTTCGATGTTCTTTTGATGCTTTTGATGCTCGATGCCGGACGTTTTGATGTTCTTGATTGCCTTTTAGTTTTTTGGATATGGATGTTTCGATTGTTTCGATGTTTTTTGATGTTTTTGCCTTGATAGTTTCGATGTTTCCTTTGATACTTTTGATATTTTGATGTTTTTGATATTTTGATGTTTTTTGATGTTTTTAATAAGTTTTCATGTTTCGTGATGCCGACGTTTTGAGCTTTTATGTTTTTGATGTTTTTGATGTTTTGATGTTTTGAGGGTTTTGATATTATAGTTTTGATGTTTTAACGTTTTTGATGTTTGATGCTTGATGTTTTATTACTTTGATGTTTTTATGTTTTTGATGTTGATGATTTTGATGTTGATGTTTTTGATGGGCTTTGTAGATGTTATTGACTTTGATGTCGTTATTGTTTTGATATTATTACCATTGTTTACGTTTGATGTTGATGTTTTGATGTTTCGATGTTTCTTTTGATACATTTGATCGCTTCGTTTTGACGTTTTGATGCGCTCGATGCTTGATGTTTGATGTTTTTGATGGGCCTCGCGATGCCGATGCCTGACGGATGTTTTTGTTTTGATGTTTTTGATGGGGTTTCGACGGTTTTGATGTTTTGATGTTTCGATGTTTGATACTGATGTTTTGATGTTTTGACACGCAAGATGTTTCGATACTTTATTTTGATGTTTGATTTTTGATGTTTTGGTGTTTTTGGTGTTTTATGTTTTTGATGTTTTGATGTTTTTGTGTTTTTGATGTTTTTGATGTTTTGATGTTTTTTGTGCCTTTGATGTTTTTGACGCTCTCGATGTTTTTGATGTTTTGATGTTTTTGATGCTTTTGATGTTTTTTGTTTGACGGCTGTTTTTGATGTTTTCTATGTTTTTGATGTTTGATGTTTTTATGTTTTTTGATGCTTTTTGCTTGATTTTTGCTCTTCATGCCTCTTATGTTCTTGATGCTTTTTTGACGTCTTTGACGTCTCTCGATTTTTGACGTTTTTTGTTTCGATGCTTTTTATTTTTTTGATGTTCTTTGATGCTTTTGACGTTTTTGTCGTTTTTTGACGCCTTTGATGTTTTGGATGCTCTCTTGATCTTTTTGACTTTTTGACGTTTCTTGGATGTTTTTTTGATTCGCCTTTTGACGTTTCGATCTCTTTGTGGGCTTCGACGTTTTTGATGTTTTTGATGTTTTTGATGGCCTTGATGTTTTTGACGTCTGTTGTCGTTTTGATTTTTTTGATGTTCTTTATTGCCTTTTGATGTCTTTGATGTTTTTCCGACGTTTTTGACGTTTCGACGTTCGATCGTTTCAAGGTTTTGACGCTTCTGAGGTCGTTGACGTTTTGATGTTTTGATGTTTTTGATGCTTTTCTCGTTTTTGATGCTTTTGATTTTTTGATGTTTTTGATGTTCTCGGCGGCGCTTTGATGTTTGATATTTGGATGTTTTTTTGATGTCTTTGACGTTTTTGATGTTTTTTTGATATTCTTTCCTATTTTTGATGTCTGGTTGTTTCTGATATTTTGATTTTCCGATGTTTTGATGTTTTTGAGTTTTTGACTTTTGATTCTTTGATTTTTTTGATGTTTTTGATGTTTTTGATGTTTTTGATAAGTTTTGATGTTTTTGATTTTTGATGTTTTTGATGTTTTTGATGTTTTGATGTTTTTGATGTTTTGATGTTTTGATGTTTTTGATGCTTTTGATGTTTCCTTGATGTTTTTGATGTTTTTGATGTTTTTGATGTTTTGACGTTTTTGATGTTTTTGATGTTTTTGATGTTTTTGATGTTTTTGATGTTTTTGATGTTTTGATGTTTTGATGTTTTTGATGTTTTTGATGCTTTTGATGTTTTTGATGTTTTTGATGTTTTGATGTTTTGATGTTTTTGATTGTTTTTGATGTTTTTGTGTTTTGATGTTTTTGATGTTTTTGATGTTTTTGATGTTTTGATGTTTTTGATGTTTTGATGTTTTTGATGTTTTTGATGTTTTTGATGTTTCGATGTTTGATGTTTTTTGATGTTTTTGATGCCTTTGATGTTTTTGATGTTTTGATGCTTTTGATTTTTGATGTCTTTCGATGTTTTTTGATGTTTTGATGTTTTGATGTTTTTGATGTTTTGATGTTTTGATGTCTTTTGACGTTTTTGATGTTTTTGATGTTTTTGATGTTTTTGATGTTTTTGATGTTTTTGATGTTTTTGATGTTTTTGATGTTTTTGATGTTTTTGATGTTTTTGATGTTTTTGATGTTTTTGATGTTTTTGATGTTTTTGATGTTTTTGATGTTTTTGATGTTTTGATGTTTTGATGTCTTTGATGTTTTGATGTTTTTGATGTTTTTTGTTTTTGATGTTTTTGATGTTTTTGATGTCTTTTGATGTTTTGATGTTTTTGACGTTTTGATGTTTTTGATGTTTTTGATGTTTTGATGTTTTGATGTTTTGATGTTTTTGACGTTTTTGATGCTTTTGACGCTTTTTTGATGTTTTTGATGTTTTTGATGTTTTGATGTTTTTGATGCTTTTTGATGCTTTTGATGTTTTTGATGTTTTTGATGTTTTGATGTTTTTGATGTTTTGTTTTGATGTTTTTGATGTTTTTGATTTTTGATGTTTTTGATGTTTTTGATGTTTTTGATGTTTTTGTTTTTGATGCTTTTGATGTTTTTGATGTTTTTGATGTTTTGATGCTTTTGATGTTTTTGATGTTTTTGATGTTTTTGATGTTTTTGATGTTTTTGATGTTTTGATGTTTTTGATGTTTTGATGTTTTGATGTTTTTGATGTTTTTGATGTTTTTGATGTTTTGATGTTTTTGATGTTTTTGATGTTTTTGATGTTTTTGATGTTTTTGATGTTTTGATGTTTTGATGTTTTTGATGTTTTGATGTTTTTGATGTTTTTGATGTTTTTGATGTTTTTGATGTTTTGATGTTTTTGATGTTTTGATGTTTTGATGTTTTTGATGTTTTTGATGCTTTTGATGTTTTTGATGTTTTTGATGTTTTTGATGTTTTTGATTTTTTTGATGTTTTTTATGTTTTTGATGTTTTTGATGTTTTTGATGTTTTTGATGTTTTGATGTTTTTGATGTTTTTGATGTTTTTGATGTTTTTGATGTTTTTGATGTTTTTGATGTTTTGATGTTTTGATGTTTTTGATGTTTTGATGTTTTTGATGTTTTTGATGTTTTTGATGTTTTTTTGATGTTTTGATGTTTTGATGTTTTGATGTTTTTGATGTTTTGATGTTTTTGATGTTTTTTGATGTTTTTGATGTTTTGATGTTTTTGATGTTTTGATGTTTTTGATGTTTTTGATGTTTTGATGTTTTGATGTTTTTGATGTTTTTGATGTTTTGATGTTTTTGATGTTTTGAACTTTTTTGATGTTTTTGATGTTTTTGATGTTTTTGATGTTTTGATGTTTTTGATTTTTTGATGTTTTTGATGTTTTTTGATGTTTTGATGTTTTTGATGTTTTTGATGTTTTTGATTTTTGATGTTTTTGATGTTTTGATGTTTTTGATTTTTTGATGTTTTTGATGTTTTTGATGTTTTTGATGTTTTTGATGTTTTTGATGTTTTGATGTTTTTGATGTTTTTGATGTTTTTGATGTTTTTGATGTTTTGATGTTTTTGTTTTGATGTTTTTGATGTTTTTGATGTTTTTGATGTTTTTGATGTTTTTGATGTTTTTGATGTTTTGATGTTTTGATGTTTTTGATGTTTTTGATGTTTTGATGTTTTGATGCTTTTGATGTTTTTGATGTTTTTGATGTTTTTGATGTTTTTGATGTTTTTGATGTTTTGATGTTTTTGATGTTTTTGATGTTTTTGATGTTTTTGATGTTTTTTGATGTTTTGATGTTTTTGATGTTTTTGATGCTTTTGATGTTTTGATGTTTTTGATGTTTTTGATGTTTTGATGTTTTGATGTTTTTGATGTTTTTGATGTTTTGATGTTTTTGATGTTTTGATGTTTTTGTTATGTTTTGATGTTTTTGATGTTTTGATGTTTTTGATGTTTTTGATGTTTTTGATGTTTTTGATGTTTTTGATGTTTTTGATGTTTTTGATGTTTTTGATGTTTTTATGTTTTTGATGTTTTTGATGTTTTTGATGTTTTTGATGTTTTTGATGTTTTGATGTTTTTGATGTTTTTGATGTTTTTGATGTTTTTGATGTTTTGATGTTTTTGATGTTTTGATGTTTTTGATGTTTTTGATGTTTTGATGTTTTTGATGTTTTTGATGTTTTGATGTTTTGATGTTTTTGATGTTTTTGATGTTTTTGATGTTTTTGATGTTTTGATGTTTTTGATGTTTTGATGTTTTTGATGTTTTGATGTTTTGATGTTTTTTGATGTTTTGATGTTTTTGATGTTTTTGATGTTTTTGTTTTTGATGTTTTGATGTTTTTGATGGTTTTGATGTTTTTGATGTTTTGATGTTTTTGATGTTTTTGATGTTTTGATGTTTTTGATGTTTTTGATGTTTTGATGTTTTGATGTTTTGATGTTTTGATGTTTTTGATGTTTTTGATGTTTTTGATGTTTTTGATGTTTTTGATGTTTTTGATGTTTTTGATGTTTTTGATGTTTTGATGTTTTTGATTTTTTGATGTTTTTTTTGATGTTTTGATGTTTTTGATGTTTTTGATTTTTTGATGCTTTTGATGTTTTTGATGTTTTTGATGTTTTTGATGTTTTTGATGTTTTTTGATGTTTTTGATGTTTTTGATGTTTTTGATGTTTTTGATGTTTTTGATGTTTTTGATGTTTTGATGTTTTTGATGTTTTTGATGTTTTTGATGTTTTTTGATGTTTTTGATGTTTTTGATGTTTTGATGTTTTTGATGTTTTGATGTTTTTGATGTTTTGATGTTTTTGATGTTTTTGATGTTTTTTGATGTTTTGATGATGTTTTGATGTTTTTGATGTTTTTGATGTTTTTGATGTTTTTGATGTTTTGATGTTTTTGATTTTTGATGTTTTTGATGTTTTTGATGTTTTTGATGTTTTGATTTTTGATGTTTTGATGTTTTTTTTGATGTTTTGATGTTTTGATGTTTTTGATGTTTTGATGTTTTTGATGTTTTTGATGTTTTTGATGTTTTTGATGTTTTTGATGTTTTTGATGCTTTTGATGTTTTGATGTTTTTTGATGTTTTTGATGTTTTTATTTGTTTTTGATGTTTTGATGTTTTGATGTTTTTGATGTTTTTGATGTTTTTGATGTTTTGATGTTTTGATGTTTTTGATGTTTTTGATGTTTTTGATAGTTTTTGATGTTTGATGTTTTTGATGTTTTTGATGTTTTTGATGTTTTGATGTTTTGATGTTTTTGATGTTTTGATGTTTTGATGTTTTGATGTTTTTGATGTTTTGATGTTTTGATGCTTTTCTTTTGATGTTTTGATGTTTTTGATGTTTTGATGTTTTGATGTTTTTGATGTTTTTTTTGATTTTTGATTTTTGATGTTTTTGATTTTTGATGCTTTTGATGTTTTTGATGTTTTTGATGTTTTTGATGTTTTGATGTTTTTGATGTTTTTGATGTTTTTGATGTTTTTGATGCTGTTTTTTTTTTGATGTTTTTGATGTTTTTATGTTTTGATGTTTTTGATGTTTTTGATGTTTTGATGTTTTTGATGTTTTTGATGTTTTTGATGTTTTTGATGTTTTGATTTTGATGTTTTTGATGTTTTTGATGTTTTTGTGTTTTTGATGTTTTTTTTTGATGTTTTTGATGTTGATGTTTTTGATGTTTTTGATGTTTTTGATGTTTTTGATGTTTTTGATGTTTTGATGTTTTGATGTTTTTGATGTTTTTGATGTTTTTGATGTTTTGATGTTTTTGATGTTTTGATGTTTTGATGTTTTGATGTTTTTGATGTTTTTGATGTTTTTGATGTTTTTGATGTTTTGATGTTTTTGATGTTTTGATGTTTTTGATGTTTTGATGTTTTTGATGTTTTTGATGTTTTGATGTTTTGATGTTTTGATGTTTTGATGTTTTTTGATGTTTTATGTTTTTGATGTTTTTGATGTTTTTGATGTTTTTGATGTTTTTGATGTTTTTGATGTTTTGATGTTTTTGATGTTTTGATGTTTTTGATGTTTTTGATGTTTTGATGTTTTTGATGTTTTTGATGTTTTTGATTTGATGTTTTGATGTTTTTGATGTTTTTGATGTTTTGATGTTTTTGATGTTTTGATTTTTTATGTTTTTGATGCTTTGATGTTTTTGATGTTTTGATGTTTTTGATGTTTTTGATGTTTTTGATGTTTTTGATGTTTTGATGTTTTGATGTTTTTGATGTTTTGATGTTTTGATGTTTTTGATGTTTTGATGTTTTTGATGTTTTGATGTTTTTGATGTTTTGATGTTTTTGATGTTGTTGATGTTTTTGATGTTTTGATGTTTTTGATGTTTTTGATGTTTTGATATTTTTGATGTTTTTGATGTTTTTTGATGTTTTTGATGTTTTGATGTTTTGATGTTTTTGATGTTTTGATGTTTTTTTGATGTTTTTGTTTTTGATGTTTTTGATGTTTTGATGTTTTTGATGTTTTTGATGTTTTTGATGTTTTGATGTTTTGATGTTTTGATGTTTTTGATGTTTTTGATGGTTTTGATGTTTTTGATGTTTTTGATGTTTTGATGTTTTGATGTTTTGATGTTTTTGATGTTTTTGATGTTTTGATGTTTTTGATGTTTTTGATGTTTTGATGTTTTTGATGTTTTTGATGTTTTTGATGTTTTGATGTTTTTGATGTTTTTGATGTTTTTGATGTTTTGATGTTTTGATGTTTTTGATTTTTTGATGTTTTGATGTTTTTGATGTTTTGATTTTTTGATGTTTTGATTTTTTGATGTTTTTGATGTTTTTGATGTTTTGATGTTTTGATGTTTTTGATGTTTTTGATGTTTTTGATGTTTTGATGTTTTTGATGTTTTGATGTTTTGATGTTTTTGATGTTTTGATGTTTGATGCTTTTTGATGTTTTGATGTTTTTGATGTTTTGATGTTTTGATGTTTTTGATGTTTTTGATGTTTTTGATGTTTTTGATGTTTTGATGTTTTGATGTTTTTGATGTTTTTGATGTTTTTGATGTTTTGATGTTTTTGATGTTTTGATGTGTTTTGATGTTTTTGATGTTTGATGTTTTTGATGTTTTTTGATTTTTTGATGTTTTTGATGTTTTTGATGTTTTTGATGTTTTTGATGTTTTTGATGTTTTTGATGTTTTTGATGTTTTTGATGTTTTGATGTTTTGATGTTTTTGATGTTTTTGATGTTTTTGATGTTTTTGATGTTTTTTTTTTTGATTTTTGATGTTTTGATGTTTTGATGTTTTTGATTTTTTGATGTTTTTGATGTTTTTTGATGTTTTGATGTTTTTGATGTTTTTGATGTTTTTATGTTTTTGATGTTTTTGATGTTTTTGATGTTTTTGATGTTTTTGATTTTTTTGATGTTTTTGATGTTTTTGATGTTTTTGATGTTTTTGATGTTTTTGATGTTTTTGATGTTTTTGATGTTTTTGATGTTTTTGATGTTTTTGATGTTTTTGATGTTTTTGATGTTTTTGATGTTTTTGATTTTTTTGATGTTTTTGATGTTTTTGATGTTTTTGATGTTTTTGATGTTTTTGATGTTTTTGATGTTTTTGATGTTTTTGATGTTTTTGATGTTTTTGATGTTTTTGATGTTTTGATGTTTTTGATGTTTTTGATGTTTTTGATGTTTTTGATGTTTTTGATGTTTTTGATGTTTTTGATGTTTTTTGATGTTTTTGATGTTTTTGATGTTTTTGATGTTTTTGATGTTTTTTGATGTTTTGATGTTTTTGATGTTTTTGATGTTTTTGATGTTTTTGATGTTTTTGATGTTTTTGATTTTTTTGATGTTTTTGATGTTTTGATGTTTTTGATGTTTTTGATGTTTTTGATGGTTTTGATGTTTTGATGTTTTTGATGTTTTGATGTTTTTGATGTTTTTTGATGTTTTGATGTTTTTGATGTTTTTGATGTTTTTGATGTTTTTGATGTTTTGATGTTTTTTGATGTTTTGATGTTTTGATGTTTTTGTTTTTGATTTTTGATGTTTTGATGTTTTGATTTTTGATGTTTTTGATGTTTTTGATGTTTTGATGTTTTTGATGTTTTTGATGTTTTGATGTTTTTGATGTTTTTGATTTTTTTGATGTTTTTGATGTTTTTGATGTTTTGATGTTTTTGATGTTTTTGATGTTTTTGATGTTTTGATGTTTTTTTGATGTTTTTGATGTTTTTGATGTTTGTTGTTTTTGATGTTTTTGATGTTTTTGATGTTTTTGATGTTTTGATGTTTTTGATGTTTTTGATGTTTTTGATGTTTTGATGTTTTTGATGTTTTTGATGTTTTGATGTTTTTGATGTTTTTGATGTTTTTGATGTTTTGATGTTTTTGATGTTTTGATGTTTTTGATGTTTTGATGTTTTTGATGTTTTTGATGTTTTGATGTTTTTGATGTTTTTGATGTTTTTGATGTTTTTGATGTTTTTGATGTTTTTGATGTTTTGATTTTTTGATGTTTTTGATGTTTTGATGTTTTTGATGTTTTTGATGTTTTGATGTTTTTGATGTTTTGATGTTTTTGATGTTTTTGATGTTTTTGATGTTTTTGATGTTTTTGATTTTTTTGATGTTTTGATGTTTTGATGTTTTTGATGTTTTTGATGTTTTTGATGTTTTTGATGTTTTGATGTTTTGATGTTTTTGATGTTTTTGATGTTTTGATGTTTTTGATGTTTTGATGTTTTTGATGTTTTGATGTTTTTGATGTTTTTGATGTTTTTGATGTTTTTGATGTTTTTGATGTTTTTGATGTTTCTTTGATGTTTTGATGTTTTGATGTTTTTGATGTTTTTGATGTTTTTTGATGTTTTTGATGTTTTGATGTTTTTGATGTTTTTGATGTTTTGATGTTTTTGATGTTTTTGATGTTTTTGATGTTTTTGATGTTTTTGATGTTTTGATGTTTTTGATGTTTTTGATGTTTTTGATGTTTTTGATGTTTTTGATGTTTTGATGTTTTGATGTTTTTTATGTTTTTGATGTTTTTGATGTTTTTGATGTTTTTGATGTTTTGATGTTTTTGATGTTTTGATGTTTTTGATGTTTTTGATGTTTTTGATGTTTTTTGATGTTTTGATGTTTTTTTGATGTTTTTGATGTTTTTGATGTTTTTGATGTTTTTGATGTTTTTGATGTTTTGATGTTTTTGATGTTTTTGATGTTTTGATGTTTTTGATTTTTTTGATTTTTTGATGTTTTTTTGATGTTTTGATGTTTTTGATGTTTTGATGTTTTTGATGTTTTGATGTTTTTGATGTTCTTTGATGTTTTTGATGTTTTTGATGTTTTGATGTTTTGATGTTTTTGATTTTTTTGATGTTTTTGATGTTTTGATGTTTTTGATGTTTTTGATGTTTTTGATGTTTTTGATGTTTTTGATGTTTTGATGTTTTGATGTTTTGATGTTTTTGATGTTTTTGATGTTTTTGATGTTTTGATGTTTTTGATGTTTTTGATGTTTTTGATGTTTTTGATGTTTTTGATGTTTTTGATGTTTTTGATGTTTTTGATGTTTTTGATGTTTTGATGTTTTTTGATGTTTTTGATGTTTTTGATGTTTTTGATGTTTTTGATTTTTTGATGTTTTGATGTTTTGATGTTTTTGATGTTTTTGATTTTTTTGATGTTTTGATGTTTTTGATTTTTGATGTTTTTGATGTTTTTGATGTTTTTGATGTTTTTGATGTTTTTGATGTTTTTGATGTTTTTGATGTTTTTGATGTTTTTGATGTTTTGATGTTTTTGATGTTTTGATGTTTTGATGTTTTGATGTTTTTGATGTTTTTGATGTTTTTGATGTTTTTGATGTTTCTTTGATGTTTTTGATGTTTTTTGATGTTTTTTTGATGTTTTTGATGTTTTGATGTTTTTGATGTTTTTGATGTTTTTTGATGTTTTTGATGTTTTTGATGTTTTTGATGTTTTTGATGTTTTTGATGTTTTTGATGTTTTTGATGTTTTTGATGTTTTTGATGTTTTTGATGTTTTTGATGTTTTTGTTTTTGATTTTTTGATGTTTTTTTGATGTTTTGATGTTTTTGATGTTTTTGATGTTTTTGATGTTTTTGATGTTTTTGATGTTTTTGATGTTTTTGATGTTTTTGATGTTTTTGATGTTTTTGATGTTTTTGATGTTTTTGATGTTTTTGTTGTTTTGATGTTTTTGATGTTTTTGATTTTTTGTTTTTTTGATGTTTTTGATGTTTTTGATGTTTTTGATGTTTTTGATGTTTTTGATGTTTTTGATGTTTTTGATGTTTTTGATGTTTTTGATGTTTTTGATGTTTTGATGTTTTGATGTTTTGATGTTTTTGATGTTTTTGATGTTTTGATGTTTTTGATGTTTTTGATGTTTTTTGATGTTTTGATGTTTTTGATGTTTTGATGTTTTTTGATGTTTTTGATGTTTTTGATGTTTTGATGTTTTTGATGTTTTTGATGTTTTTGATGTTTTTGATGTTTTTGATGTTTTTGATGTTTTGATGTTTTGATTTTTGATGTTTTTGATGTTTTTGATGTTTTTGATGTTTTGATGTTTTGATGTTTTTGATGTTTTTGATGTTTTTGATGTTTTTGATGTTTTTGATGTTTTGATGTTTTTGATGTTTTTGATGTTTTTGATGTTTTTGATGTTTTTGATGTTTTTGATGTTTTTGATTTTTTGATGTTTTGATGTTTTTTGATGTTTTTGATGTTTTTGATGTTTTTGATGTTTTGATGTTTTTGATGTTTTGATGTTTTTGATGTTTTTTGATGTTTTTGATGTTTTTGATGTTTTTGATGCTTTTGATGTTTTTGATGTTTTTGATGTTTTTGATGTTTTTTGATGTTTTTGATGTTTTTGATGCTTTTGACGTTTTTTGATGCTTTTGATGTTTTTGATGTTTTTGATGTTTTGATGTTTTGATGTTTTTGATGTTTTTGATGTTTTGATGTTTCTTGATGTTTTTGATGTTTTTGATGTTTTGATGTTTTTGATGCTTTTTTTGATGTTTTTGATGTTTTGATGTTTTTGATGTTTTGATGTTTTTGATGTTTTTGATGTTTTTGATGCTTTTTGATGTTTTGATGTTTTTGATGTTTTTGATGTTTTTGATGTTTTGATGTTTTTGATGTTTTTGATGTTTTGTGTGTTTTTGTTTTTTGATGTTTTTGATGTTTTGATGTTTTGATGTTTTTGATGTTTTTGATGTTTTGATGTTTTTGATGTTTTTGATGTTTTTGATGTTTTGATGTTTTTGATGTTTTTGATGTTTTTGATGCTTTTGATGTTTTTGATGTTTTTGATGTTTTTTGATGTTTTGATGGCTTTTGATGTTTTTTGATGTTTTGATGTTTTTGATGCTTTTGATGTTTTTGATGTTTTGATGTTTTTGACTTTTTGATGTTTTTGATGTTTTTGATGTTTTTGATGTTTTTGATGTTTTTGATGTTTTTGACGTTTTGATGTTTTTGATGTTTTTTGATGTTTTGATGTTTTTGATGTTTTTGATTTTTGATGTTTTTGATGTTTTTGATGTTTTTGATGTTTTGATGTTTTTGATGTTTTTGATGTTTTTGATGTTTTTTGATGTTTTGATGTTTTTTTGATGTTTTTGATGTTTTTGATGTTTTTGATGTTTTTGATGTTTTTGATGTTCTTTGATGTTTTTGATGTTTTGATGTTTTTGATGTTTTTGATGTTTTTGATGTTTTGATGTTTTTGATGTTTTTGATGTTTTTGATGTTTTTGATGTTTTTGATCTTTTTTGATGTTTTTTGATGTTTTGATGTTTTTTGATGTTTTTGATGTTTTTGATGTTTTTGATGTTTTTGATGTTTTTTGATGTTTTGATGTTTTTTGATG
Organism: Drosophila pruinosa; assembly: GCA_018150935.1. Lineage (NCBI taxonomy): Eukaryota > Metazoa > Arthropoda > Insecta > Diptera > Drosophilidae > Drosophila > Drosophila pruinosa. Next base: position 20,437 of record JAECWR010000398.1, read on the forward strand.
TTTTTGATGTTTTGATGTTTTTGATGTTTTTGATGTTTTTGATGTTTTTGATGTTTTGATGATTTTTTGATGTTTTTGATGTTTTGATGTTTTGATGTTTTTGATGTTTTTGTTGATGTTTTGATGTTTTGATGTTTTTGATGTTTTGATGTTTTTGATGTTTTGATGTTTTTTCGGTTTTTTTTGATTTTTTGATGTTTTGATGTTTTTGATGTTTTTGATGTTTTTGATTTTTTGATGTTTTTGATGTTTTTGATGTTTTTGATGTTTTGATGTTTTGATGTTTTTGATGTTTTGATGTTTTTTGTTTTGATGTTTTTTGATGTTTTTGATGTTTGATGTTTTTGATGTTTTTGATGTTTTTGATGTTTTGATGTTTCTTGATGTTTTTGATGTTTTTGATGTTTTTGATGTTTTTGATGTTTTTGATGTTTTTTTTTGATGTTTTTGATGTTTTTTGATGTTTTTGATGTTTTTGATGTTTTTGATGTTTTTGATGTTTTTGATGTTTTTGATGTTTTTGATGTTTTTGATGTTTTTTGATGTTTTGATGTTTTTGATGTTTTTTGATGTTTTTGATGTTTTTGATGTTTTTGATGTTTTTGATGTTTTTTTGATGTTTTGATGTTTTTTGATGTTTTTGATGTTTTTGATGTTTTTGATGTTTTTGATGTTTTTGATGTTTTTGATGTTTTTGACGTTTTTGATGTTTTTGATGTTTTTGATGTTTTTGATGTTTTTGATGTTTTTGATGTTTTTGATGTTTTTGATGTTTTTGATGTTTTTGATGTTTTTGATGTTTTTGATGTTTTTTGATGTTTTTGATGTTTTTGATGTTTTTGATGTTTTTGATGTTTTTGATGTTTTTGATGTTTTTGATGTTTTTGATGTTTTTGATGTTTTTGATGTTCTTGATATTTTGATGTTTTTGATTTTTTTGATGTTTTTGATGTTTTTGATGTTTTTGATGTTTTTGATGTTTTTGATGTTTTTGATGTTTTTGATGTTTTTGATGTTTTTGATGTTTTTGATGTTTTTGATGTTTTTGATGTTTTTGATGTTTTTGATGTTTTTGATGTTTTTGATGTTTTTGATGTTTTTGATGTTTTTGATGTTTTTGATGTTTTTTATGTTTTTGATGTTTTTGATGTTTTTGATGTTTTTGATGTTTTTGATGTTTTTGATGTTTTTGATGTTTTTGATGTTTTTGATTTTTTGATGTTTTTGATGTTTTTGATGTTTTTGATGTTTTTGATGTTTTTGATGTTTTTGATGTTTTTGATGTTTTTGATGTTTTTGATGTTTTTTGATGTTTTGATGTTTTTGATGTTTTTGATGTTTTTGATGTTTTTGATGTTTTTTGATGTTTTTGATGTTTTTGATGTTTTTGATGTTTTTGATGTTTTTGATGTTTTTGATGTTTTTGATGTTTTTGATGTTTTTGATGTTTTTGATGTTTTTGATGTTTTTGATGTTTTTGATGTTTTTGATGTTTTTTGATGTTTTTGATGTTTTTGATGTTTTTTGATGTTTTTGATGTTTTTGATGTTTTTGATGTTTTTTGATGTTTTTGATGTTTTTTGATGTTTTTGATGTTTTTGATGTTTTTGATGTTTTTGATGTTTTTGATGTTTTTGATGTTTTTGATGTTTTTTGATGTTTTTGATGTTTTTGATGTTTTTGATGTTTTTGATGTTTTTGATGTTTTTGATGTTTTTGATGTTTTTGATGTTTTTGATGTTTTTGATGTTTTTGATGTTTTTTGATGTTTTTGATGTTTTTGATGTTTTTGATGTTTTTGATGTTTTTGATGTTTTGATGTTTTTGATGTTTTTGATGTTTTTGATGTTTTTGATGTTTTTGATGTTTTTGATGTTTTTGATGTTTTTGATGTTTTTGATGTTTTTGATGTTTTTGATGTTTTTGATGTTTTTGATGTTTTTGATGTTTTTGATGTTTTTGATGTTTTTGATGTTTTTGATGTTTTTGATGTTTTTGATGTTTTTGATGTTTTTGATGTTTTTGATGTTTTTGATGTTTTTGATGTTTTTTGATGTTTTTGATGTTTTTGATGTTTTTGATGTTTTTGATGTTTTTGATGTTTTTGATGTTTTTGATGTTTTTGATGTTTTTGATGTTTTTGATGTTTTTGATGTTTTTTGATGTTTTTGATGTTTTTGATGTTTTTGATGTTTTTGATGTTTTTGATGTTTTTGATGTTTTTTGATGTTTTTGATGTTTTTGATGTTTTTGATGTTTTTGATGTTTTTGATGTTTTTGATGTTTTTGATGTTTTTGATGTTTTTGATGTTTTTGATGTTTTTGATGTTTTTGATGTTTTTGATGTTTTTGATGTTTTTGATGTTTTTGATGTTTTTGATGTTTTTGATGTTTTTGATGTTTTTGATGTTTTTTGATGTTTTTGATGTTTTTGATGTTTTTGATATTTTGATGTTTTTGATGTTTTTGATGTTTTTGATGTTTTTGATGTTTTTGATGTTTTTGATGTTTTTGATGTTTTTGATGTTTTTGATGTTTTTGATGTTTTTGATGTTTTTGATGTTTTTTGATGTTTTTGATGTTTTTGATGTTTTTGATGTTTTGATGTTTTTGATGTTTTTGATGTTTTTGATGTTTTTGATGTTTTTGATGTTTTTGATGTTTTTGATGTTTTTGATGTTTTTGATGTTTTTGATTATTTTTGATGTTTTTGATGTTTTTGATTTTTTGATGTTTTTGATGTTTTTGATGTTTTTGATGTTTTTGATGTTTTTGATGTTTTTGATGTTTTTGATGTTTTTGATGTTTTTGATGTTTTTGATGTTTTTGATGTTTTTTGATGTTTTTGATGTTTTTGATGTTTTTGATGTTTTTGATGTTTTGATGTTTTTGATGTTTTTGATGTTTTTGATGTTTTTGATGTTTTTGATGTTTTTGATGTTTTTGATGTTTTTGATGTTTTTGATGTTTTTGATGTTTTTGATGTTTTTGATGTTTTTGATGTTTTGATGTTTTTTGATGTTTTTGATGTTTTTGATGTTTTTTGATGTTTTTGATGTTTTTTGATGTTTTTGATGTTTTTGATGTTTTTGATGTTTTTGATGTTTTTGATGTTTTTGATGTTTTTGATGTTTTTTGATGTTTTTGATGTTTTTGATGTTTTTGATGTTTTTTGATGTTTTTGATGTTTTTGATGTTTTGATGTTTTTGATGTTTTTTGATGTTTTTGATGTTTTTGATGTTTTTGATGTTTTTGATGTTTTTGATGTTTTTGATGTTTTTGATGTTTTTGATGTTTTTGATGTTTTTGATGTTTTTGATGTTTTTGATGTTTTTTGATGTTTTTGATGTTTTTGATGTTTTTGATGTTTTTGATGTTTTTGATGTTTTTGATGTTTTTGATGTTTTTTGATGTTTTTGATGTTTTTGATGTTTTTGATGTTTTTGATGTTTTTGATGTTTTTTGATGTTTTTGATGTTTTTGATGTTTTTGATGTTTTTGATGTTTTTGATGTTTTTGATGTTTTTGATGTTTTTGATGTTTTTGATGTTTTTGATGTTTTTGATGTTTTTGATGTTTTTGATGTTTTTGATGTTTTTGATGTTTTTGATGTTTTTGATGTTTTTGATGTTTTTGATGTTTTTGATGTTTTTGATGTTTTTGATGTTTTTGATGTTTTTTGATGTTTTTGATGTTTTTGATGTTTTTGATGTTTTGATGTTTTTGATGTTTTTGATGTTTTTGATGTTTTTGATGTTTTTGATGTTTTTGATGTTTTTGATGTTTTTGATGTTTTTGATGTTTTTGATGTTTTTGATGTTTTTGATGTTTTTGATGTTTTTGATGTTTTTGATGTTTTTTGATGTTTTTGATGTTTTTGATGTTTTTGATGTTTTTGATGTTTTTGATGTTTTTGATGTTTTTGATGTTTTTGATGTTTTTGATGTTTTTGATGTTTTTGATGTTTTTTGATGTTTTTGATGTTTTTGATGTTTTTGATGTTTTTGATGTTTTTGATGTTTTTGATGTTTTTGATGTTTTTGATGTTTTTGATGTTTTTGATGTTTTTGATGTTTTTGATGTTTTTGATGTTTTTGATGTTTTTGATGTTTTTGATGTTTTTTGATGTTTTTGATGTTTTTTGATGTTTTTGATGTTTTTGATGTTTTTGATGTTTTTGATGTTTTTGATGTTTTTGATGTTTTTGATGTTTTTGATGTTTTTGATGTTTTTGATGTTTTTGATGTTTTTGATGTTTTTGATGTTTTTGATGTTTTTTGATGTTTTTGATGTTTTTGATGTTTTTGATGTTTTTGATGTTTTTGATGTTTTTGATGTTTTTTGATGTTTTTGATGTTTTTGATGTTTTTGATGTTTTGATGTTTTTGATGTTTTTGATGTTTTTTGATGTTTTTGATGTTTTGATGTTTTTGATGTTTTTGATGTTTTTGATGTTTTTGATGTTTTTGATGTTTTTGATGTTTTTTGATGTTTTTGATGTTTTTGATGTTTTTGATGTTTTTGATGTTTTTGATGTTTTGATGTTTTTGATGTTTTTGCTTTTTTTGATGTTTTTGATGTTTTTGATGTTTTTGATGTTTTTGATGTTTTTGATGTTTTTGATGTTTTTGATGTTTTTGATGTTTTTGATGTTTTTGATGTTTTTGATGTTTTTGATGTTTTTGATGTTTTTGATGTTTTTTGATGTTTTTGATGTTTTTGATGTTTTTGATGTTTTTGATGTTTTTGATGTTTTTGATGTTTTTGATGTTTTTGATGTTTTTGATGTTTTTGATGTTTTTGATGTTTTTGATGTTTTTGATGTTTTTGATGTTTTGATGTTTTTGATGTTTTTGATGTTTTTTGTTTTTTTTTTTTGATGTTTTTGATGTATTTTTATGTTTTATTTTTGATGTTTTTGATGTTTTTGATGTTTTGATGGTTTTGATGTTCTTGATGTTCTTGATTTTTGATGTTTTTCATGTTTTTGCTCTTTTTGATGTTTTTGATATTTTTGATGTTTTTGATGTTTTTGATGTTTTTGATGTTTTTGATGTTTTTGATGTTTTTGATGTTTTTGATGTTTTTGTTTTTTTTGATGTTTTTGATGTTTTGATGTTTTGATGTTTTTGATGTTTTTGATGTTTTTGATGTTTTTGATGTTTTTTGTTTTTGATGTTTTTGATGTTTTTGATGTTTTTGATGTTTTGATGTTTTTGATATTTTGATGTTTTTTCTGTTTTTCTTCTTTTTGATGTTTTTGATGTTTTTGATGTTTTTAATGATTTTAATGTTTTTTGATGTTTTTGATGTTCTTGATGTTCTTGATATTTTGATGTTTTTGATGTTTTTGATTTTTTGATGTTTTTAATGTTTTTGATGTTTTTGATGTTTTTGATGTTTTTAATGATTTTAATGTTTTTTGATGTTTTTGATGTTCTTGATGTTCTTGATATTTTGATGTTTTTGATGTTTTTGATGCTTTTGATGTTTTTGATGTTTTTGATGTTTTTAATGTTTTTGATGTTTTTGATGTTTTTGATGTTTTTAATGATTTTAATGTTTTTTGATGTTTTTGATGTTCTTGATGTTCTTGATATTTTGATGTTTTTTCTGTTTTTCTTCTTTTTGATGTTTTTGATGTTTTTGATAATTTTGATGTTTTTGATGTTTTTGATGTTTTTGATATTTTTGATGTTTCTGATGTTTTTGATGTTTTTGATGTTTTTGATGTTTCTGATGTTTTTGATGTTTTAATGCTTTTGAGGTTTTTTCTATTATTGTTGTTTTTGATATTGTTGATGTTTTTGATGTTTTTGATGTTTTTGATGATTTTGATGTTTTTGATGTTTTTGACGTTTTTGATGTTTTTGATGTTTTTGATGTTCTTGATGTTCTTGATATTTTGATGTTTTTCAGTTTTTTCTTCTTTTTGATGTTTTTGATAATTTTGATGTTTTGATGTTTTTGATGTTTTTGATGTTTTTGATGTTTTTGATGTTTTTGATGTTTTGATGTTTTTGATGTTTTTGATGTTTTTGATGTTTTTGATGTTTTGATGTTTTTGATGTTTTTGATGTTTTTGATGTTTTTGATGTTTTTGATGTTTTTGATGTTTTTGATGTTCTTGATATTCTTGATATTTTGATGTTTTTTCTGTTTTTCTTCTTTTTGATGTTTTTGATGTTTTTGATGTTTTTAATGATTTTAATGTTTTTTGATGTTTTTGATGTTCTTGATGTTCGTGATATTTTGATGTTTTTGATGTTTTTGATTTTTTGATGGTTTTGATGCTTTTGATGTTTTGATGTTTTTGATGTTTTTGATGTTTTTGATGTTTTTGATGTTTTTTATGTTTTTGATGTTTTTGATGTTTTTGATGTTTTTGATATTTTTGATGTTTTTCATGTTTTTTATGTTTTTGATATTTTTGATATTTTTGATGTTTTTAATGTTTTTGATGTTTTTGATGTTTTTGATGTTTTTGATGTTTTTGATGTTTTTGATGTTTTTGATGTTTTTGATGTTTTTGATGTTTTTGATGTTTTTGATGTTTTTGATGTTTTTGATGTTTTTGATGTTTTTGATGTTTTTGATGTTTTTGATGTTTTTGATGTTTTTGATGTTTTTGATGTTTTTGATGTTTTTCATGTTTTTTATGTTTTTGATGTTTTTGATGTTTTTGATATTTTTGATGTTTTTGATGTTTTTCATGTTTTTTATGTTTTTGATATTTTTGATATTTTTGATGTTTTTGATGTTTTTGATGTTTTTGATGTTTTTGATGTTTTTGATGTTTTTGATGTTTTTTATGTTTTTGATGTTTTTTATGTTTTTGATGTTTTTGATGTTTTTGATGTTTTTGATATTTTTGATGTTTTTCATGTTTTTTATGTTTTTGATATTTTTGATATTTTTGATGTTTTTGATGTTTTTGATGTTTTTGATGTTTTTGATGTTTTTGATGTTTTTGATGTTTTTGATGTTTTTGATGTTTTTGATGTTTTTGATGTTTTTGATGTTTTTGATGTTTTTGATATTTTTGATGTTTTTGATGTTTTTCTTGTTTTTTATGTTTTTGATGTTTTTGATATTTTTGATGTTTTTGATGTTTTTCATGTTTTTTATGTTTTTGATATTTTTGATATTTTTGATGTTTTTGATGTTTTTGATGTTTTTGATGTTTTTGATGTTTTTGATGTTTTTAATGATTTTAATGTTTTTTGATGTTTTTGATGTTCTTGATGTTCTTGATATTTTGATGTTTTTTCTGTTTTTCTTCTTTTTGATGTTTTTGATGTTTTTGATAATTTTGATGTTTTTGATGTTTTTGATGTTTTTGATATTTTTGATGTTTCTGATGTTTTGATGTTTTTGATGTTTTTGATGTTTTTGATGTTTTTGATGTTTTTGATGTGTTTGATGTTTTTGATGTTTTCGATGTTTTCGATGTTTTTGATATTTTTGATGTTTTTCATATTTTTGATATTTTTGATATTTTTGATGGTTTTGATGTTTTTGATGTTTTTGATGTTTTTAATGTTTTTGATGTTTTTGATGTTTTTGATGTTTTTGATGTTTTTGATGTTTTTGATGTTTTTGATGTTTTTGATGTTTTTGATGTTTTTGATATTTTTGATGTTTTTGATGTTTTTGATGTTTTTTACGTTTTTGATGTTTTTGATGTTTTTGATGTTCTTGATGTTTTTGATGTTTTTGATGTTTTTGATGTTTTTGATGTTTTTTTTGATGTTTTTGATGTTTTTGATGTTTTTGGAGTTTTTGATGTTTTTGATGTTTTTGATATTTTGATGTTTTTTCTGTTTTTCTTCTTTTTGATGTTTTTGATGTTTTTGATGTTTTTGAGGTTTTTGATGTTTTTGATGTTTTTGGAGTTTTTGATGTTCTTGATGTTCTTGATATTTTGATGTTTTTCAGTTTTTCTTCTTTTTGATGTTTTTGATAATTTTGATGTTTTGATGTTTTTGATGTTTTTGATGTTTTTGATGTTTTTGATGTTTTTGGAGTTTTTGATGTTCTTGATGTTTTTGATATTTTGATGTTTTTTCTGTTTTTCTTCTTTTTGATGTTTTTGATGTTTTTGATGTTTTTAATGATTTTAATGTTTTTTGATGTTTTTGATGTTCTTGATGTTCTTGATATTTTGATGTTTTTGATGTTTTTCTTCTTTTTGATGTTTTTGATTTTTTTGATGTTTTTAATGTTTTTGATGTTTTTGATGTTTTTGATGTTTTTGATGTTTTTGATGTTTTTGATGTTTTTGATGTTTTTGATGTTTTTGATGTTTTTGATGTTTTTGATGTTTTTGATGTTTTTGATGTTTTTGATGTTTTTGATGTTTTTGATGTTTTTGATGTTTTTGATGTTTTTGATGTTTTTGATGTTTTTGAGGTTTTTGATGTTTTTGATGTTTTTGAGGTTTTTGATGTTTTTGATATTTTGATGTTTTTTCTGTTTTTTCTGTTTTTGTTGTTTTTGATGTTGTTGGTGTTTTGATGTTTTTTATGTTTTTGATGTTATTTATGTTTTTGATGTTTTCGATGTTTTGATGTTTTTGATGTTTTTGATGTTTTTGATGTTTTTGATGTTTTTGATGTTTTTAATGTGTTTGAGGTTTTTGATGTTTTGACTTTTTTGATGTTTGTTGATGTTTTTGATGTTTTGATGTTTTGATGTTTATGATGTTTATGATGTTTTTGATGTTTTTGATGTTTTTGATGTTTTTGATGTTTTTGATGTTTTTGATGTTTTTAATGTTTTTGATGTTTTTGATGTTTTTGATGTTTTTGATGTTTTTGATGTTTTTGATGTTTTTGATGTTTTTGATGTTTTTGATGTTTTTGATGTTTTTGATGTTTTTGATGTTTTTGATGTTTTTGATGTTTTTGATGTTTTTGATGTTTTTGATGTTTTTGATGTTTTTGATGTTTTTGATGTTTTTGATGTTTTTGATGTTTTTGATGTTTTTGATGTTTTTGATGTTTTTGATGTTTTTGATGTTTTTGATGTTTTAAATGTTTTTGATGTTTTTGATGTTTTTGTTGTTTTTGATGTGTTTGATGTTTTTGATTTTATGACGTTTTTGATGTTTTTGATTTTATGATGTTTTTGATGTTATTGATTTTTTTGATTTTATGATGTTTTGATGTTTTTGATGTTTTTGATGTTTTTGATATTTTTGATGTTTTTGATGTTTTTGATGTTTTTAATTATTTTAATGTTTTTGATGTTTTTGATGTTTTTGATGTTCTTGATATTTTGATGTTTTTTCTGTTTTTCTTCTTTTTGATGTTTTTGATAATTATAATGTTTTTGATGTGTTTGATGTTTTTGATGTTTTTGATGTTTTTGATGTTTTTGATGTTTTTGATGTTTTTGATGTTTTTGATGTTTTTGATGTTTTTGATGTTTTTGATGTTTTTAATGTGTTTGATGTTTTTGATGTTTTCGATGTTTTCGATGTTTTTGATATTTTTGATGTTTTTCAAATTTTTGATATTTTTGAGGGTTTTGATGTTTTTGATGTTTTTGATGTTTTTGATGTTTTTGATGTTTTTGATGTTTTTGATGTTTTTGATGTTTTTGATGTTTTTGATGTTTTTGATATTTTTGATGTTTTTGATGTTTTTGATGTTTTTTATGTTTTTGATGTTTTTGATGTTTTTGATGTTCTTGATGTTTTTGATGTTTTTGATGTTTTTGATGTTTTTGATGTTTTTGATGATTTTGATGTTTTGATGTTTTTGATGTTTTTGATGTTTTTGATGTTTTTGATGTTTTTGATGTTTTTGATGTTTTTGATGTTTTTGATGTTTTTTATGTTTTTGATGTTTTTGATATTTTTGATGTTTTTGATGTTTTTGATGTTTTTGATGTTTTTGATATTTTTGATATTTTTGATGTTTTTGATGTTTTTGATGTTTTTGATGTTTTTGATGTTTTTGATGTTTTTGATGTTTTTGATGTTTTTGATGTTTTTGATGTTTTTGATGTTTTTGATGCTTTTGATGTTTTTGATGTTTTTGATGTTTTTAATGTTTTTGATGTTTTTGATGTTTTTGATGTTTTTAATGATTTTAATGTTTTTTGATGTTTTTGATGTTCTTGATGTTCTTGATATTTTGATGTTTTTTCTGTTTTTCTTCTTTTTGATGTTTTTGATGTTTTTGATAATTTTGATGTTTTTGATGTTTTTGATGTTTTTGATATTTTTGATGTTTCTGATGTTTTTGATGTTTTTGATGTTTTTGATGTTTCTGATGTTTTTGATGTTTTAATGCTTTTGAGGTTTTTTCTATTATTGTTGTTTTTGATATTGTTGATGTTTTTGATGTTTTTGATGTTTTTGATGATTTTGATGTTTTTGATGTTTTTGACGTTTTTGATGTTTTTGATGTTTTTGATGTTTTTGATGTTTTTGATGTTCTTGATGTTCTTGATATTTTGATGTTTTTCAGTTTTTCTTCTTTCTGATGTTTTTGATAATTTTGATGTTTTGATGTTTTTGATGTTTTTGATGTTTTTGATGTTTTTGATGTTTTTGATGTTTTTGATGTTTTTGATGTTTTTGATGTTTTTGATGTTTTTGATGTTTTTGATGTTTTTGATGTTTTTGATGTTTTTGATGTTTTTGATGTTTTTGATGTTCTTGATGTTCTTGATATTTTGATGTTTTTTCTGTTTTTCTTCTTTTTGATGTTTTTGATGTTTTTGATGTTTTTAATGATTTTAATGTTTTTTGATGTTTTTGATGTTCTTGATGTTCTTGATATTTTGATGTTTTTGATGTTTTTGATTTTTTGATGGTTTTGATGTTTTTGATGTTTTGATGTTTTTGATGTTTTTGATGTTTTTGATGTTTTTGATGTTTTTGATGTTTTTGATGTTTTTGATGTTTTTTATGTTTTTGATGTTTTTGATGTTTTTGATGTTTTTGATATTTTTGATGTTTTTCATGTTTTTATGTTTTTGATGTTTTTGATGTTTTTGATGTTTTTGATGTTTTTGATGTTTTTGATGTTTTTGATGTTTTTGATGTTTTTGATGTTTTTGATGTTTTTGATGTTTTTTATGTTTTTGATGTTTTTGATGTTTTTGATGTTTTTGATGTTTTTGATGTTTTTGATGTTTTCATGTTTTTGAAGTTTTTGATGTTTTTGATGTTCTTATGTTTTTATGTTTTTATTTTTTATGTTTTTAAGTTTTCATGTTTTTATGTTTTTGATGTTTTTGATGTTTTTGATGTTTTTGATGTTTTTGATGTTTTTATGTTTTTGATGTTTTTGATGTTTTTGATGTTTTTGATGTTTTTGATGTTTTTGATGTTTTTGATGTTTTTGATGTTTTTGATGTTTTTGATGTTTTTGTTTTTGATGTTTTTGATGTTTTTGATGTTTTTGATGTTTTTGATGTTTTTGATGTTTTTGATGTTTTTGATGTTTTTGATATTTTTGATGTTTTTCATGTTTTTTATGTTTTTGATGTTTTTGATGTTTTTGATGTTTTTGATGTTTTTGATGTTTTTGATGTTTTTGATGTTTTTGATGTTTTTGATGTTTTTGATGTTTTTGATGTTTTTGATGTTTTTGATGTTTTTGATGTTTTTGATGTTTTTGATGTTTTTGATGTTTTTGATGTTTTTGATGTTTTTGATGTTTTTGATGTTTTTGATGTTTTTGATATTTTTGATGTTTTTGATGTTTTTCTTGTTTTTATGTTTTTGATGTTTTTGATGTTTTTGATGTTTTTGATGTTTTTGATGTTTTTGATGTTTTTGATGTTTTTGATATTTTTGATGTTTTTGATGTTTTTGATGTTTTTGATGTTTTTGATGTTTTTGATGTTTTTGATGTTTTTGATGTTTTTGATGATTTTAATGTTTTTGATGTTTTTGATGTTTTTGATATTTTTGATGTTTCTGATGTTTTGATGTTTTTGATGTTTTTGATGTTTTTGATGTTTTTGATGTTTTTGATGTTTTTGATGTTTTTGATGTTTTTGATGTTTTTGATGTTTTCGATGTTTTCGATGTTTTTGATATTTTTGATGTTTTTCATATTTTTGATATTTTTGATATTTTTGATGGTTTTGATGTTTTTGATGTTTTTGATGTTTTTGATGTTTTTGATGTTTTTGATGTTTTTGATGTTTTTGATGTTTTTGATGTTTTTGATGTTTTTGATGTTTTTGATGTTTTTGATATTTTTGATGTTTTTGATGTTTTTGATGTTTTTGATGTTTTTGATGTTTTTGATGTTTTTGATGTTCTTGATGTTTTTGATGTTTTTGATGTTTTTGATGTTTTTGATGTTTTTGATGTTTTTGATATTTTTGATGTTTTTGATGTTTTTCATGTTTTTTATGTTTTTGATATTTTTGATATTTTTGATGTTTTTGATGTTTTTGATGTTTTTCTTCTTTTTGATGTTTTTGATGTTTTTGATAATTTTGATGTTTTTGATGTTTTTGATGTTTTTGATATTTTTGATGTTTCTGATGTTTTGATGTTTTTGATGTTTTTGATGTTTTTGATGTTTTTGATGTTTTTAATGTTTTTGATGTGTTTGATGTTTTTGATGTTTTCGATGTTTTCGATGTTTTTGATATTTTTGATGTTTTTCATATTTTTGATATTTTTGATATTTTTGATGGTTTTGATGTTTTTGATGTTTTTGATGTTTTTGATGTTTTTGATGTTTTTGATGTTTTTGATGTTTTTGATGTTTTTGATGTTTTTGATGTTTTTGATGTTTTTGATGTTTTTGATGTTTTTGATGTTTTTGATGTTTTTGATGTTTTTGATGTTTTTGATGTTTTTGATGTTTTTGATGATTTTGATGTTTTGATGTTTTTGATGTTTTTGATGTTTTTGATGTTTTTGATGTTTTTGATGTTTTGATGTTTTTGATGTTTTTGATGTTTTTGATGTTTTTGATGCTTTTTATGTTTTTGATATTTTTGATGTTTTTGATGTTTTTGATGTTTTTGATGTTTTTTATGTTTTTGATATTTTTGATATTTTTGATGTTTTTGATGTTTTTGATGTTTTTGATGTTTTTGATGTTTTTGATGTTTTTGATGTTTTTGATGTTTTTGATGTTTTTGATGTTTTTGATGTTTTTGATGTTTTTGATGTTTTTGATGTTTTTGATGTTTTTAATGTTTTTGATGTTTTTGATGTTTTTGATGTTTTTGATGTTTTTGATGTTTTTGATGTTTTTAATGATTTTAATGTTTTTTGATGTTTTTGATGTTCTTGATGTTCTTGATATTTTGATGTTTTTTCTGTTTTTCTTCTTTTTGATGTTTTTGATGTTTTTGATAATTTTGATGTTTTTGATGTTTTTGATATTTTTGATGTTTCTGATGTTTTTGATGTTTTTGATGTTTTTGATGTTTTTGATGTTTTTGATGTTTTAATGCTTTTGATGTTTTTTCTATTATTGTTGTTTTTGATATTGTTGATGTTTTTGATGTTTTTGATGTTTTTGATGTTTTTGATGTTTTTGATGTTTTTGATGTTTTTGATGTTTTTGATGTTTTTGATGTTTTTGATGTTCTTGATGTTCTTGATATTTTGATGTTTTTCAGTTTTTCTTCTTTTTGATGTTTTTGATAATTTTGATGTTTTGATGTTTTTGATGTTTTTGATGTTTTTGATGTTTTTGATGTTTTTGATGTTTTTGATGTTTTTGATGTTTTTGATGTTTTTGATGTTTTTGATGTTTTTGATGTTTTTGATGTTTTTGATGTTCTTGATGTTCTTGATATTTTGATGTTTTTTCTGTTTTTCTTCTTTTTGATGTTTTTGATGTTTTTAATGATTTTAATGTTTTTTGATGTTTTTGATGTTCTTGATGTTCTTGATATTTTGATGTTTTTGATGTTTTTGATTTTTTGATGGTTTTGATGTTTTTGATGTTTTGATGTTTTTGATGTTTTTGATATTTTTGATGTTTTTGATGTTTTTGATGTTTTTGATGTTTTTGATGTTTTTGATGTTTTTGATGTTTTTGATGTTTTTGATGTTTTTGATGTTTTGATGTTTTTGATGTTTTTGATATTTTTGATGTTTTTGATGTTTTTTATGTTTTTGATATTTTTGATATTTTTGATGTTTTTGATGTTTTTGATGTTTTTGATGTTTTTGATGTTTTTGATGTTTTTGATGTTTTTGATGTTTTTGATGTTTTTGATGTTTTTGATGTTTTTGATGTTTTTGATGTTTTTGATGTTTTTGATGTTTTTGATGTTTTTGATGTTTTTGATGTTTTTGATGTTTTTGATGTTTTTGATATTTTTGATGTTTTTGATGTTTTTCATGTTTTTTATGTTTTTGATATTTTTGATGTTTTTGATGTTTTTGATGTTTTTGATGTTTTTGATGTTTTTGATGTTTTTGATGTTTTTGATGTTTTTGATGTTTTTGATGTTTTTAATGATTTTAATGTTTTTTGATGTTTTTGATGTTTTTGATGTTTTTGATATTTTGATGTTTTTTCTGTTTTTCTTCTTTTTGATGTTTTTGATGTTTTTGATAATTTTGATGTTTTTGATGTTTTTGATGTTTTTGATGTTTTTGATATTTTTGATGTTTCTGATGTTTTGATGTTTTTGATGTTTTTGATGTTTCTGATGTTTTTGATGTTTTAATGCTTTTGATGTTTTTTCTGTTATTGTTGTTTCTGATATTGTTGATGCTTTTGATGTTTTTGATGTTTTTGATGTTTTTGATGATTTTGATGTTTTTGATGTTTTTGACGTTTTTGATGTTTTTGATGTTTTTGATGTTTTTGATGTTCTTGATGTTCTTGATATTTTGATGTTTTTCAGTTTTTTTTCTTGATGTTTTTGATGTTTTTGATAATTTTGATGTTTTTGTTTTGATGTTTTTGATGTTTTTGATGTTTTTGATGTTTTTGATGTTTTTGATGTTTTTGATGTTTTTGATGTTTTTGATGTTTTTGATGTTTTTGATGTTTTTGATGTTTTTGATGTTCTTGATATTTTGATGTTTTTTCTGTTTTTCTTCTTTTTGATGTTTTTGATGTTTTTGATGTTTTTGATGTTTTTAATGATTTTAATGTTTTTTGATGTTTTTGATGTTCTTGATGTTCTTGATATTTTGATGTTTTTTCTGTTTTTCTTCTTTTTGATGTTTTTGATGTTTTTGATAATTTTGATGTTTTTGATGTTTTTGATATTTTTGATGTTTCTGATGTTTTTGATGTTTTTGATGTTTTTGATGTTTTTGATGTTTCTGATGTTTTAATGCTTTTGATGTTTTTTCTGTTATTGTTGTTTTTGATATTGTTGATGTTTTTGATGTTTTTGATGATTTTGATGTTTTTGATGTTTTTGACGTTTTTGATGTGTTTGATGTTTTTGATGTTTTTGATGTTCTTGATGTTCTTGATATTTTGATGTTTTTCAGTTTTTCTTCTTATTGATGTTTTTGATAATTTTGATGTTTTTGATGTTTTTGATGTTTTTGATGTTCTTGATGTTCTTGATATTTTGATGTTTTTCTTCTTTTTGATGTTTTTGATGTTTTTGATGTTTTTGATGTTCTTGATTCTTTGTTCTTGATATTTTGATGTTTTTCTTCTTTTTGATGTTTTTGATGTTTTTAATGATTTTAATGTTTTTTGATGTTTTTGATGTTCTTGATGTTCTTGATATTTTGATGTTTTTGATGTTTTTCTTCTTTTTGATGTTTTTGATAATTTTGATGTTTTTGATGTTTTTGATATTTTTGATGTTTTTGATGTTTTTGATGTTTTTGATGATTTTGATGGTTTTGATGTTTTGATGTTTTTGATGTTTTTGATGTTTTTGATGTTTTTGATGTTTTTGATGTTTTTGATGTTTTTTATGTTTTTGATGTTTTTGATGTTTTTGATGTTTTTGATATTTTTGATGTTTTTGATGTTTTTCATGTTTTTTATGTTTTTGATATTTTTGATATTTTTGATGTTTTTGATGTTTTTGATGTTTTTGATGTTTTTGATGTTTTTGATGTTTTTAATGATTTTAATGTTTTTTGATGTTTTTGATGTTCTTGATGTTCTTGATATTTTGATGTTTTTTCTGTTTTTCTTCTTTTTGATGTTTTTGATAATTTTGATGTTTTTGATGTTTTTGATGTTTTTGATATTTTTGATGTTTCTGATGTTTTGATGTTTTTGATGTTTTTGATGTTTCTGATGTTTTTGATGTTTTAATGTTTTTGATGTTTTTTCTGTTATTGTTGTTTTTGATATTGTTGATATTGTTGATGTTTTTGATGTTTTTGATGTTTTTGATGATTTTGATGTTTTTGATGTTTTTGACGTTTTTGATGTTTTTGATGTTTTTGATGTCTTTGATGTTCTTGATGTTCTTGATATTTTGATGTTTTTCAGTTTTTCTTCTTTTTGATGTTTTTGATGTTTTTGATAATTTTGATGTTTTGATGTTTTTGATGTTTTTGATGTTTTTGATGTTTTTGATGTTTTTGATGTTTTTGGTGTTTTTGATGTTTTTGATGTTCTTGATGTTTTTGATATTTTGATGTTTTTTCTGTTTTTCTTCTTTTTGATGTTTTTGATGTTTTTGATGTTTTTAATGATTTTAATGTTTTTTGATGTTTTTGATGTTCTTGATGTTCTTGATATTTTAATGTTTTTGATGTTTTTCTTCTTTTTGATGTTTTTGATGTTTTTAATGTTTTTGATGTTTTTGATGTTTTTGATGTTTTTGATGTTTTTGATGTTTTTGATGTTTTTGATGTTTTTGATGTTTTTGATGTTTTTGATGTTTTTGATGTTTTTGATGTTTTTGATGTTTTTGATGTTTTTGATGTTTTTGATGTTTTTGATGTTTTTGATGTTTTTGATGTTTTTGATGTTTTTGATGTTTTTGATGTTTTTGATGTTTTTGATGTTTTTGATGTTTTTGTTGTTTTTGATGTGTTTGATGTTTTTGATTTTTTTGATGTTTTTGATGTTTTTGATTTTATGATGTTTTTGATGTTATTGATTTTTTGATTTTATGATGTTTTGATGTTTTTGATGTTTTTTTGATATTTTTGATGTTTTTGATGTTTTTGATGTTTTTAATTATTTTAATGTTTTTGATGTTTTTGATGTTTTTGATGTTCTTGATATTTTGATGTTTTTTCTGTTTTTCTTCTTTTTGATGTTTTTGATAATTATAATGTTTTTGATGTGTTTGATGTTTTTGATGTTTTTGATGTTTTCGATGTTATTGATGTTTTTGATGTTTTTGATGTTTTTGATGTTTTTGATGTTTTTGATGTTTTTGATGTTTTTGATGTTTTTGATGTTTTTGATGTTTTTGATGTTTTTGATGTTTTTGATGTTTTTGATGTTTTTGATGTTTTTGATGTTTTTGATGTTTTTGATGTTTTTGATGTGTTTGATGTTTTTGATGTTTTCGATGTTTTTGATGTTTTTGATAATTATAATGTTTTTGATGTGTTTGATGTTTTTGATGTTTTTGATGTTTTGATGTTTTTGATGTTTTTGATGTTTTTGATGTTTTTGATGTTTTTGATGTTTTTGATGTTTTTGATGTTTTTGATGTTTTTGATGTTTTTGATGTTTTAATGTTTTTGATGTTTTTGATGTTTTTGATGTTTTTGATGTTTTTGATGTTTTTGATGTTTTTGATGTTTTTGATGTTTTTGATGTGTTTGATGTTTTTGATGTTTTCGATGTTTTTGATGTTTTTGATGTTTTTGATGTTTTTGATGTTTTTGATATTTTTGATGGTTTTGATGTTTTTGATGTTCTTGATGTTTTTGATGTTTTTGATGTTTTTGATGTTTTTGATGTTTTTGATGTTTTTGATGTTTTTGATGTTTTTGATGTTTTTGATGTTTTTGATGTTTTTGATGTTTTTGATGTTTTTGATGTTTTTGATGTTTTTGATGTTTTTGATGTTTTTGATGTTCTTGATGTTTTTGATGTTTTTGATGTTTTTGATGTTTTTGATGTTTTTGATGTTTTTGATGTTTTTGATGTTTTTGATGTTTTTGATGTTTTTGATGTTTTTGATGTTTTTGATGTTTTTGATGTTTTTGATGTTTTTGATGTTTTTGATGTTTTTGATGTTTTTGATGTTTTTGATGTTTTTGATGTTTTTGATGTTTTTGATGTTTTTTATGTTTTTGATGTTTTTGATGTTTTTGATGTTTTTGATGTTTTTGATGTTTTTGATGTTTTTGAAGTTTTTTATGTTTTTGATATTTTTGATATTTTTGATGTTTTTGATGTTTTTGATGTTTTTGATGTTTTTGATGTTTTTGATGTTTTTGATGTTTTTAATGATTTTAATGTTTTTTGATGTTTTTGATGTTCTTGATATTTTGATGTTTTTTCTGTTTTTCTTCTTTTTGATGTTTTTTATGTTTTTGATATTTTTGATATTTTTGATGTTTTTGATGTTTTTGATGTTTCTGATGTTTTTGATGTTTTAATGCTTTTGATGTTTTTTCTGTTATTGTTGTTTTTGATATTGTTGATGTTTTTGATGTTTTTGATGTTTTTGATGATTTTGATGTTTTTGATGTTTTTGACGTTTTTGATGTTTTTGATGTTTTTGATGTTTTTGATGTTCTTGATGTTCTTGATATTTTGATGTTTTTCAGTTTTTCTTCTTTTTGATGTTTTTGATAATTTTGATGTTTTGATGTTTTGATGTTTTTGATGTTTTTGATGTTTTTGATGTTTTTGATGTTTTTGATGTTTTTGATGTTTTTGATGTTCTTGATGTTCTTGATATTTTGATGTTTTTTCTGTTTTTCTTCTTTTTGATGTTTTTGATGTTTTTAATGATTTTAATGTTTTTTGATGTTTTTGATGTTCTTGATGTTCTTGATATTTTGATGTTTTTGATGTTTTTCTTCTTTTTGATGTTTTTGATGTTTTTGATAATTTTGATAATTTTGATGTTTTTGATGTTTTTGATGTTTTTGATATTTTTGATGTTTTTGATGTTTTTGATGTTTTTGATGTTTTTGATGATTTTGATGTTTTGATGTTTTTGATGTTTTTGATGTTTTTGATGTTTTTGATGTTTTTGATGTTTTTAATGATTTTAATGTTTTTTGATGTTTTTGATGTTCTTGATGTTCTTGATATTTTGATGTTTTTGATGTTTTTCTTCTTTTTGATGTTTTTGATGTTTTTGATAATTTTGGTGTTTTTGATGTTTTTGATGTTTTTGATGTTTTTGATGTTTTTGATATTTTTGATGTTTGATGATTTTGATGTTTTTGATGATTTTGATGATTTTGATGTTTTGATGTTTTGATGTTTTTGATGTTTTTGATGTTTTTGATGTTTTTGATGTTTTTGATGTTTTTGATGTTTTTGATGTTTTTGAAATTTTTGAAATTTTTGATGTTTTTGATGTTTTTGATGTTTTTGATGTTTTTGATGTTTTTGATGTTTTTGATATTTTTGATATTTTTGATGTTTTTGATGTTTTTGATGTTTTTGATGTTTTTGATGTTTTTGATGTTTTTGATGTTTTTGATGTTTTTGATGTTTTTGATGTTTTTGGTGTTTTTGATGTTTTTGTTATTTTTGATATTTTTGATGTTTTTGATGTTTTTGATATTTTTGATGTTTTTGATGTTTTTGATGTTTTTGATGTTTTTGATGTTTTTGATGTTTTTGATGTTTTAAATGTTTTTGATGTTTTTGATGTTTTTGATGTTTTTGATGTTTTTGATGTTTTTGATGTTTTAAATGTTTTTGATGTTTTTGATGTTTTTGTTGTTTTTGATGAGTTTGATGTTTTTGATTTTATGATGTTTTTGATTTTATGATGTTTTTGATGTTATTGATTTTTTTGATTTTATGATGTTTTGATATTTTTGATGTTTTTAATTATTTTAATGTTTTTGATGTTTTTGATGTTCTTGATATTTTGATGTTTTTTCTGTTTTTCTTCTTTTTGATGTTTTTGATAATTGTAATGATTTTGATGTTTTTGATGTTTTCGACGTTTTTGATGTTTTTGATGTTTTTGATGTTTTTGATGTTTTTGATGTTTTTGATGTTTTTAATGTTTTTGATGTTTTTGATGTTTTGATGTTTTTGATGTTTTTGATATTTTTGATGTTTTTGATGTTTTTAATGTTGTTAATGTTTTTTGATGTTTTTGATGTTTTTGATGTTTTTGATGTTTTTGATGTTTTTGATGTTTTTGATGTTTTTGATGTTTTTGATGTTTTTGATGTTTTTGATGTTTTTGATGTTTTTGATGTTTTTGATGTTTTTGATGTTTTTGATGTTTTTGATGTTTTTGATGTTTTTGATGTGTTTGATGTTTTCGATGTTTTTTATATTTTTGATGTTTTTGATGTTTTTAATGTTTTTAATGTTTTTGATGTTTTTGATGTTTTTGATGTTTTTGATGTTTTTGATGTTTTTGATGTTTTTGATGTTTTTGATGTTTTTGATGTTTTTGATGTTTTTGATGTTTTTGATGTTTTTGATGTTTTTGATGTTTTTGATGTTTTTGATGTTTATGATGTTTTTGATGTTTTTGATGTTTTTGATGTTTTTGATGTTTTTGTTGCTTTTGATGTTTTTGATGTTTTTGATGTTTTTGATGTTTTTGATGTTTTTGATGTTTTTGATGTTTTTGATGTTTTTGATGTTTTGATGTTTTTGATGTTTTTGATGTTTTTGATGTTTTTGATGTTTTTGATGTTTTTGATGTTTTTGATGTTTTTGATGTTTTTGATGTTTTTGATGTTTTTGATGTTTTTGATGTTTTTGATGTTTTTGATGTTTTTGATGTTTTTGATGTTTTTGATGTTTTTGTTGTTTTTGATGTTTTTTGATGTTTTTGTTGTTTTTGATTTTTTGATGGTTTTGATGGTTTTGATGTTTTTGATGTTTTTGATGTTATTGACTTTTTTGATGTTTGTTGATGTTTTTGATGTTTTGAAGATTTGTTGTTTTTAATGTTTTTGATGTTTTTGATGTTTTGATGTTTTTGACGTTTTTGATGTTTTTGATGTTTTTGATGTTATTGATGTTTTTGATATTTTTGATATTTTTGATGTTTTTGCTGTTTTTGATGTTTTTGATGTTTTTGATGTTTTTGATGTTTTTAATGTTTTTGATGTTTTTGATGTTTTTGATGTTTTTGATGTTTTTGATGTTTTTGATGTTTTTGATGTTTTTGATGTTTTTTTTTGTTTTTTTTTTGTTTTTGATGTTTTTGATGTTTTTGATTTTATGATGTTTTTGATGTTTCTGATTTTATGATGTTTTTGATGTTATTGATTTTTTTGATTTTATGATGTTTTGATGTTTTTGATGTTTTTGATGTTTTTAATTATTTTAATGTTTTTGATGTTTTTGATGTTCTTGATATTTTAATGTTTTTTCCGTTTTTCTTCTTTTTGATGTTTTTGATAATTTTAATGTTTTTGATGTTTTTGATGTTTTCGATGTTTTTGATGCTTTTGATGTTTTTGATGTTTTTGATTTTATGATGTTTTTGATTTTTTGATGTTTTTGATGTTTTTGATATTTTTGATGTTTTTGATGTTTTTAATGTTTTTGATGTTTTTGATGTTTTTGATGTTTTTGATGTGTTTGATGTTTTTGATATTTTTGATGTTTTTGATATTTTTGATGTTTTTGATGTTTTTGATGTTTTTGATGTTTTTGATGTTTTTGATGTTTTTGATGTTTTTGATGTTTTTGATGTTTTTGATGTTTTTGATGTTTTTGATATTTTTGATGTTTTGATGTTTTTGATGTTTTTGATGTTTTTGATGTTTTTGATGTTTTTGATGTTTTTGATGTTTTTGATGTTTTTGATGTTTTTGATGTTTTTGATGTTTTTGATGTTTTTGATGTTTTTGATGTTTTTGATGTTTTTGATGTTTTTGATGTTTTTGATGTTTTTGATGTTTTTGATGTTTTTGATGTTTTTGATGTTTTTGATGTTTTTGAAGTTTTTTGATGTTTTTGTTGTTTTTGATTTTTTGATGGTTTTGATGTTTTTGATGTTATTGACTTTTTTGATGTTTTTGATGTTTGTGATGTTTTTGTTGTTTTTGATTTTTTGATGGTTTTGATGGTTTTGATGTTTTTGATGTTTTTGATGTTATTGACTTTTTTGATGTTTTTGATGTTTTTGATGTTTTTAATGTTTTTAATGTTTTTGATGTTTTTGATGTTTTTGATGTTTGTGATGTTTTTTGATGTTTTTGATGCTATTGACTTTTTTGATGTTTGATGATGTTTTGATGTTTTTGATGCTTTGATGTTTTTGATGTTTTTGATGTTTTTGATGTTTTTGATGTTTTTGATGTTTTTGATGTTTTTGATGTTTTTGATGTTTTGATGTTATTGATGTTTTTGATGTTTTTGATGTTTTTGATGTTTTTGATGTTTTTGATGTTTTTGATGTTTTTGATGTTTTTGATGTTTTTGATGTTTTTGATGTTTTTGATGTTTTTGATGTTTTTGATGTTTTTGATGTTTTTGATGTTTTTGATGTTTTTGATGTTTTTTGATGTTTTTGTTGTTTTTGATTTTTTGATGGTTTTGATGGTTTTGATGTTTTTGATGTTTTTGATGTTATTGACTTTTTGATGTTTGTTGATGTTTTTGATGTTTTGAAGATTTGTTGTTTTTAATGTTTTTGATGTTTTTGATGTTTTGATGTTTTTGACGTTTTTGATGTTTTTGATGTTTTTGATGTTATTGATGTTTTTGATATTTTTGATATTTTTGATGTTTTTGATGTTTTTGATGTTATTGATGTTTTAAATGTTTTTGATGTTTTTGATGTTTTTGATGTTTTTGATGTTTTTGATGTTTTTGATGTTTTTGATGTTTTTGATGTTTTTGATGTTTTTTTGTTTTTTTTTTTTTGATGTTTTGATGTTTTTGATTTTATGATGTTTTTGATGTTTTTGATTTTATGATGTTTTTGATGTTATTGATTTTTTGATTTTATGATGTTTTGATGTTTTTGATGTTTTTGATGTTTTTAATTATTTTAATGTTTTTGATGTTTTTGATGTTCTTGATATTTTAATGTTTTTTCCGTTTTTCTTCTTTTTGATGTTTTTGATAATTTTAATGTTTTTGATGTTTTTGATGTTTTCGATGTTTTTGATGCTTTTGATGTTTTTGATGTTTTTGATTTTTTTGATGTTTTTGATTTTATGATGTTTTTGATGTTTTTGATATTTTTGATGTTTTTGATGTTTTTAATGTTTTTGATGTTTTTGATGTTTTTGATGTTTTTGATGTGTTTGATGTTTTTGATATTTTTGATGTTTTTGATATTTTTGATGTTTTTGATGTTTTGATGTTTTTGATGTTTTTGATGTTTTTGATGTTTTTGATGTTTTTGATGTTTTTGATGTTTTTGATGTTTTTGATATTTTTGATGTTTTTGATGTTTTTGATGTTTTTGATGTTTTTGATGTTTTTGATGTTTTTGATGTTTTTGATGTTTTTGATGTTTTTGATGTTTTTGATGTTTTTGATGTTTTTGATGTTTTTGATGTTTTTGATGTTTTTGATGTTTTTGATGTTTTTGATGTTTTTGATGTTTTGAAGTTTTTGATGTTTTTGTTGTTTTTGTTTTTTTGATGGTTTTGATGTTTTTGATGTTATTGATTTTTTTGATGTTTTTGATGTTTGTGATGTTTTTGTTGTTTTTGATTTTTTGATGGTTTTGATGGTTTTGATGTTTTTGATGTTTTTGATGTTATTGACTTTTTTGATGTTTTTGATGTTTTTGATGTTTTTGATGTTTTTAATGTTTTTAATGTTTTTGATGTTTTTGATGTTTTTGATGTTTGTGATGTTTTTTGATGTTTTTGATGCTATTGACTTTTTTGATGTTTGATGATGTTTTTGATGTTTTGATGTTTTTGATGCTTTGATGTTTTTGATGTTTTTGATGTTTTTGATGTTTTTGATGTTTTTGATGTTTTTGATGTTTTTGATGTTTTTGATGTTTTGATGTTTTTGATGTTTTTGATGTTTTTGATGTTTTTTGATGTTTTTGTTGTTTTTGATTTTTTGATGGTTTTGATGGTTTTGATGTTTTTGATGTTTTTGATGTTATTGACTTTTTTGATGTTTTTGATGTTTGTGATGTTTTTGTTGTTTTTGATTTTTTGATGGTTTTGATGGTTTTGATGTTTTTGATGTTTTTGATGTTTTTGATGTTTTTGATGTTTTTGATGTTTTTGATGTTTTTGATGTTTTTGATGTTTTTAATGTTTTTAATGTTTTTGATGTTTTTGATGTTTTTGATGTTTGTGATGTTTTTTGATGTTTTTGATGCTATTGACTTTTTTGATGTTTGATGATGTTTTTGATGTTTTTGATGTTTTGATGTTTTTGATGTTTTTGATGTTTTTGATGTTTTTGATGTTTTTTGATGTTTTTGATGCTATTGACTTTTTTGATGTTTGATGATGTTTTTGATGTTTTGATGTTTTTGATGCTTTGATGTTTTTGATGTTTTTGATGTTTTTAATGTTTTTGATGTTTTTGATGTTTTTGATGTTTTTGATGTTTTTGATGTTTTTGATGTTTTTGATGTTTTTTGATGCTATTGACTTTTTGATGTTTGATGATGTTTTTGATGTTTTGATGTTTTTGATGTTTTGATGTTTTTGATGTTTTTGATGTTTTTGATGTTTTTGATGTTTTTGATGTTTTTGATGTTTTTGATGTTTTTGATGTTTTTGATGTTTTTGATGTTTTTGATGTTTTTGATGTTTTTTGATGTTTTTGTTGTTTTTGATTTTTTGATGGTTTTGATGGTTTTGATGTTTTTGATGTTTTTGATGTTATTGATTTTTTTGATGTTTGTGATGTTTTTGTTGTTTTTGATTTTTTGATGGTTTTGATGGTTTTGATGTTTTTGATGTTTTTGATGTTTTTGATGTTTTTGATGTTTTTGATGTTTTTGATGTTTTTGATGTTTTTGATGTTTTTAATGTTTTTAATGTTTTTGATGTTTTTGATGTTTTTGATGTTTTTGATGTTTTTGATGTTTGTGATGTTTTTTGATGTTTTTGATGCTATTGACTTTTTTGATGTTTGATGATGTTTTTGATGTTTTGATGTTTTTGATGTTTTGATGTTTTTGATGTTTTTGATGTTTTTGATGTTTTTGATGTTTTTGATGTTTTTGATGTTTTTGATGTTTTTGATGTTTTTGATGTTTTTGATGTTTTTGATGTTTTTTGATGTTTTTGTTGTTTTTGATTTTTTGATGGTTTTGATGGTTTTGATGTTTTTGATGTTTTTGATGTTATTGACTTTTTTGATGTTTGTTGATGTTTTTGATGTTTTGAAGTTTTGATGTTTTTGATGTTTTTGATGTTTTTGATGTTTTTGATGTTTTTGATGTTTTTGATGTTTTTGATGTTTTGATGTTTTTGATGTTTTTGATGTTTTTGATGTTTTTGATGTTTTTGATGTTTTTGATGTTTTTGATGTTTTTAATGTTTTTGATGTTTTTGATGTTTTTGATATTATGATGTTTTTGATGTTTTTGATGTTTTTGATTTTTTTGATTTTATGATGTTTTGATGTTTTTGATGTTTTTGATGTTTTTGATGTTTTTGATGTTTTTAATGTTTTTGATGTTTTTGTTGTTTTTGTTGTTTTTGATATTTTGATGTTTTTTCTGTTTTTCTTCTTTTTCTTCTTTTTGATGTTTTTGATGTTTTTGATGTTTTTGATGTTTTTGATGTTTTTGATGTTTTTGATGTTTTTGATGTTTTTGATGTGTTTGATATTTTGATGTTTTTTCTGTTTTTCTTTTTTTTGATGTTTTTGATAATTTTGATGTTTTTGATGTTTTTGATGTTTTTGATATTTTTGATGTTTGTGATGTTTTTGATGTTTTTGATGTTTTTGTTGTTTTTGATTTGTTGATGTTTTTGATGTTTTTGATAATTTGATGTTTTTTCTGTTTTTCTTCTTTTTGATGTTTTTGATGTTTTTAATGATTTTAATGTTTTTTGATGTTTTTGATGTTCTTGATGTTCTTGATATTTTGATGTTTTTTCTGTTTTTCTTCTTTTTGATGTTTTTGATGTTTTTGATGTTTTTGATGTTTTTGATGTTTTTGATGTTTTTGATGTTTTTGATGTTTTTGATGTTTTTGATGTTTTTGATGTTTTTGATGTTTTTGATGTTTTTGATGTTTTTGATGTTTTTGATGTTTTTGATGCTTTTGATGTTTTTGATGTTTTTGATGTTTTTGATGTTTTTGATGTTTTTGATGTTTTTGATGTTTTTTTTGATGTTTTTGATGTTTTTGATGTTTTTGATGTTTTTGATGTTTTTGATGTTTTTGATGTTTTTGATGTTTTTGATGTTTTTGATGTTTTTGATGTTTTTGATGTTTTTGATGTTTTTGATGTTTTTGATGTTTTTGATGTTTTTGATTTTTTGATGTTTTTGATGTTTTTGATGTTTTTGATGTTTTTGATGTTTTTGATGTTTTTGATGTTTTTGATGTTTTTGATGTTTTTGATGTTTTTGATGTTTTTGATGTTTTTGATGTTTTTGATGTTTTTTGATGTTTTTGTTGTTTTTGATTTTTTGATGGTTTTGATGGTTTTGATGTTTTTGATGTTATTGACTTTTTTGATGTTTGTTGATGTTTTTGATGTTTTGAAGTTTTGATGTTTTTGATGTTTTTGATGTTTTTGATGTTTTTGATGTTTTGATGTTTTTGATGTTTTTGATGTTTTGATGTTTTTGATGTTTTTGATGTTTTTGATGTTTTTGATGTTTTTGATGTTTTTGATGTTTTTGATGTTATTGATGTTTTTAATGTTTTTGATGTTTTTGATGTTTTGATGTTTTTGATGTTTTTGATGTTTTTGATGTTTTTTTGTTTTTTATGTTTTTGATGTTTTTGATGTTTTTGATGTTTTTGATGTTTTTGATGTTTTTGATGTTTTTGATGTTTTTGATGTTTTAAATGTTTTTGATGTTTTTGATGTTTTTGATGTTTTTGATGTGTTTGATGTTTTTGATTTTTTGATGTTTTTGATGTTTTTGATTTTATGATGTTTTTGATGTTATTGATTTTTTTGATTTTTTGATGTTTTGATGTTTTTGATGTTTTTGATTTTTTGTTTTATGTTTTTGATGTTTTTGATGTTTTGATGTTTTTTCGTTTTTTTTGATGTTTTTGATGTTTTTGATGTTTTTGATGTTTTTGATGTTTTTGATGTTTTTGATGTTTTTGATGTTTTTGATGTTTTTGATGTTTTATGATTTTTTGATGTTTTTGATATTTTTGATGTTTTTGATGTTTTTGATGTTTTTGATGTTTTTGATGTTTTTGATGTTTTTGATGTTTTTGATGTTTTTGATGTTTTTGATATTTTTGATGTTTTTGATGTTTTTGATGTTTTTGATGTTTTTGATGTTTTGATGTTTTTTGATGTTTTTGATGTTTTTGATGTTTTTGATGTTTTTGTTTTTGATGTTTTTGATGTTTTTGATGTTTTTGATGTTTTTGATGTTTTTGATGTTTTTGATGTTTTTGATGTTTTTGATGTTTTTGATGTTTTTGATGTTTTGATGTTTTTGATGTTTTTGATGTTTTTGATGTTTTTGATGTTTTTGATGTTTTTGATGTTTTTGATGTTTTTGATGTTTTTGATGTTTTTGATGTTTTGATGTTTTTGATGTTTTTGATGTTTTGATGTTTTTGATGTTTTTTGATGTTTTTGATGTTTTTGATGTTTTTTTGATGTTTTTGATGTTTTTGATGGTTTTGATGTTTTGATGTTTTTTGATGTTTTTGATGTTTTTGATGTTTTGATGTTTTGATGTTTTTGATGTTTTTGATGTTTTTGATGTTTTTGATGTTTTTGATGTTTTTGATGTTTTTGATGTTTTTGATGTTTTGATGTTTTTGATGTTTTTGATGTTTTTGATGTTTTTTTGATGTTTTTGATGTTTTTGATGTTTTTGATGTTTTTGATGTTTTGATGTTTTTGATGTTTTTGATGTTTTTGATGTTTTTGATGTTTTTGATGTTTTTGATGTTTTTGATGTTTTTGATGTTTTTTGATGTTTTTTGATGTTTTTGATTTTTGATGGTTTTGATGTTTTTGATGTTTTTGATGTTTTTGATGTTTTTGATGTTTTTTGATGTTTTTGATTTTTTTGATGTTTTTGATGGTTTTGATGTTTTTGATGTTTTTGATGTTTTTTTGATGTTTTTGATGTTTTTGATGTTTTTGATGTTTTGTTTTTGATGTTTTGATGTTTTTGATGTTTTTGATGTTTTTTGATGTTTTTGATGTTTTTGATGTTTTTGATGTTTTTGATGTTTTTGATGTTTTTGATGTTTTTGATGTTTTGATGTTTTTGATGTTTTTGATGTTTTTGATGTTTTGATGTTTTTGATGTTTTTTGATGTTTTGATGTTTTTAATGTTTTTTGATGTTTTTGATGCTTTTGACTTTTTAGATGTTTTTGATGTTTTTGATGTTTTTGATGTTTTTGATGTTTTTTTGATGTTTTTGATGTTTTTGATGTTTTTGATGTTTTTTGATGTTTTTGATGTTTTTAATGTTTTTGATGTTTTTGATGTTTTGATGTTTTTGATGTTTTTTGATGTTTTTGATGCTATTGACTTTTTTGATGTTTGATGATGTTTTTGATGTTTTGATGTTTTTGATGTTTTGATGTTTTTGATGTTTTTGATGTTTTTGATGTTTTTGATGTTTTTGATGTTTTTGATGTTTTTGATGTTTTTGATGTTTTTGATGTTTTTGATGTTTTTGATGTTTTTGATGTTTTTTGATGTTTTTGTTTTTGTTTTTGATGTTTTTGATGGTTTTGATGGTTTTGATGTTTTTGATGTTTTTGATGTTTTTGATGTTTTTGATGTTTTTAATGTTTTTGATTTTTTTTGATGGTTTTGATGTTTTTGATGTTTTTGATGTTTTTGATGTTTTTGATGTTTTGATGTTTTTGATGTTTTTGATGTTTTTGATGTTTTTGATGTTTTTGATGTTTTTGATGTTTTTGATGTTTTGATGTTTTTGATGTTTTGATGTTTTTGATGTTTTGATGTTTTTGATGTTTTTGATGTTGATGTTTTTTGATGTTTGATGATGTTTTTGATGTTTTTGATGTTTTTGATTTTTGATGTTTTTGATGTTTTTGATGTTTTTGATGTTTTTGATGTTTTTGATGTTTTTGATGTTTTTTGATGTTTTTGATGTTTTTGATGTTTTTGATGTTTGATTTTTTGATGTTTTTGATGCTTTTGATGTTTTTGATGTTTTTTGATGTTTTTGATGTTTTTGATGTTTTTGATGTTTTTGATGTTTTTGATGTTTTTGATGTTTTGATGTTTTTGATGTTTTGATGTTTTTGATGTTTTTGATGTTTTTGATGTTTTTGATGTTTTTTGATGTTTTTGATGTTTTTGATGTTTTTGATGTTTTTGATGTTTTTGATGTTTTTTGATGTTTTTGATGTTTTTGACTTTTTGATGTTTTGATGTTTTTGATGTTTTTGATGTTTTTGATTTTTTTGATGGTTTTGATGTTTTTGATGTTTTTGATGTTTTTGATGTTTTTGATGTTTTTGATGTTTTTGATGTTTTTGATGTTTTTGATGTTTTTGATGTTTTTTGATGTTTTTGATGTTTTTGATGTTTTTGATGTTTGATGATGTTTTTGATGTTTTGATGTTTTTGATGTTTTTTGATGTTTTGATGTTTTTGATGTTTTTGATGTTTTTGATGTTTTTGATGTTTTTGATGTTTTGATGTTTTTGATGTTTTGATGTTTTTGATGTTTTTGATGTTTTTGATGTTTTTGATGTTTTTGATGTTTTTGTTGTTTTTGATGTTTTTGATGTTTTGATGTTTTTGATGTTTTTGATGTTTTTGATGTTTTTGATGTTTTTGATGTTTTTGATGTTTTTGATGTTTTTGATGTTTTTGATGTTTTTGATGTTTTTGATGTTTTTGATGTTTTTGATGTTTTTGATTTTTTTTTGATGTTTTTGATGTTTTGATGTTTTTGATGTTTTGATGTTTTTGATGTTTTTGATGTTTTGATGTTTTTGATGTTTTGATTTTTTGATGTTTTTGATGTTTTTGATGTTTTTGATGTTTTGATGTTTTTGATGTTTTTGATGTTTTTGATGTTTTTGATGTTTTTGATGTTTTTAATGTTTTTAATGTTTTTGATGTTTTTGATGTTTTTGATGTTTTTGATGTTTGTGATGTTTTTGATGTTTTTGATGCTTTTGATCTTTTTGATGTTTGATGATGTTTTTTGATGTTTTGATGTTTTTGATGTTTTGATGTTTTTGATGTTTTTGATGTTTTTGATGTTTTTGATGTTTTTGATGTTATTGATGTTTTTGATGTTTTGATGTTTTTGATGTTTTTGATGTTTTTGATGTTTTTGATTTTTGATGGTTTTGATGTTTTGATGTTTTTGATGTTTTTGATGTTTTTGATTTTTTGATGTTTTTGATGTTTTTGATGTTTTTGATGTTTTTGATGTTTTGATGTTTTTTGATGTTTTTGATGTTTTTGATGTTTTGATGTTTTTGATGTTTTTGATGTTTTGATGTTTTTGATGTTTTGATGTTTTTGATGTTTTTTGATGTTTTTGATGTTTTTGATTGTTTTTGATGTTTTTGATGTTTTTGATGTTTTTGATATTATGATGTTTTTGATGTTTTTGATTGTTTTTGATTTTTTGATGTTTTGATGTTTTTGATGTTTTTGATGTTTTTGATGTTTTTGATGTTTTTGATGTTTTTAATGTTTTTTGATGTTTTTGTTGTTTTTGATGTTTTTGATATTTTGATGTTTTTTCTGTTTTTCTGTTTTTTTTTTTTGATGTTTTTGATGTTTTTAATGATTTTAATGTTTTTTGATGTTTTTGATATTTTGATGTTTTTGATGTTTTTGATGTTTTTGATATTTTGATGTTTTTGATGTTTTTTCTTTTTGATGTTTTTGATGTTTTTGATGTTTTTGATGTTTTTGATGTTTTTGTTTGATGTTTTTGATGTTTTTGATGTTTTTGATGTTTTTGATGTTTTTGATGTTTTTGATGTTTTTGATGTTTTTGATGTTTTTGATGTTTTTGATGTTTTTGATGTTTTTGATGTTTTTGATTTTTTTGATGTTTTTGTTGTTTTGATGTTTTTGATAATTTGATGTTTTTTCTGTTTTTCTTTTTGATGTTTTTGATGTTTTTAATGATTTTAATGTTTTTTGATGTTTTTGATGTTTTTGATGTTTCTTGATATTTTGATGTTTTTTCTGTCTTTCTTCTTATTGATGTTTTTGATGTTTTTGATGTTTTTGATGTTTTTGATGTTTTTGATGTTTTGATGTTTTTGATGTTTTTGATGTTTTTGATGTTTTTGATGTTTTTGATGTTTTTGATGTTTTTGATGTTTTTGATGTTTTTGATGTTTTTGTTTTTGTTTTTTGATGTTTTTGATGTTTTGATGTTTTTGATGTTTTTGATGTTTTTGATGTTTTTGATGTTTTGATGTTTTTGATGTTTTTGATGTTTTGATGTTTTTGATGTTTTTGATGTTTTTGATGTTTTTGATGTTTTTGATGTTTTGATATTTTTGATGTTTTTGATATTTTTGATGTTTTTGATGTTTTTGATGTTTTTGATGTTTTGATGTTTTGATTTTTTGATGTTTTTGATGTTTTTGGTGTTTTTGATGTTTTTGATGTTTTTATTATTTTTGATATTTTTGATGTTTTTGATGTTTTTGATATTTTTGATGTTTTTGATGTTTTTGATGTTTTTGATGTTTTTGATGTTTCAAATGTTTTTGATGTTTTTGATGTTTTTGATGTTTTCATGTTTTTGTTGTTTTTGATGTGTTTGATGTTTTTGATTTTATGATGTTTTTGATGTTTTTGATTTTATGATGTTTTTGATGTTTTTTATGTTTTTGTTGTTTTCGATGTTATTGATATTTTGATGTTTTTTCTGTTTTTCTTCTTTTTGATGTTTTAGATGTTTTTGATGTTATTAACGATTTTAATGTTTTTGATGTTTTTGATGTTCTTGATATTTTGATGTTTTTTCTGTTTTTCTTATTTTTGATGTTTTTGATGTTTTTGATAATTTTGATGTTTTGATGTTTTTTATATTTTTGTTGTTTTTGATGTTTTTGATATTTTGATGTTTTTTCTGTTTTTCTTCTTTTTGATGTTTTTGATGTTTTTAACGATATTAATGTTTTTTGATGTTTTTGATGTTTTTTATGTTTTTGTTGTTTTTGATGTTTTTGATATTTTGATGTTTTTAATGTTTTTAATGATTTCAATGTTTTTGATGTTTTTGATGTTTTTGATGTTTTTAATGATTTTAATGTTATTTGATGTTTTTGATGTTTTTGATGTTTTTAATGTTTTTGATGTTTTTGATGTTTTCGATGTTTTTGATGTTCTTGATATTTTGATGTTTTTTCTGTTTTTCTTCTTTTTGATGTTCTTGATGTTTTTGGTAATTTTGATGTTTTTGATGTTTTTGATATTTTTGATGTTTGTGATGTTTTTGATGTTTTTGATGTCTCTGATGTTTTTGTTGTTTTTGATTTGTTGATGTTTTTGATGATTTTGATGTTATTGATGTTTTTGATGTTTTTTATGTATTTGATGTTTTTGATGTTTTTGTTGTTTTTGATGTTTTTGATATTTTGATGTTTTTTCTGTTTTTCTTCTTTTTGATGTTTTTGATGTTTTTTATGTTTTTGTTGTTTTCGATGTTATTGATATTTTGATGTTTTTTCTGTTTTTCTTATTTTTGATGTTTTTGATAATTTTGATGTTTTTGATGTTTTTTATGTTTTTGTTGTTTTTGATGTTTTTGATATTTTGATGTTTTTTCTGTTTTTCTTCTTTTAGATGTTTTTGATGTTTTTAACGATTTTAATGATTTTTGATGTTTTTGATGTTTTTGATGTTTTTAATGATTTTAATGTTTTTTGATATTTTTGATGTTTTTGATGTTTTTGATGTTTTTGAAGTTCTTGATATTTTTATGTTTTTTCTGTTTTTCTTCTTTTTGATGTTCTTGGTGTTTTTGATGTTTTTGATGTTTTTAATGATTTTAATGTTTTTTGATATTTTTGATGTTTTTGATGTTTTTTATGTTTTTGTTGTTTTTGATGTTTTTGATATTTTGATGTTTTTGATGTTTTTAATGATTTTAATGTTTTCTGATGTTTTTTATATTTTTGATGTTTTTGATGTTTTTAATGATTTTAATGTTTTTTGATATTTTTGATGTTTTTGATGTTCTTGATATTTTGATGTTTTTTCTGTTTTTCTTCTTTTTGATGTTCTTGATGTTTTTGGTAATTTTGATGTTTTTGATATTTTTGATGTTTGTGATGTTTTTGATGTTTTTGATGTTTCTGATGTTTTTGTTGTTTTTGATTTGTTGATGTTTTTGATGATTTTGATGTTATTGATGTTTTTTATGTATTTGATGTTTTTGATGTTTTTGTTGTTTTTGATGTTTTTAATATTTTGATGTTTTTTCTCTTTTTCTTCTTTTTGATGTTTTTGATGTTTTTTATGTTTTTGTTGTTTTTGATGTTATTGATATTTTGATGTTTTTTCTGTTTTTCTTATTTTTGATGTTTTTGATGTTTTTGATAATTTTGATGTTTTTGATGTTTTTTATGTTTTTGTTGTTTTTGATGTTTTTGATATTTTGATGTTTTTTCTGTTTTTCTTCTATTTGATGTTTTTGATGTTTTTAATGATTTTAATGTTTTTTGATGTTTTTGATGTTCTTGATGTTTTTTATGTTTTTGTTGTTTTTGATGTTTTTGATATTTTGATGTTTTTGATATTTTTAATGATTTTAATGTTTTTTGATGTTTATGATATTTTTGATGTTTTTGATGTTTTTAATCATTTTAGTGTTTTTTGATATTTTTGATGTTTTTGATGTTTTTGATGTTTTTGATGTTCTTGATATTTTGATGTTTTTTCTGTTTTTCTTCTTTTTGATGTTCTTGGTGTTTTTGATAATTTTGATAATTTTGATGTTTTTGATGTTTTTGATGTTTTTGATATTTTTGATGTTTGTGATGTTTGTGATGTTTTTGATGTTTTTGATGTTTTTGATGTTTTTGATGTTTTTGATGTTTCTGATGTTTTTGTTGTTTTTGATTTGTTGATGTTTTTGATGATTTTGATGTTATTGATGTTTTTGATGTTTTTTATGTATTTGATGTTTTTGATGTTTTTGATGTTTTTGCTGTTTTTGATGTTTTTGATATTTTGATGTTTTTTCTGTTTTTCTTCTTTTTGATGTTTTTAATGATTTTAATGTTTTTTGATGTTTTTGATGTTTTTGATATTTTTGATGTTTTTGTTGTTTTTGATTTGTTGATGTTTTTGATGTTTTTGATGTTATTGATGTTTTTAATGTTTTTTATGTTTTTGATGTTTTTGATTTTTTTGATGTTTTTGTTGTTTTTTATGTTTTTGTTGTTTTTGATGTTTTTGATATTTTGATGTTTTTTCTGTTTTTCTTCTTTTTTCTTTTTTTGATGTTTTTGATGTTTTTAATGATTTTAATGTTTTTTGATGTTTTTGATGTTTCTGATGTTTTTGATGTTTTTGATGTTTTTGATGTTTTTGATATGCTTGATATTTGATGTTTTTTCTGTTTTTCTTCTTTTTGATGTTTTTGATGTTTTTGATAATTTTGATGTTTTTGATGGTTTTGATGTTTTTGATATTTTTGATGTTTGTGATGTTTTTGATGTTTTTGATGTTTTTGTTGTTTTTGATTTGTTGATGTTTTTGATGTTATTGATGTTTTTAATGTTTTTTATGTTTTTGATGTTTTTGATTTTTTTGATGTTTTCGTTGTTCTTGATGTTTTTGATATTTTGATGTTTTTTCTGTTTTTCTTCTTTTTGATGTTTTTGATGTTTTTAATGATTTTAATGTTTTTTGATGTTTTTAATGTTCTTGATGTTCTTGATATTTTGATGTTTTTTCTGTTTTTCTTCTTTTTGATGTTTTTGATGTTTTTGATAATTTTGATAATTTTGATGTTTTTGATGTTTTTGATATTTTAGATGTTTCTGATGTTTTTGATGTTTTTGATGATTTTGATGATTTTGATGTTTTGATGTTTTTGAAGTTTTTGATGTTTTTGATGTTTTTGATGTTTTTGATGTTTTTGATGTTTTTGATGTTTTTGATGTTTTTGATGTTTTTGATGTTTTTGATGTTTTTGATGTTTTTGATGTTTTTTGATGTTTTTGATGTTTTTGATGTTTTTGATGTTTTTGATGTTTTTGATGTTTTTGATGTTTTTGATGTTTTTGATGTTTTTGATGTTTTAATGTTTTTGATGTTTTTGATGTTTTTGATGTTTTTGATATTTTTGATGTTTATGATGTTTTTGATGTTTTTGTTAGTTTTGATGTTTTTGATGTTTTTGATGTTTTTAATGTTTTTGATGTTTTTGATGTTTTTGATGTTTTTGATGTTTTTGATGTTTTTGATGTTTTTGATGTTTTTGATGTTTTTGATGTTTTTGATGTTTTTGATGTTTTTGATGTTTTTGATGTTTTTGATGTTTTTGATGTTTTTTATGTTTTTGTTGTTTTCAAAGTTTTTGATATTTTGATGTTTTTTCTGTTTCTCTTCTTTTTGATGTTTTAAATGTTTTTGATGTTTTTAACGATTTTAATGTTTTTTGATGTTTTTGATGTTTTTGATGTTCTTGATATTTTGATGTTTTTTCTGTTTTTCTTATTTTTGATGTTTTTGATAATTTTAATGTTTTTGATGTTTTTTATATTTTTGCTGTTTTTGATATTTTTGATATTTTGATGTTTTTTCTGTTTTTCTTCTTTTTGATGTTTTTGATGTTTTTAAAGATTTTAATGTTTTTTGATGTTTTTGATGTTTTTTATGTTTTTGTTGTTTTTGATATTTTGATGTTTTTAATGTTTTTAATGATTTTAATGTTTTTTGATGTTTTTGATGTTTTTGATGTTTTTGATGTTTTTGATGTTTTTAATGATTTTAATGTTTTTTGATGTTTTTGATGTTTCTGATGTTTTTGATGTTTTTGATGTTTTTGATGATTTTGATGTGCTTGATATTTTGATGTTTTTTCTGTTTTTCTTCTTTTTGATGTTTTTGATAATTTTAATGTTTTTGATGTTTTTGATATTTTTGATGTTTGTGATGTTTTTGATGTTTTTGATGTTTTTGTTGTTTTTGATTTTTTGATGTTTTTGATGTTTTTGATGTTATTGATGTTTTTAATGTTTTTATGTTTTTGATGTTTTTGATTTTTTTGATGTTTTTGTTGTTCTTGATGTTCTTGATATTTTTGATGTTTTTTCTGTTTTTTCTTCTTTTGATGTTTTTGATGTTTTTGATAATTTTGATAATTTTGATGTTTTTGATGTTTTTGATGTTTTTGATGTTTTTGATGTTTTTGATGTTTTTGATGATTTTGAT
This sequence comes from Drosophila pruinosa, assembly GCA_018150935.1. Classification (NCBI taxonomy): domain Eukaryota; kingdom Metazoa; phylum Arthropoda; class Insecta; order Diptera; family Drosophilidae; genus Drosophila; species Drosophila pruinosa. The sequence continues at coordinate 57,017 of JAECWR010000398.1, forward strand.
GATTTTGATGTTTTGATGTTTTTGATGTTTTTGATGTTTTTGATGTTTTTGATGTTTTTGATGTTTTTGATGTTTTGATGTTTTTGATGTTTTTGATGTTTTGATGTTTTTGATGTTTTGATGTTTTTGATGTTTTTGATGTTTTTGATGTTTTTGATATTTTTGATGTTTTTGATGTTTTTGATGTTTTTGATGTTTTTGATGTTTTTGATGTTTTTGATGTTTGTGATGTTTTTGATGTTTTTGATGTTTTTGATGTTTTTGATGTTTTTGATGTTTTTGATGTTTTTGATGTTTTTGATGTTTTTGATGTTTTTGATGTTTTTGATGTTTTTTTTTGGTGTTTTTGATGTTTTTGATGTTTTTGTTATTTTTGATGTTTTTGATGTTTTTGATGTTTTTGATGTTTTTGATATTTTTGATGTTTTTGATGTTTTTGATGTTTTTGATGTTTTAAATGTTTTTGATGTTTTTGATGTTTTTGTTGTCTTTGATGTGTTTGATGTTTTTGATTTTATGATGTTTTTGATTTTATGATGTTTTTGATGTTTTTGATTTTTTTTTGATTTTATGATGTTTTGATGTTTTTGATGTTTTTGATGTTTTTGATGTTTTTGATGTTTTTGATGTTTTTGATGTTTTTGATGTTTTTGATGTTTTTGATGTTTTTGATGTTTTTGATGTTTTTGATGTTATTGATGTTTTTGATGTTTTTTATGTTTTTGTTGTTTTCAAAGTTTTTGATATTTTGATGTTTTTTCTGTTTCTCTTCTTTTTGATGTTTTAAATGTTTTTGATGTTTTTAACGATTTTAATGTTTTTTGATGTTTTTGATGTTCTTGATATTTTGATGTTTTTTCTGTTTTTCTTATTTTTGATGTTTTTGATAATTTTGATGTTTTTGATGTTTTTTATATTTTTGCTGTTTTTGATATTTTTGATATTTTGATGTTTTTTCTGTTTTTCTTCTTTTTGATGTTTTTGATGTTTTTAACGATTTTAATGTTTTTTGATGTTTTTGATGTTTTTTATGTTTTTTATGTTTTTGTTGTTTTTGATGTTTTTGATATTTTGATGTTTTTAATGTTTTTAATGATTTTAATGTTTTTTTATGTTTTTGATATTTTTGATGTTTTTAATGATTTTAATGTTTTTTGATGTTTTTGATGTTTTTGATGTTTTTGATGTTTTTTATGTTTTTGATGTTTTTGATGTTTTTGATGTTTTTGATGTTTTTGATGTTATTGATGTTTTTGATGTTTTTTATGTTTTTGTTGTTTTCAAAGTTTTTGATATTTTGATGTTTTTTCTGTTTCTCTTCTTTTTGATGTTTTAAATGTTTTTGATGTTTTTAACGATTTTAATGTTTTTTGATGTTTTTGATGTTTTTGATGTTCTTGATATTTTGATGTTTTTTCTGTTTTTCTTATTTTTGATGTTTTTGATAATTTTGATGTTTTTGATGTTTTTTATATTTTTGCTGTTTTTGATATTTTTGATATTTTGATGTTTTTTCTGTTTTTCTTCTTTTTGATGTTTTTGATGTTTTTAACGATTTTAATGTTTTTTGATGTTTTTGATGTTTTTTATGTTTTTTATGTTTTTGTTGTTTTTGATGTTTTTGATATTTTGATGTTTTTAATGTTTTTAATGATTTTAATGTTTTTTTATGTTTTTGATGTTTTTGATGTTTTTAATGATTTTAATGTTTTTGATGTTTTTGATATTTTAGATGTTTCTGATGTTTTTGATGTTTTTGATGATTTTGATGATTTTGATGTTTTGATGTTTTTGAAGTTTTTGATGTTTTTGATGTTTTTGATGTTTTTGATGTTTTTGATGTTTTTGATGTTTTTGATGTTTTTGATGTTTTTGATGTTTTTGATATTTTTGATGTTTTTGATGTTTTTGATGTTTTTGATGTTTTTGATGTTTTTGATGTTTTTGATGTTTTTTTGATTTGTTTTTGATGTTTTTGATGTTTTTGATGTTTTTGATGTTTTTGATGTTTTTGATGTTTTTGATGTTTTTGATGTTTTTGATGTTTTTGATATTTTTGGTGTTTATGATGTTTTTGATGTTTTTGTTAGTTTTGATATTTTTGATGTTTTTGATGTTTTTAATATTTTTGATGTTTTTGATGTTTTTGATGTTTTTGATGTTTTTGATGTTTTTGATGTTTTTGATGTTTTTGATGTTTTTGATGTTTTTGATGTTTTTGATGTTTTTGATGTTTTTGATGTTTTTTATGTTTTTGTTGTTTTCAAAGTTTTTGATATTTTGATGTTTTTTCTGTTTCTCTTCTTTTTGATGTTTTAAATGTTTTTGATGTTTTTAACGATTTTAATGTTTTTTGATGTTTTTGATGTTTTTGATGTTCTTGATATTTTGATGTTTTTTCTGTTTTTTTGTTCTTATTTTTGATGTTTTTGATAATTTTAATGTTTTTGATGTTTTTTATATTTTTGCTGTTTTTGATATTTTTGATATTTTGATGTTTTTTCTGTTTTTCTTCTTTTTGATGTTTTTGATGTTTTTAAAGATTTTAATGTTTTTTGATGTTTTTGATGTTTTTTATGTTTTTGTTATTTTGATATTTTGATGTTTTTAATGTTTTTAATGATTTTAATGTTTTTTGATGTTTTTGATGTTTTTGATGTTTTTGATGTTTTTGATGTTTTTGATGTTTTTAATGATTTTAATGTTTTTTGATGTTTTTGATGTTTTTGATGTTTTTGTTATTTTGATATTTTGATGTTTTTAATGTTTTTAATGATTTTAATGTTTTTTGATGTTTTTGATGTTTTTGATGTTTTTGATGTTTTTGATGTTTTTGATGTTTTTAATGATTTTAATGTTTTTTGATGTTTTTGATGTTTCTGATGTTTTTGATGTTTTTGATGTTTTTGATGATTTTGATGTGCTTGATATTTTGATGTTTTTTCTGTTTTTCTTATTTTTGATGTTTTTGATAATTTTGATGTTTTTGATGTTTTTTATATTTTTGCTGTTTTTGATATTTTGATATTTTGATGTTTTTTCTGTTTTTCTTCTTTTTGATGTTTTTGATGTTTTTAACGATTTTAATGTTTTTTGATGTTTTTGATGTTTTTTATGTTTTTTATGTTTTTGTTGTTTTTGATGTTTTTGATGTTTTTGATGTTTTTGATGTTTTTGATGTTTTTAATGATTTTAATGTTTTTGATGTTTTTGATGTTTCTGATGTTTTTGATGTTTTTGATGTTTTTGATGTTTTTGATGTTTTTGATGTTTATGATGTTTTTGATGTTTTTGTTGTTTTGATATTTTTGATGTTTTTGATGTTTTTAATATTTTTGATGTTTTGATGTTTTTGATGTTTTTGATGTTTTTGATGTTTTTGATGTTTTGATGTTTTTGATGTTTTTGATGTTTTTGATGTTTTTGATGTTTTTGATGTTTTTGATGTTTTTGATGTTTTTGATGTTTTTGTTGTCTTTGATGTTTTTGATGTTTTTGATGTTTTTGATGTTTTTGATGTTTTTGATGTTTTTGATGTTTTTGATTTTTTTTGATTTTATGATGTTTTGATGTTTTTGATGTTTTTTGATGTTTTGATGTTTTTGATGTTTTTGATGTTTTTGATGTTTTTGATGTTTTTGATGTTTTTGATGTTTTGATGTTTTTGATGTTTTTGATGTTTTTGATGTTATTGATGTTTTTGATGTTTTTGATGTTTTGTTGTTTTTAAAGTTTTTGATATTTTGATGTTTTTTTGTTTCTCTTGTTTTTGATGTTTTAAATGTTTTTGATGTTTTTAATGATTTTAATGTTTTTTGATGTTTTTGATGTTCTTGATTTTTTTGATGTTTTTTCTGTTTTTCTTCTTTTTGATGTTTTTGATGTTTTTGATGTTTTTGATGTTTTTTATATTTTTGATGTTTTTGATGTTTTTTATGTTTTTGATATTTTGATGTTTTTTCTGTTTTTCTTCTTTTTGATGTTTTTGATGTTTTTGATGTTTTTGATGTTTTTGATGTTTTTGATGTTTTTGATGTTTTTTATGTTTTTGTTGTTTTTGATGTTTTTGATATTTTGATGTTTTTAATGTTTTTAATGATTTTAATGTTTTTTTATGTTTTTGATGTTTTTGATGTTTTTAATGATTTTAATGTTTTTGATGTTTTTGATATTTTAGATGTTTTTGATGTTTTTGATGTTTTTGATGTTTTTGATGTTTTTGATGTTTTGATGTTTTTGATGTTTTTGATGTTTTTGATGTTTTTGATGTTTTTGATGTTTTTGATGTTTTTGATGTTTGTGATGTTTTTGATGTTTTTGATGTTTTTGATGTTTTTGATGTTTTTGATGTTTTTGATGTTTTTGATGTTTTTGATGTTTTTGATGTTTTTGATGTTTTTGATGTTTTTGATGTTTATGATGTTTTTGATGTTTTTGTTATTTTGATGTTTTTGATGTTTTTGATGTTTTTGATGTTTTTGATATTTTTGATGTTTTTGATGTTTTTGATGTTTTTGATGTTTTAAATGTTTTTGATGTTTTTGATGTTTTTGTTGTTTTTGATGTGTTTGATGTTTTTGATTTTATGATGTTTTTGATTTTTTGATGTTTTTGATGTTTTTGATTTTTTTGATTTTATGATGTTTTGATGTTTTTGATGTTTTTGATGTTTTTGATGTTTTTGATGTTTTTGATGTTTTTGATGTTTTTGATGTTTTTGATGTTTTTGATGTTTTTGATGTTTTTGATGTTTTTGATGTTTTTGATGTTATTGATGTTTTTGATGTTTTTATGTTTTTGTTGTTTTCGAAGTTTTTGATATTTTGATGTTTTTTCTGTTTCTCTTCTTTTTGATGTTTTAAATGTTTTTGATGTTTTTAACGATTTTAATGTTTTTTGATGTTTTTGATGTTCTTGATATTTTGATGTTTTTTCTGTTTTTCTTATTTTTGATGTTTTTGATAATTTTGATGTTTTTGATGTTTTTTATATTTTTGCTGTTTTTGATATTTTTGATATTTTGATGTTTTTTCTGTTTTTCTTCTTTTTGATGTTTTTGATGTTTTTAACGATTTTAATGTTTTTTGATGTTTTTGATGTTTTTATGTTTTTTTATGTTTTTGTTGTTTTTGATGTTTTTGATATTTTGATGTTTTTAATGTTTTTAATGATTTTAATGTTTTTTTATGTTTTTGATATTTTTGATGTTTTTAATGATTTTAATGTTTTTTGATGTTTTTGATGTTTTTGATGTTTTTGATGTTTTTTGATGTTTTTGATGTTTTTGATGTTTTTGATGTTTTTGATGTTTTTGATGTTTTTGATGTTATTGATGTTTTTGATGTTTTTATGTTTTTGTTGTTTTCGAAGTTTTTGATATTTTGATGTTTTTTCTGTTTCTCTTCTTTTTGATGTTTTAAATGTTTTTGATGTTTTTAACGATTTTAATGTTTTTTGATGTTTTTGATGTTTTTGATGTTCTTGATATTTTGATGTTTTTTCTGTTTTTCTTATTTTTGATGTTTTTGATAATTTTGATGTTTTTGATGTTTTTATATTTTTGCTGTTTTTGATATTTTTGATATTTTGATGTTTTTTCTGTTTTTCTTTTTTTGATGTTTTTGATGTTTTTAACGATTTTAATGTTTTTTGATGTTTTTGATGTTTTTTATGTTTTTATGTTTTTGTTGTTTTTGATGTTTTTGATGTTTTTGATGTTTTTGATGTTTTTGATGTTTTTAATGTTTTTTATGTTTTTGATGTTTTTGATGTTTTTAATGATTTTAATGTTTTTGATGTTTTTGATATTTTAGATGTTTCTGATGTTTTTGATGTTTTTGATGATTTTGATAATTTTGATGTTTTGATGTTTTTGAAGTTTTTGATGTTTTTGATGTTTTGATGTTTTTGATGTTTTGATGTTTTTGATGTTTTTGATGTTTTTGATGTTTTGATGTTTTTGATGTTTTTGATGTTTTTGATGTTTTTGATGTTTTTGATGTTTTTGATGTTTTTGATGTTTTTGATGTTTTTGATGTTTTTGATGTTTTTGATGTTTTTGATGTTTTTGTTTTTTTTGATGTTTTTGATGTTTTTGATGTTTTTGATGTTTTTGATGTTTTTGATGTTTTTGATGTTTTTGATGTTTTTGATGTTTTTGATATTTTTGGTGTTTTTGATGTTTTTGATGTTTTTGTTGTTTTTGATATTTTTGATGTTTTTGATGTTTTTAATATTTTTGATGTTTTTGATGTTTTTGATGTTTTTGATGTTTTTGATGTTTTTGATGTTTTTGATGTTTTTGATGATTTTGATGTGCTTGATATTTTGATGTTTTTTCTGTTTTTCTTCTTTTTGATGTTTTTGATAATTTTAATGTTTTTGATGTTTTTGATATTTTTGATGTTTGTGATGTTTTTGATGTTTTTGATGTTTTTGTTGTTTTTGATTTGTTGATGTTTTTGATGTTTTTGATGTTACTGATGTTTTTAATGTTTTTTATGTTTTTGATGTTTTTGATTTTTTTGATGTTTTTGTTGTTCTTGATGTTCTTGATATTTTGATGTTTTTTCTGTTTTTCTTCTTTTTGATGTTTTTGATGTTTTTGATGTTTTTGATAATTTTGATAATTTTGATGTTTTTGATGTTTTTGATATTTTAGATGTTTCTGATGTTTTTGATGTTTTTGATGATTTTGATGATTTTGATGTTTTGATGTTTTTGATGTTTTTGATGTTTTTGATGTTTTTGATGTTTTTGATGTTTTTGATGTTTTTGATGTTTTTGATGTTTTTGATGTTTTTGATGTTTTTGATGTTTTTGATGTTTTTGATATTTTTTGATGTTTTTGATGTTTTTGATGTTTTTGATGTTTTTGATGTTTTTGATGTTTTTGATGTTTTTGATGTTTTTGATGTTTTTGATGTTTTTGATGTTTTTGATGTTTTTGATGTTTTTGATGTTTTTGATGTTTTTGATGTTTTTGATGTTTTTGATGTTTTTGATGTTTTTGATATTTTTGGTGTTTATGATGTTTTTGATGTTTTTGTTATTTTTGATATTTTTGATGTTTTTGATGTTTTTGATGTTTTTGATATTTTTGATGTTTTTGATGTTTTTGATGTTTTTGATGTTTTAAATGTTTTAAATGTTTTTGATGTTTTTGATGTTTTTGTTGTCTTTGATGTGTTTGATGTTTTTGATTTTATGATGTTTTTGATTTTATGATGTTTTTGATGTTTTTGATTTTTTTTTTTGATTTTATGATGTTTTGATGTTTTTGATGTTTTTGATGTTTTGATGTTTTTGATGTTTTTGATGTTTTTGATGTTTTTGATGTTTTTGATGTTTTTGATGTTTTTGATGTTTTTGATGTTTTTGATGTTTTTGATGTTTTTGATGTTTTTGATGTTTTTGATGTTTTTGATGTTTTTTATGTTTTTGTTGTTTTCGAAGTTTTTGATATTTTGATGTTTTTTCTGTTTCTCTTTTTTGATGTTTTAAATGTTTTTGATGTTTTTAACGATTTTAATGTTTTTTGATGTTTTTGATGTTTTTGATGTTCTTGATATTTTGATGTTTTTTCTGTTTTTCTTATTTTTGATGTTTTTGATAATTTTGATGTTTTTGATGTTTTTATATTTTTGCTGTTTTTGATATTTTTGATATTTTGATGTTTTTTCTGTTTTTCTTCTTTTTGATGTTTTTGATGTTTTTAACGATTTTAATGTTTTTTGATGTTTTTGATGTTTTTTATGTTTTTTATGTTTTTGTTGTTTTTGATGTTTTTGATATTTTGATGTTTTTAATGTTTTTAATGATTTTAATGTTTTTTTATGTTTTTGATATTTTTGATGTTTTTAATGATTTTAATGTTTTTTGATGTTTTTGATGTTTTTGATGTTTTTATGTTTTTGATGTTTTTGATGTTTTTGATGTTTTTGATGTTTTTGATGTTATTGATGTTTTTGATGTTTTTTATGTTTTTGTTGTTTTCAAAGTTTTTGATATTTTGATGTTTTTTCTGTTTCTTCTTTTTGATGTTCTTGATGTTTTTGATAATTTTGATGTTTTTGATGTTTTTGATGTTTTTGATATTTTTGATGTTTGTGATGTTTTTGATGTTTTTGATGTTTTTGATGTTTTTGTTGTTTTTGATTTGTTGATGTTTTTGATGATTTTGATGTTATTGATGTTTTTGATGTTTTTTATGTATTTGATGTTTTTGATGTTTTTGATGTTTTTGAGGTTTTTGTTGTTTTTGACGTTTTTGATATTTTGATGTTTTTTCTGTTTTTCTTCTTTTTGATGTTTTTGATGTTTTTATGTTTTTAATGATTTTAATGTTTTTGGATGTTTTTGATGTTTTTGATGTTTTTGATGTTTTTGATGTTCTTGATATTTTGATGTTTTTTCTGTTTTTCTTCTTTTTGATGTTTTTGATGTTTTTGATAATTTTGATGTTTTTGATGTTTTTGATGTTTTTGATATTTTTGATGTTTCTGATGTTTTTGATGTTTTTGATGATTTTGATGATTTTGATGTTTTGATGTTTTTGATGTTATTGATGTTTTTGATGTTTTTGATGTTTTTGATGTTTTTGATGTTTTTGATGTTTTTGATGTTTTTGATGTTTTTGATGTTTTTGATGTTTTTGATGTTTTTGATGTTTTTGATGTTTTTGATGTTTTTGATTTTATGATGTTTTTGATATTTTTGATGTTTTTGATGTTTTTGATGTTTTTGATGTTTTTGATGTTTTTGATGTTTTTGATGTTTTTGATATTTTTGGTGTTTATGATGTTTTTGATGTTTTTGTTATTTTTGATATTTTTGATGTTTTTGATGTTTTTGTTGTTTTTGATATTTTTGATGTTTTTGATGTTTTTGATGTTTTTGATATTTTGATGTTTTTAATGTTTTTAATGATTTTAATGTTTTTTGATGTTTTTGATGTTTTTGATGTTTTTGATGATTTTAATGTTTTTTGATGTTTTTGATGTTTTTGATGTTTTTGATGTTTTTGATGTTTTTGATGTTCTTGATATTTTGATGTTTTTTCTGTTTTTCTTCTTTTTGATGTTCTTGATGTTTTTGATAATTTTGATGTTTTTGATGTTTTTGATGTTTTTGATGTTTTTGATATTTTTGATGTTTGTGATGTTTTTGATGTTTTTGATGTTTTTGTTGTTTTTGATTTGTTGCTGTTTTTGATGATTTTGATGTTATTGATGTTTTTGATGTTTTTTATGTATTTGATGTTTTTGATGTTTTTGATGTTTTTGTTGTTTTTGATGTTTTTGATATTTTGATGTTTTTTCTGTTTTTCTTCTTTTTGATGTTTTTGATGTTTTTTATGTTTTTGATGTTTTTGATGTTTTTGATTTTTTTGATGTTTTTGTTGTTTTGATGTTTTTGATGTTTTTGATGTTTTTGATGTTTTTGATGTTTTTGATGTTTTTGATGTTTTTGATGTTTTTGATGTTTTTGATGTTTTGATGTTTTTGATGTTTTTGATGTTTTTGATGTTTTTGATGTTTTTGATGTTTTTGATGTTTTTGATGTTTTTGATGTTTTTGATGTTTTTGATATTTTTGATGTTTTGATGTTTTTGATGTTTTTGATGTTTCTGATGTTTTTGATGTTTTTGATGTTTTTGATGTTTTTGATGTTTTTGATGTTTTTGATGTTTTTGATGTTTTTGATGTTTTTGATGTTTTTGATGTTTTTGATGTTTTTGATGTTTTTGATGTTTTTGATGTTTTTGATGTTTTTGTTGTTTTTGATGTTTTTGATATTTTGATGTTTTTAATGATTTTAATGTTTTTTGATGTTTTTGATGTTTTTGATGTTTTTAATGATTTTAATGTTTTTTGATGTTTTTGATGTTTTTGATGTTTTTGATGTTTTCGATGTTTTTGATGTTCTTGATATTTTGATGTTTTTTCTGTTTTTCTTCTTTTTGATGTTTTTGATATTTTTGATAATTTTGATGTTTTTGATGTTTTTGATATTTTTGATGTTTCTGATGTTTTTGATGTTTTTGATGTTTTTGATGTTTTTGATGTTTTTGATGTTTTTGATGATTTTGATGTTTTGATGTTTTTGATGTTTTTGATGTTTTTGATGTTTTTGATGTTTTTGATGTTTTTGATGTTTTTGATGTTTTTGATGTTTTTGATGTTTTTGATATTTTTGATGTTTTTGATGTTTTTGATGTTTTTGATGTTTTTGATGTTTTTTGATGTTTTTGATGTTTTTGTTGTTTTTGATGTTTTTGATATTTTGATGTTTTTAATGATTTTAATGTTTTTTGATGTTTTTGATGTTTTTGATGTTTTTAATGATTTTAATGTTTTTGATGTTTTTGATGTTTTTGATGTTTTTGATGTTTTTGATGTTTTTGATGTTCTTGATATTTTGATGTTTTTTCTGTTTTTCTTATTTTTGATGTTTTTGATAATTTTGATGTTTTTGATGTTTTTTATATTTTTGCTGTTTTTGATATTTTTGATATTTTGATGTTTTTTCTGTTTTTTCTTCTTTTTGATGTTTTTGATGTTTTTAACGATTTTAATGTTTTTGATGTTTTTGATGTTTTTGATATTTTTAATGTTTTTGATGTTTTTGATGTTTTTGATATTTTGATGTTTTTAATGTTTTTAATGATTTTAATGTTTTTTGATGTTTTTGATGTTTTTGATGTTTTTGATGTTTTTAATGATTTTAATGTTTTTTGATGTTTTTGATGTTTTTGATGTTTTCGATGTTTTTGATGTTCTTGATATTTTGATGTTTTTTCTGTTTTTCTTCTTTTTGATGTTTTTGATGTTTTTGATGTTTTTGATATTTTTGGTGTTTATGATGTTTTTGATGTTTTTGTTATTTTTGATATTTTTGATGTTTTTGATGTTTTTGATGTTTTTGATATTTTTGATGTTTTTGATGTTTTTGATGTTTTTGATGTTTTTGATGTTTTTGATGTTTTTGATGTTTTAAATGTTTTAAATGTTTTTGATGTTTTTGTTGTCTTTGATGTGTTTGAAGTTTTTGATTTTATGATGTTTTTGATGTTTTTGATTTTATGATGTTTTTGATGTTTTTGATGTTTTTGTTGTTTTTGATTTGTTGCTGTTTTTGATGATTTTGATGTTATTGATGTTTTTGATGTTTTTTATGTATTTGATGTTTTTGATGTTTTTGATGTTTTTGATGTTCTTGATATTTTGATGTTTTTTCTGTTTTTCTTCTTTTTGATGTTCTTGATGTTTTTGATAATTTTGATGTTTTTGATGTTTTTGATGTTTTTGATATTTTTGATGTTTTTGATGTTTTTGATGTTTTTGATGTTTTTGATGTTTTTGATGTTTTTGATGTTTTTGATGTTTTTGATGTTTTTGTTATTTTTGATGTTTTTGATGTTTTTGATGTTTTTGATGTTTTTGATGTTTTTGATGATTGTGATGTTTTTGATGTTTTTGATGTTTTTGTTGTTTTTGATTTGTTGCTGTTTTTGATGATTTTGATGTTATTGATGTTTTTGATGTTTTTTATGTATTTGATGTTTTTGATGTTTTTGATGTTTTTGATGTTCTTGATATTTTGATGTTTTTTCTGTTTTTCTTCTTTTTGATGTTTTTGATGTTTTTGATAATTTTGATGTTTTTGATGTTTTTGATGTTTTTGATGTTTTTGATGTTTTTGATGTTTTTGATGTTTTTGATGTTTTTGATGTTTTTGATGTTTTTGATGTTTTTGATGTTTTTGATGTTTTTGATGTTTTTGATATTTTGATGTTTTTGATGTTTTTGATGTTTTTGATGTTTTTGATGTTTTTGATGTTTTTGATGTTTTTGATGTTTTTGATGTTTTGATGTTTTTGATATTTTGATGTTTTTAATGATTTTAATGTTTTTTGATGTTTTTGATGTTTTTGATGTTTTTAATGATTTTAATGTTTTTTGATGTTTTTGATGTTTTTGATGTTTTTGATGTTTTCGATGTTTTTGATGTTCTTGATATTTTGATGTTTTTTCTGTTTTTCTTCTTTTTGATGTTCTTGATGTTTTTGATAATTTTGATGTTTTTGATGTTTTTGATGTTTTTGATGTTTTTGATATTTTTGATGTTTGTGATGTTTTTGATGTTTTTGATGTTTTTGTTGTTTTTGATTTTTTGATGTTTTTGATGATTTTGATGTTATTGATGTTTTTGATGTTTTTTATGTATTTGATGTTTTTGATGTTTTTGATGTTTTTGTTGTTTTTGATGTTTTTGATATTTTGATGTTTTTTCTGTTTTTTTTCTTTTTGATGTTTTTGATGTTTTTTATGTTTTTGATGTTTTTGATGTTTTTGATTTTTTTGATGTTTTTGTTGTTTTTGATGTTTTTGATGTTTTTGATGTTTTTGATGTTTTTGATGTTTTTGATATTTTTGATGTTCTTGATATTTTGATGTTTTTTCTGTTTTTCTTCTTTTTGATGTTTTTGATGTTTTTGATAATTTTGATGTTTTTGATGTTTTTGATATTTTTGATGTTTCTGATGTTTTTGATGTTTTTGATGTTTTTGATGTTTTTGATGTTTTTGATGTTTTGATGTTTTTGATGTTTTTGATGTTTTTGATGTTTTTGATGTTTTTGATGTTTTTGATGTTTTTGATGTTTTTGATGTTTTGATGTTTTTGATATTTTTGATGTTTTTGATGTTTTTGATGTTTTTGATGTTTTTGATGTTTTTGATGTTTTTGATGTTTTTGATGTTTTTGATGTTTTTGATGTTTTTGATGTTTTTGATGTTTTTAATGATTTTAATGTTTTTTGATGTTTTTGATGTTTTTGATGTTTTTAATGATTTTAATGTTTTTTGATGTTTTTGATGTTTTTGATGTTTTTGATGTTTTTGATGTTTTTGATGTTCTTGATATTTTGATGTTTTTTCTGTTTTTCTTCTTTTTGATGTTCTTGATGTTTTTGATAATTTTGATGTTTTTGATGTTTTTGATGTTTTTGATATTTTTGATGTTTGTGATGTTTTTGATGTTTTTGATGTTTTTGTTGTTTTTGATTTGTTGCTGTTTTTGATGATTTTGATGTTATTGATGTTTTTGATGTTTTTTATGTATTTGATGTTTTTGATGTTTTTGATGTTTTTGATGTTCTTGATATTTTGATGTTTTTTCTGTTTTTCTTCTTTTTGATGTTCTTGATGTTTTTGATAATTTTGATGTTTTTGATGTTTTTGATGTTTTTGATATTTTTGATGTTTGTGATGTTTTTGATGTTTTTGATGTTTTTGTTGTTTTTGATGTTTTTGATGTTTTTGATGTTTTTGATGTTTTTGTTGTTTTTGATGTTTTTGATGTTTTTGATATTTTTGATGTTTTTGATGTTTTTGATGTTTTTGATGTTTTTGATGTTTTTGATGTTTTTGATGTTTTTTGATGTTTTTGATGTTTTTGTTGTTTTTGATGTTTTTGATATTTTGATGTTTTTAATGTTTTTAATGATTTTAATGTTTTTTGATGTTTTTGATGCTTTTGATGTTTTTAATGATTTTAATGTTTTTTGATGTTTTTGATGTTTTTGATGTTTTTGATGTTTTTGATGTTTTTGATGTTTTTGATGTTTTTGATGTTCTTGATATTTTGATGTTTTTTCTGTTTTTCTTCTTTTTGATGTTCTTGATGTTTTTGATAATTTTGTTGTTTTTGATGTTTTTGATATTTTGATGTTTTTAATGTTTTTAATGATTTTAATGTTTTTTGATGTTTTTGATGTTTTTGATGTTTTTAATGATTTTAATGTTTTTTGATGTTTTTGATGTTTTTGATGTTTTCGATGTTTTTGATGTTCTTGATATTTTGATGTTTTTTCTGTTTTTCTTCTTTTTGATGTTTTTGATGTTTTTGATGTTTTTGATATTTTTGGTGTTTATGATGTTTTTGATGTTTTTGTTATTTTTGATATTTTTGATGTTTTTGATGTTTTTGATGTTTTTGATATTTTTGATGTTTTTGATGTTTTTGATGTTTTTGATGTTTTTGATGTTTTTGATGTTTTTGATGTTTTAAATGTTTTAAATGTTTTTGATGTTTTTGTTGTCTTTGATGTGTTTGATGTTTTTGATTTTATGATGTTTTTGATGTTTTTGATTTTATGATGTTTTTGATGTTTTTGATTTTTTTTTGATTTTATGATGTTTTGATGTTTTTGATGTTTTTGATGTTTTTGATGTTTTTGATGTTTTTGATGTTTTTGATGTTTTTGATGTTTTTGATGTTTTTGATGTTTTGATGTTTTTGATGTTTTTGATGTTTTTGATGTTTTTGATGTTTTTGATGTTTTTGATGTTTTTGATGTTTTGATGTTTTTGATGTTTTTGATGTTATTGATGTTTTTGATGTTTTTTGATGTTTTTGTTGTTTTCAAAGTTTTTGATATTTTGATGTTTTTTCTGTTTCTCTTCTTTTTGATGTTTTAAATGTTTTTGATGTTTTTAACGATTTTAATGTTTTTTGATGTTTTTGATGTTTTTGATGTTCTTGATATTTTGATGTTTTTTCTGTTTTTCTTATTTTTGATGTTTTTGATGTTTTTGATGTTTTTGTTGTTTTTGATGTTTTTGATGTTTTTGATATTTTGATGTTTTTGATGTTTTTGATGTTTTTGATGTTTTTGATGTTTTTGATGTTTTTGATGTTTTTGATGTTTTTGATGTTTTTTGATGTTTTTGATGTTTTTGTTGTTTTTGATGTTTTTGATATTTTGATGTTTTTAATGTTTTTAATGATTTTAATGTTTTTTGATGTTTTTGATGCTTTTGATGTTTTTAATGATTTTAATGTTTTTTGATGTTTTTGATGTTTTTGATGTTTTCGATGATTTTGATGTTCTTGATATTTTGATGTTTTTTCTGTTTTTCTTCTTTTTGATGTTCTTGATGTTTTTGATAATTTTGTTGTTTTTGATGTTTTTGATATTTTGATGTTTTTAATGTTTTTAATGATTTTAATGTTTTTTGATGTTTTTGATGTTTTTGATGTTTTTAATGATTTTAATGTTTTTTGATGTTTTTGATGTTTTTGATGTTTTTGATGTTTTCGATGTTTTTGATGTTCTTGATATTTTGATGTTTTTTCTGTTTTTCTTCTTTTTGATGTTTTTGATGTTTTTGATGTTTTTGATATTTTTGGTGTTTATGATGTTTTTGATGTTTTTGTTATTTTTGATATTTTTGATGTTTTTGATGTTTTTGATGTTTTTGATATTTTTGATGTTTTTGATGTTTTTGATGTTTTTGATGTTTTAAATGTTTTAAATGTTTTTGATGTTTTTGTTGTCTTTGATGTGTTTGATGTTTTTGATTTTATGATGTTTTTGATGTTTTTGATTTTATGATGTTTTTGATGTTTTTGATGTTTTTGATGTTTTTGATATTTTTGATGTTTTTGATGTTTTTGATGTTTTTGATGTTTTTGATGTTTTGATGTTTTTGATGTTTTTGATGTTTTTGATGTTTTTGATGTTTTGATGTTTTTGATGTTTTTGATGTTTTTGATGTTTTTGATGTTTTTGATGTTTTTGATGTTTTTGATGTTTTTGATGTTTTTGATGTTATTGATGTTTTTGATGTTTTTTTATGTTTTTGTTGTTTTCGAAGTTTTTGATATTTTGATGTTTTTTCTGTTTCTCTTCTTTTTGATGTTTTAAATGTTTTTGATGTTTTTAACGATTTTAATGTTTTTTGATGTTTTTGATGTTTTTGATGTTCTTGATATTTTGATGTTTTTTCTGTTTTTCTTATTTTTGATGTTTTTGATAATTTTGATGTTTTTGATGTTTTTTATATTTTTGCTGTTTTTGATATTTTTGATATTTTGATGTTTTTTCTGTTTTTCTTCTTTTTGATGTTTTTGATGTTTTTAACGATTTTAATGTTTTTTGATGTTTTTGATGTTTTTATGTTTTTTTATGTTTTTGTTGTTTTTGATGTTTTTGATATTTTGATGTTTTTAATGTTTTTAATGATTTTAATGTTTTTTTATGTTTTTGATGTTTTTGATGTTTTTGATGTTTTTAATGATTTTAATGTTTTTTGATGTTTTTGATGTTTTTGATGTTTTCGATGTTTTTGATGTTCTTGATATTTTGATGTTTTTTCTGTTTTTCTTCTTTTTGATGTTTTTGATGTTTTTGATGTTTTTGATATTTTTGGTGTTTATGATGTTTTTGATGTTTTTGTTATTTTTGATATTTTTGATGTTTTTGATGTTTTTGATGTTTTTGATATTTTTGATGTTTTTGATGTTTTTGATGTTTTTGATGTTTTTGATGTTTTTGATGTTTTTGATGTTTTTGATGTTTTTGATGTTTTTGATGTTTTTTGTTGTCTTTGATGTGTTTGATGTTTTTGATTTTATGATGTTTTTGATGTTTTTGATTTTTTGATGTTTTTGATGTTTTTTGATTTTTTTGATTTTTTGATGTTTTGATGTTTTTGATGTTTTTGATGTTTTTGATGTTTTTGATGTTTTTGATGTTTTTGATGTTTTTGTTTTTGATGTTTTTGATGTTTTTTGATGTTTTGATGTTTTTGATGTTTTTGATGTTTTTGATGTTTTTGATGTTTTTGATGTTTTTGATGTTTTTGATGTTATTGATGTTTTTGATGTTTTTTATGTTTTTGTTGTTTTCGAAGTTTTTGATATTTTGATGTTTTTTCTGTTTTCTTCTTTTTTGATGTTTTAAATGTTTTTGATGTTTTTAACGATTTTAATGTTTTTTGATGTTTTTGATGTTTTGATGTTCTTGATATTTTGATGTTTTTTCTGTTTTTCTTATTTTGATGTTTTTGATGTTTTTGATGTTTTTGATGTTTTTGATGTTTTTGATGTTTTTGATATTTTGATGTTTTTGATGTTTTTGATGTTTTTGATGTTTTTGATGTTTTTGATGTTTTGATGTTTTTGATGTTTTTGATGTTTTTTGATGTTTTTGATGTTTTTGTTGTTTTTGATGTTTTTGATATTTTGATGTTTTTAATGTTTTTAATGATTTTAATGTTTTTTGATGTTTTTGATGCTTTTGATGTTTTTGATGTTTTTGATGTTTTTGATGTTTTTGATGTTTTTGATGTTTTTGATGTTTTTGATGTTCTTGATATTTTGATGTTTTTTCTGTTTTTCTTCTTTTTGATGTTCTTGATGTTTTTGATAATTTTGTTGTTTTTGATGTTTTTGATATTTTGATGTTTTTGATGTTTTTGATGATTTTGATGTTTTTTGATGTTTTTGATGTTTTTGATGTTTTTAATGATTTTAATGTTTTTTGATGTTTTTGATGTTTTTGATGTTTTTGATGTTTTTGATGTTCTTGATATTTTGATGTTTTTTCTGTTTTTCTTCTTTTTGATGTTTTTGATGTTTTTGATGTTTTTGATGTTTTTGGTGTTTTTGATGTTTTTGATGTTTTTGTTATTTTTGATATTTTTGATGTTTTTGATGTTTTTGATGTTTTTGATATTTTTGATGTTTTTGATGTTTTGATGTTTTTGATGTTTTTGATGTTTTAAATGTTTTAGATGTTTTTGATGTTTTGATGTTTTTGATGTGTTTGATGTTTTTGATTTTTTGATGTTTTTGATGTTTTTGATTTTTTGATGTTTTTGATGTTTTTGATTTTATTTGATTTTTTGATGTTTTGATGTTTTTGATGTTTTTTTTTGATGTTTTTGATGTTTTTGATGTTTTTGATGTTTTGATGTTTTTGATGTTTTTGATGTTTTTGATGTTTTTGATGTTTTGATGTTTTTGATGTTTTTGATGTTTTTGATGTTTTTGATGTTTTTGATGTTTTTGATGTTTTTGATGTTTTTGATGTTTTGATGTTTTGATGTTTTTGATGTTTTTGATGTTTTTGATGTTTTTGATGTTTTTGATGTTTTTTATGTTTTTGTTGTTTTTGATGTTTTTGATATTTTGATGTTTTTTCTGTTTTTCTTCTTTTTGATGTTTTTGATGTTTTTGATGTTTTTAATGATTTTAATGTTTTTGATGTTTTTGATGTTTTTGATGTTCTTGATATTTTGATGTTTTTTCTGTTTTTCTTATTTTTGATGTTTTTGATAATTTTGATGTTTTTGATGTTTTTGATATTTTGATGTTTTTGATGTTTTTGATATTTTGATGTTTTTTATGTTTTTCTTGTTTTTGATGTTTTTGATGTTTTTAACGATTTTAATGTTTTTTGATGTTTTTGATGTTTTTGATGTTTTTGATGTTTTTGATGTTTTTGATGTTTTGATGTTTTTGATGTTTTTAATGATTTTAATGTTTTTTGATGTTTTTGATGTTTTTGATGTTTTTGATGTTTTTAATGTTTTTAATGTTTTTGATGTTTTTGATGTTTTTGATGTTTTTGATGTTTTTGATGTTCTTGATATTTTGATGTTTTTTCTGTTTTTCTTCTTTTTGATGTTCTTGATGTTTTTGATAATTTTGATGTTTTTGATGTTTTTGATGTTTTTGATATTTTTGATGTTTGTGATGTTTTTGATGTTTTTGATGTTTTTGATGTTTTTGATGTTTTTGTTGTTTTTGATTTGTTGATGTTTTTGATGATTTTGATGTTATTGATGTTTTTGATGTTTTTTATATATTTGATGTTTTTGATGTTTTTGATGTTTTTGAGGTTTTTGTTGTTTTTGATGTTTTTGATATTTTGATGTTTTTTCTGTTTTTCTTCTTTTTGATGTTTTTGATGTTTTTGATGTTTTTTATGTTTTTGATGTTTTTGATTTTTTTGATGTTTTTGTTGTTTTTGATGTTTTTGATAATTTGATGTTTTTTCTGTTTTTCTTCTTTTTGATGTTTTTGATGTTTTTAATGATTTTAATGTTTTTTGATGTTTTTGATGTTCTTGATGTTCTTGATATTTTGATGTTTTTTCTGTTTTTCTTCTTTTTGATGTTTTTGATGTTTTTGATAATTTTGATGTTTTTGATGTTTTTGATATTTTTGATGTTTCTGATGTTTTTGATGTTTTTGATGTTTTTGATGTTTTTGATGTTTTGATGTTTTTGATGTTTTTGATGTTTTTGATGTTTTTGATGTTTTTGATGTTTTTGATGTTTTTGATGTTTTTGATGTTTTTGATGTTTTTGATGTTTTTGATGTTTTTGATGTTTTTGATGTTTTTGATGTTTTTGATGTTTTTGATGTTTTTGATGTCTTTGATGTTTTTGATGTTTTTGATGTTTTTGATGTTTTTGATGTTTTTGATGTTTTTGATGTTTTTGATGTTTTTGATGTTTTTGATATTTTGATGTTTTTTCTGTTTTTCTTCTTTTTGATGTTTTTGATGTTTTTAATGATTTTAATGTTTTTGATGTTTTTGATGTTTTTGATGTTTTTTATGTTTTTGTTGTTTTTGATGTTTTTGATATTTTGATGTTTTTGATGTTTTTAATGATTTTGATGTTTTTTGATGTTTTTGATGTTTTTGATGTTTTTAATGATTTTAATGTTTTTTGATGTTTTTGATGTTTTTGATGTTTTTGATGTTTTTGATGTTTTTGATGTTTTTGATGTTTTTGATAATTTTGATGTTTTTGATGTTTTTGATGTTTTTGATGTTTTTGATGTTTTTGATGTTTTTGATGTTTTTGATGTTTTTGATGTTTTTGATGTTTTTGATGTTTTTGATGTTTTTGATGTTTTTGATGTTTTTGTTGTTTTTGATTTGTTGATGTTTTTGATGATTTTGATGTTATTGATGTTTTTGATGTTTTTTATGTATTTGATGTTTTTGATGTTTTTGATGTTTTTGAGGTTTTTGTTGTTTTTGACGTTTTTGATATTTTGATGTTTTTTCTGTTTTTCTTTTTTGATGTTTTTGATGTTTTTGATAATTTTGATGTTTTTGATGTTTTTGATATTTTTGATGTTTGTGATGTTTTTGATGTTTTTGACGTTTTTGTTGTTTTTGATTTGTTCATGTTTTTGATGTTATTGATGTTTTTAATGTTTTTTATGTTTTTGATGTTTTTGATTTTTTTGATAATTTGATGTTTTTTCTGTTTTTCTTCTTTTTGATGTTTTTGATGTTTTTGATGTTTTTAATGATTTTAATGTTTTTTGATGTTTTTGATGTTCTTGATGTTCTTGATATTTTGATGTTTTTTCTGTTTTTCTTCTTTTTGATGTTTTTGATGTTTTTGATAATTTTGATGTTTTTGATGTTTTTGATATTTTTGATGTTTTTGATGTTTTTGATGTTTTTGATGTTTTTGATGTTTTTGATGTTTTGATGTTTTTGATGTTTTTGATGTTTTTGATGTTTTTGATGTTTTTGATGTTTTGATGTTTTTGATGTTTTGATGTTTTTGATGTTTTTGATGTTTTTGATGTTTTTGATGTTTTTGATGTTTTTGATGTTTTTGATGTTTTTGATGTTTTTGATGTTTTTGATATTTTGATGTTTTTGATGTTTTTGATGTTTTGATGTTTTTGATGTTTTTGATGTTTTTGATGTTTTTGATGTTTTTGATGTTTTTGATGTTTTTGATGTTTTTGATGTTTTTGATGTTTTTGATGTTTTTGATGTTTTTGATGTTTTTGATGTTTTTGATGTTTTTGATGTTTTTGATGTTTTTGATGTTTTTGATGTTTTTGATGTTTTTGTTGTTTTTGATGTTTTGATATTTTGATGTTTTTTCTGTTTTTCTTCTTTTGATGTTTTTGATGTTTTTGATGTTTTTGATGTTTTTGATGTTTTTGATGTTTTTGATGTTTTTGATGTTTTTGATGTTTTTGATGTTCTTGATATTTTGATGTTTTTTCTGTTTTTTTTTTTTTTGATGTTTTTGATGTTTTTGATAATTTTGATGTTTTTGATGTTTTTGATGTTTTTGATATTTTTGATGTTTCTGATGTTTTTGATGTTTTTGATGTTTTTGATGTTTTTGATGTTTTTGATGTTTTTGATGTTTTTGATGTTTTTGATGTTTTTGATGTTTTTGATGTTTTTGATGTTTTTGATGTTTTTGATTTTTTGATGTTTTTGATATTTTTGATGTTTTTGATGTTTTTGATGTTTTTGATGTTTTTGATGTTTTTGATGTTTTTGATGTTTTTGATGTTTTTGATGTTTTTGATGTTTTTGATGTTTTTGATGTTTTTGTTATTTTTGATGTTTTTGATGTTTTTGATGTTTTTGATGTTTTTGATGTTTTTGATGTTTTTGATGTTTTTGATGTTTTTGATGTTTTTGATTTTTTGATGTTTTTGATGTTTTTGATGATTTTGATGTTTTTTGATGTTTTTGATGTTTTTTGATGTTTTAATGATTTTTTTGATGTTTTTGATGTTTTTGATGTTTTTGATGTTTTTGATGTTTTGATGTTCTTGATATTTTGATGTTTTTTCTGTTTTTCTTCTTTTTGATGTTTTTGATGTTTTTGATAATTTTGATGTTTTTGATGTTTTTGATGTTTTTGATGTTTTTGATGTTTTTGATGTTTTTGATGTTTTTGATGTTTTTGATGTTTTTGATGTTTTTGATGTTTTTGATGTTTTTGATGTTTTTGATGTTTTTGATTTTTTGATGTTTTTGATGTTTTTGATGTTTTTGATGTTTTTGATGTTTTTGATGTTTTTGATGTTTTTTTTTTTTCTGTTTTTCTTCTTTTTGATGTTTTTGATAATTTTGATGTTTTTGATGTTTTTGATGTTTTTGATGTTTTTGATATTTTTGATGTTTTTGATGTTTTTGATGTTTTTGATGTTTTTGATGTTTTTGATGTTTTTGATGTTTTTGATGTTTTGATGTTTTTGATGTTTTTGATGTTTTTGATGTTTTTTTGATGTTTTTGATGTTTTTGATGTTTTTGATATTTTTGATGTTTTTGATGTTTTTGATGTTTTTGATGTTTTTGATGTTTTTGATGTTTTTGATGTTTTTTGATGTTTTTGATGTTTTTGTTGTTTTTGATGTTTTTGATATTTTGATGTTTTTAATGTTTTTAATGATTTTAATGTTTTTTGATGTTTTTGATGTTTTTGATGTTTTTAATGATTTTAATGTTTTTTGATGTTTTTGATGTTTTTGATGTTTTCGATGTTTTTGATGTTCTTGATATTTTGATGTTTTTTCTGTTTTTCTTCTTTTTGATGTTTTTAATGTTTTTGATGTTTTTGATGTTTTTGATGTTTTTGATATTTTTGATGTTTGTGATGTTTTTGATGTTTTTGATGTTTTTGATGTTTTTGTTGTTTTTGATTTGTTGCTGTTTTTGATGATTTTGATGTTATTGATGTTTTTGATAATTTTGATGTTTTTGATGTTTTTGATGTTTTTGATGTTTTTGATGTTTTTGATGTTTTTGATATTTTTGATGTTTGTGATGTTTTTGATGTTTTTGATGTTTTTGATGTTTTTGTTGTTTTTGATTTGTTGCTGTTTTTGATGATTTTGATGTTATTGATGTTTTTGATGTTTTTTATGTATTTGATGTTTTTGATGTTTTTGATGTTTTTGTTGTTTTTGATGTTTTTGATATTTTGATGTTTTTTCTGTTTTTCTTCTTTTTGATGTTTTTAATGTTTTTTATGTTTTTGATGTTTTTGATTTTTTTGATGTTTTTGTTGTTTTTGATGTTTTTAATAATTTGATGTTTTTTCTGTTTTTCTTCTTTTTGATGTTTTTAATGATTTTAATGTTTTTGATGTTTTTGATGTTCTTGATGTTCTTGATATTTTGATGTTTTTTCTGTTTTTCTTCTTTTTGATGTTTTGATGTTTTTGATAATTTTGATGGTTTTGATGTTTTTGATGCTTTTGATATTTTTGATGTTTCTGATGTTTTTGATGTTTTTGATGTTTTTGATGTTTTTGATGTTTTTGATGTTTTTGATGTTTTTGATGTTTTTGATGTTTTTGATGTTTTTGATGTTTTTGATGTTTTTGATGTTTTTGATGTTTTTGATGTTTTTGATGTTTTTGATGTTTTTGATGTTTTTGATGTTTTTGATGTTTTTGATGTTTTTGATGTTTTTGATGTTTTTGATGTTTTTGATGTTTTTGATATTTTGATGTTTTTGATGTTTTTGATGTTTTTGATGTTTTTGATGTTTTTGATGTTTTTGATGTTCTTGATATTTTGATGTTTTTTCTGTTTTTCTTTTTTTGATGTTTTTGATGTTTTTGATAATTTTGATGTTTTTGATGTTTTTGATATTTTTGATGTTTCTGATGTTTTTGATGTTTTTGATGATTTTGATGATTTTGATGTTTTGATGTTTTTGATGTTATTGATGTTTTTGATGTTTTTGATGTTTTTGATGTTTTTGATGTTTTTGATGTTTTTGATGTTTTTGATTTTTTGATGTTTTTGATATTTTTGATGTTTTTGATGTTTTTGATGTTTTTGATGTTTTTGATGTTTTTGATGTTTTTGATGTTTTTGATATTTTTGGTGTTTATGATGTTTTTGATGTTTTTGTTATTTTTGATATTTTTGATATTTTTGATGTTTTTGATGTTTTTGTTGTTTTTGATATTTTTGATGTTTTTGATGTTTTTGATGTTTTTGATATTTTGATGTTTTTAATGTTTTTAATGATTTTAATGTTTTTTGATGTTTTTGATGTTTTTGATGTTTTTAATGATTTTAATGTTTTTTGATGTTTTTGATGTTTTTGATGTTTTCGATGTTTTTGATGTTCTTGATATCTTGATGTTTTTTCTGTTTTTCTTCTTTTTGATGTTCTTGATGTTGTTGATAATTTTGATGTTTTTGATGTTTTTGATGTTTTTGATGTTTTTGATGTTTTTGATATTTTTGATGTTTGTGATGTTTTTGATGTTTTTGATGTTTTTGATGTTTTTGATGTTTTTGTTGTTTTTGATTTGTTGCTGTTTTTGATGATTTTGATGTTATTGATGTTTTTGATGTTTTTTATGTATTTGATGTTTTTTTCTTCTGTTTTTCTTCTTTTTGATGTTTTTGATAATTTTGATGTTTTTGATGTTTTTGATGTTTTTGATGTTTTTGATATTTTTGATGTTTTTGATGTTTTTGATGTTTTTGATGTTTTTGATGTTTTTGATGTTTTTGATGTTTTTGATGTTTTTGATGTTTTTGATGTTTTTGATGTTTTTGATGTTTTTGATGTTTTTGATGTTTTTGATATTTTTGATGTTTTTGATGTTTTTGATGTTTTTGATGTTTTTGATGTTTTTGATGTTTTTGATGTTTTTGATGTTTTTGATGTTTTTGATGTTTTTGATGTTTTTGATATTTTGATGTTTTTGATGTTTTTAATGATTTTAATGTTTTTTGATGTTTTTGATGTTTTTGATGTTTTTGATGTTTTTGATGTTTTTGATGTTTTTGATGTTTTTGATGTTTTTGATGTTTTTGATGTTCTTGATATTTTGATGTTTTTTCTGTTTTTCTTCTTTTTGATGTTCTTGATGTTTTTGATAATTTTGATGTTTTTGATGTTTTTGATGTTTTTGATATTTTTGATGTTTGTGATGTTTTTGATGTTTTTGATGTTTTTGATGTTTTTGTTGTTTTTGATTTGTTGCTGTTTTTGATGATTTTGATGTTATTGATGTTTTTGATGTTTTTTATGTATTTGATGTTTTTGATGTTTTTGATGTTTTTGTTGTTTTTGACGTTTTTGATATTTTGATGTTTTTTCTGTTTTTCTTCTTTTTGATGTTTTTAATGTTTTTTATGTTTTTGATGTTTTTGATTTTTTTGATGTTTTCGTTGTTTTTGATGTTTTTGATAATTTGATGTTTTTTCTGTTTTTCTTCTTTTTGATGTTTTTAATGATTTTAATGTTTTTTGATGTTTTTGATGTTCTTGATGTTCTTGATATTTTGATGTTTTTTCTGTTTTTCTTCTTTTTGATGTTTTGATGTTTTTGATAATTTTGATGGTTTTGATGTTTTTGATGCTTTTGATATTTTTGATGTTTCTGATGTTTTTGATGTTTTTGATGTTTTTGATGATTTTGATGATTTTGATGTTTTGATGTTTTTGATGTTTTTGATGTTTTTGATGTTTTTGATGTTTTTGATGTTTTTGATGTTTTTGATGTTTTTGATGTTTTTGATGTTTTTGATGTTTTTGATGTTTTTGATGTTTTGATGTTTTTGATATTTTTGATGTTTTTGATGTTTTTGATGTTTTTGATGTTTTTGATGTTTTTGATGTTTTTGATGTTTTTGATATTTTTGATGTTTTTGATGTTTTTGATGTTTTTGATGTTTTTGATGTTTTTGATGTTTTTGATGTTTTTGATGTTTTTGATGTTTTTGATGTTTTTGATGTTTTTGATGTTTTTGATGTTTTAAATGTTTTTGATGTTTTTGATGTTTTGATGTTTTTGATGTTTTTGTTGTTTTTGATGTTTTTGATGTTTTGATTTTTTGATGTTTTTGATGTTTTTGATGTTTTTGATGTTTTTGATTTTTTGATGTTTTTGATTGTTTTTATTTTATGATGTTTTGATGTTTTTGATGTTTTTGATGTTT
Organism: Drosophila pruinosa; assembly: GCA_018150935.1. Classification (NCBI taxonomy): domain Eukaryota; kingdom Metazoa; phylum Arthropoda; class Insecta; order Diptera; family Drosophilidae; genus Drosophila; species Drosophila pruinosa. The sequence continues at coordinate 82,564 of JAECWR010000398.1, forward strand.
TTGATGTTTTTGATGTTTTTGATGTTTTTGATGTTTTTGATGTTATTGATGTTCTTGATGTTTTTGTTGTTTTCGATGTTTTTGATATTTTGATGTTTTTTCTGTTTTTCTTCTTTTTGATGTTTTAGATGTTTTTGATGTTTTTAACGATTTTAATGTTTTTTGATGTTTTTGATGTTTTTGATGTTTTTGATGTTCTTGATATTTTGATGTTTTTTCTGTTTTTCTTATTTTTGATGTTTTTGATGTTTTTGATTTTTTTGATGTTTTTGATGTTTTTTATGTTTTTGTTGTTTTTGATGTTTTTGATATTTTGATGTTTTTTCTGTTTTTCTTCTTTTTGATGTTCTTGATGTTTTTGATAATTTTGATGTTTCTGATGTTTTTGATGTTTTTGATGATTTTGATGTTATTGATGTTTTTGATGTTTTTTATGTATTTGATGTTTTTGATGTTTTTGATGTTTTTGTTGTTTTTGATGTTTTTGATATTTTGATGTTTTTTCTGTTTTTCTTCTTTTTGATGTTTTTGATGTTTTTAATGTTTTTTATGTTTTTGATGTTTTTGATTTTTTTGATGTTTTTGTTGTTTTTGATGTTTTTGATAATTTGATGTTTTTTCTGTTTTTCTTCTTTTTGATGTTTTTAATGATTTTAATGTTTTTTGATGTTTTTGATGTTCTTGATGTTCTTGATATTTTGATGTTTTTTCTGTTTTTCTTCTTTTTGATGTTTTGATGTTTTTGATAATTTTGATGGTTTTGATGTTTTTGATGTTTTTGATATTTTTGATGTTTCTGATGTTTTTGATGTTTTTGATGTTTTTGATGATTTTGATGATTTTGATGTTTTGATGTTTTTGATGTTTTTGATGTTTTTGATGTTTTTGATGTTTTTGATGTTTTTGATGTTTTTGATGTTTTTGATGTTTTGATGTTTTTGATGTTTTTGATGTTTTTGATGTTTTTGATGTTTTTGATGTTTTTGATGTTTTTTGATGTTTTTGATGTTTTTGATGTTTTTGATGTTTTTGATGATTTTGATGTTTTTGATGTTTTTGATGTTTTTGATGTTTTGATGTTTTTGATGTTTTTGATGTTTTTGATGTTTTTGATGTTTTGATGTTTTTGATGTTTTTGATGTTTTTGATGTTTTTGATGTTTTTGATATTTTTGATGTTTTTGATGTTTTTGATGTTTTTGATGTTTTTGATGTTTTTGATGTTTTTGATGTTTTTGATGTTTTTGATGTTTTTGATGTTTTTGATGTTTTTATGATGTTTTTGATGTTTTTGTTATTTTTGATATTTTTGATGTTTTTGATGTTTTTGATGTTTTGATGTTTTTGATATTTTTGATGTTTTTGATGTTTTTGATGTTTTTGATATTTTTGATGTTTTAAATGTTTTTGATGTTTTTGATGTTTTTGATGTTTTTGATGTTTTTGTTGTTTTTGATGTGTTTGATGTTTTTGATTTTATGATGTTTTTGATGTTTTTGATGTTTTTGATTTTATGATGTTTTTGATTGTTTTGATTTTATGATGTTTTGATGTTTTTGATGTTTTTGATGTTTTTGATGTTTTTGATGTTTTTGATGTTTTTGATGTTTTTGATGTTTTTGATGTTTTTGATGTTTTTGATGTTTTTGATGTTTTTGATGTTTTTGATGTTTTTGATGTTTTTGATGTTATTGATGTTCTTGATGTTTTTGTTGTTTTCGATGTTTTTGATATTTTGATATTTTTTCTGTTTTTCTTCTTTTTGATGTCTTAGATGTTTTTGATGTTTTTAACGATTTTAATGTTTTTTGATGTTTTTGATGTTTTTGATGTTTTTGATGTTCTTGATATTTTGATGTTTTTTCTGTTTTTCTTATTCTTGATGTTTTTGATGTTTTTGATAATTTTGATGTTTTTGATGTTTTTTATGTTTTTGTTGTTTTTGATGTTTTTGATATTTTGATGTTTTTTCTGTTTTTCTTCTTTTTGATGTTATTGATGTTTTTAATGTTTTTTATGTTTTTGATGTTTTTGATTTTTTTGATGTTTTTGTTGTTTTTGATGTTTTTGATAATTTGATGTTTTTTCTGTTTTTCTTCTTTTTGATGTTTTTGATGTTTTTAATGATTTTAATGTTTTTTGAAGTTTTTGATGTTCTTGATGTTCTTCATATTTTGATGTTTTTTTCTGTTTTTCTTCTTTTTGATGTTTTTGATAATTTTGATGTTTTTGATGTTTTTGATATTATTGTTGTTTTTGATGTGTTTGATGTTTTTGATTTTATGATGTTTTTGATGTTTTTGATGTTTTTGATTTTATGATGTTTTTGATTGTATTGATTTTATGATGTTTTGATGTTTTTGATGTTTTTGATGTTTTTGATGTTTTTGATGATTTTGATGTTGTTGATGTTTTTGATGTTATTGATGTTTTTGATTTTTTTTTATGTTTTTGTTGTTTTCGATGTTTTTGATATTTAAATGTTTTTTCTGTTTTTCTTCTTTTTGATGTTTTAGATGTTTTTGATGTTTTTAACGATTTTAATGTTTTTTGATGTTTTTTCTGTTTTTCTTATTTTTGATGTTTTTGATGTTTTTTATGTTTTTGTTGTTTTTGATGTTTTTGATATTTTGATGTTTTTTCTGTTTTTCTTCTTTTTGATGTTTTTAACGATTTTAATGTTTTTTGATGTTTTTGATGTTTTTTATGTTTTTGTTGTTTTTGATGTTTTTGATATTTTGATGTTTTTAATGTTTTTAATGATTTTAATGTTTTTTATGTTTTTGATGTTTTTGATGTTTTTAATGATATTAATGTTTTTTGATGTTTTTGATGTTTTTGATGTTTTCGATGTTTTTGATGTTCTTGATATTTTGATGTTTTTTCTGTTTATCTTCTTTTTGATGTTCTTGATGTTTTTGATAATTTTGATGTTTTTGATGTTTTTGATGATTTTGATGTTTTTGTTGTTTTTGATATTTTGATGTTTTTTCTGTTTTTCTTCTTTTTGATGTTTTTAATGTTTTTTATGTTTTTGATGTTTTTGATTTTTTTGATGTTTTTGTTGTTTTTGATGTTTTTAATAATTTGATGTTTTTTCTGTTTTTCTTCTTTTTGATGTTTTTAATGTTTTTGATGTTTTTGATGTTTTTGATAATTTGATGTTTTTTCTGTTTTTCTTCTTTTTGATGTTTTTGATGTTTTTAATGATTTTAATGTTTTTTGAAGTTTTTGATGTTTTTGATGTTCTTCATATTTTGATGTTTTTTTCTGTTTTTCTTCTTTTTGATGTTTTTGATAATTTTGATGTTTTTGATGTTTTTGATATTATTGTTGTTTTTGATGTGTTTGATGTTTTTGATTTTATGATGTTTTTGATGTTTTTGATGTTTTTGATTTTATGATGTTTTTGATTGTATTGATTTTATGATGTTTTGATGTTTTTGATGTTTTTGATGTTTTTGATGATTTTGATGTTGTTGATGTTTTTGATGTTATTGATGTTTTTGATTTTTTTTATGTTTTGTTGTTTTCGATGTTTTTGATATTTAAATGTTTTTTCTGTTTTTCTTCTTTTGATGTTTTAGATGTTTTTGATGTTTTTAACGATTTTAATGTTTTTTGATGTTTTTTCTGTTTTTCTTATTTTTGATGTTTTTGATGTTTTTTATGTTTTTGTTGTTTTTGATGTTTTTGATATTTTGATGTTTTTTCTGTTTTTCTTCTTTTTGATGTTTTTAACGATTTTAATGTTTTTTGATGTTTTTGATGTTTTTTATGTTTTTGTTGTTTTTGATGTTTTTGATATTTTGATGTTTTTAATGTTTTTAATGATTTTAATGTTTTTTATGTTTTTGATGTTTTTGATGTTTTTAATGATATTAATGTTTTTTGATGTTTTTGATGTTTTTGATGTTTTCGATGTTTTTGATGTTCTTGATATTTTGATGTTTTTTCTGTTTATCTTCTTTTTGATGTTCTTGATGTTTTTGATAATTTTGATGTTTTTGATGTTTTTGATGATTTTGATGTTTTTGTTGTTTTTGATATTTTGATGTTTTTTCTGTTTTTCTTCTTTTTGATGTTTTTTATGTTTTTGATGTTTTTGATTTTTTTGATGTTTTTGTTGTTTTTGATGTTTTTGATAATTTGATGTTTTTTCTGTTTTTCTTCTTTTTGATGTTTTTAATGTTTTTGATGTTTTTGATGTTTTTGATGATTTTGATGTTTTTGATGTTTTTGATATTTTTGATGTTTTTGATGTTTATGATGTTTTTGATGTTTTTGATGTTTTTGATGTTTTTGATATTTTTGATGTTTTTGATGTTTTAAATGTTTTTGATGTTTTTGATGTTTTTGATGTTTTTGATGTTTTTGATGTTTTTGATGTTTTTGATGTTTTTGATGTTTTTGATGTTTTTGATGTTTTTGATGTTTTTGATGTTTTTGATGTTTTTGATGTTTTTGATGTTTTTGATGTTTTTGATGTTTTTGATGTTTTTGATGTTTTTGATGTTTTTGATTTTTTTGATTTTATGATGTTTTGATGTTTTTGATGTTTTTGATGTTTTTGATGTTTTTGATGTTTTTGATGTTTTTGATGTTTTTTATGTTTTTGTTGTTTTCGATGTTTTTGATATTTTGATGTTTTTTCTGTTTTTCTTGTTTTTGATGTTTTTGATGTTTTTGATGTTTTTGATGTTTTTGATGTTTTTGATGTTTTTGATGTTTTTTATGTTTTTGTTGTTTTCGATGTTTTTGATATTTTGATGTTTTTTCTGTTTTTCTTCTTTTTGATGTTTTTGATGTTTTTAACGATTTTAATGTTTTTTGATGTTTTTGATGTTTTTGATGTTTTGATGTTTTTGATGTTCTTGATGTTTTTGATGTTTTTATGTTTTTGTTGTTTTCGATGTTTTTGATATTTTGATGTTTTTTCTGTTTTTTCTTCTTTTTGATGTTTTTAACGATTTTAATGTTTTTTGATGTTTTTGATGTTCTTGATATTTTGATGTTTTTTCTGTTTTTCTTATTTTTGATGTTTTGATGTTTTTGATATTTTTGATGTTTTTGATGTTTTTGATGTTTTTGATGTTTTTGATGTTTTTGATGTTTTTGATGTTTTTGATGTTTTTGATGTTTTTGATGTTTTTGATATTTTTGATGTTTTTGATGTTTTTGATATTTTTGATGTTTTTGATGTTTTTGATGTTTTTATGTTTTTTTATGTTTTGATGTTTTTGTTGATTTTGATGTTTTTGATATTTTGATGTTTTTTCTGTTTTTCTTATTTTTTGATGTTTTTGATGTTTTTGATGTTTTTGATATTTTTGATATTTTTGATGTTTTTGATGTTTTTGATGTTTTTGATGTTTTTGGTGTTTATGATGTTTTTGATGTTTTTGTTATTTTTGATATTTTTGATGTTTTTGATGATTTTGATGTTTTTGATGTTCTTGATATTTTGATGTTTTTTCTGTTTTTTCTTATTTTTTGATGTTTTTGATGTTTTTGATGTTTTTGATGTTTTTGATATTTTTGATATTTTTGATGTTTTTGATGTTTTTGATGTTTTTGATGTTTTTGGTGTTTATGATGTTTTTGATGTTTTTGTTATTTTTGATATTTTTGATGTATTTGATGTTTTTGATGTTTTTGATGTTTTTGATGTTTTTGATGTTTTTGATGTTTTTGATGTTTTTGATGTTTTTGATGTTTTTGGTGTTTTTGATGTTTTTGATGTTTTTGTTTTTTTTGATATTTTTGATGTTTTTGATGTTTTTGATGTTTTTGATGTTTTTGATATTTTTGATATTTTTGATGTTTTTGATGTTTTTGATGTTTTTGATGTTTTTGGTGTTTTTGATGTTTTTGATGTTTTTGTTATTTTTGATTTTTGATTTTTGATGTTTTTGATGTTTTTGATGTTTTTGATGTTTTTAATGTTTTTGATGTTTTTGATGTTTTTGATGTTTTTGATGTTTTTGATGTTTTTGTGATGTTTTGATGTTTGATGTTCTTGATATTTTGATGTTTTTTCTGTTTTTCTTCTTTTTGATGTTCTTGGTGTTTTTGATAATTTTGATGTTTTTGATATTTTTGATGTTTTTGATGTTTTTGATGTTTTTGATGTTTTTGATGTTTTTGATGTTTTTGATGTTTTTGATGTTTTTTATGTATTTGATGTTTTTGATGTTTTTGTTGTTTTTGATGTTTTTGATATTTTGGTGTTTTTTCTGTTTTTCTTCTTTTTGATGTTTTTGATGTTTTTAATGATTTTAATGTTTTTTGATGTTTTTGATGTTTTTGATGTTCTTGATATTTTGATGTTTTTTTTCTGTTTTTCTTTTTTTGATGTTTTTGATAATTTTGATGTTTTTGATGTTTTTGATATTTTTGATGTTTTTGATGTTTTTGATGTTTTTTGATGTTTTCGATGTTGTTGATGTTTTTGATGTTTTTGATGTTTTTGATGTTTTTGATGTTTTGATGTTTTGATGTTTTTGATGTTTTTGATGTTTTTGATGTTTTTGATGTTTTTGATGTTTTTGATGTTTTTGATGTTTTTGATGTTTTTGATGTTTTTGATGTTTTTGATGTTTTTGATGTTTTTGATGTTTTTGATGTTTTTGATGTTTTTGATGTTTTTGATGTTTTTGATGTTTTTGATGTTTTTGGTGTTTTTGATGTTTTTGATGTTTTTGTTGATTTCGATGTTTTTGATATTTAGATGTTTTTTCTGTTTTTCTTCTTTTTGATGTTTTTGATGTTTTTAAAGACTTTAATGTTTTTTGATGTTTTTGATGTTCTTGATATTTTGATGTTTTTTCTGTTTTTCTTATTTTTGATGTTTTTGATGTTTTTGATGTTTTTGATATTTTTGATGTTTTTGATGTTTTTGATGTTTTGATGTTTTTGGTGTTTATGATGTTTTTGATGTTTTTGTTATTTTGATATTTTTGATGTTTTTGATGTTTTTGATGTTTTTGATATTTTTGATGTTTTTGATGTTTTTGATGTTTTTGATGTTTTTGATGTTTTGATGTTTTTGATGTTTTTGATGTTTTTGATGTTTTTGATGTTTTTGATGTTCTTGATATTTTGATGTTTTTTCTGTTTTTCTTCTTTTTGATGTTCTTGGTGTTTTTGATAATTTTGATGTTTTTGATATTTTTGATGTTTGTGATGTTTTTGATGCTTTTGATGTTTCTGATGTTTTTGATGTTTTTGATTTGTTGATGTTTTTGATGATTTTGATGTTATTGATGTTTTTGATGTTTTTGATGTTTTTTATGTATTTGATGTTTTTGATGTTTTTGTTGTTTTTGATGTTCTTGATATTTTGGTGTTTTTTCTGCTTTTCTTCTTTTTGATGTTTTTGATGTTTTTAATGATTTTAATGTTTTTTGATGTTATTGATGTTTTTGATGTTCTTGATATTTTGATGTTTTTTCTGTTTTTCTTCTTTTGATGTTTTTGATAATTTTGATGTTTTTGATATTTTTGATGTTTTTGATGTTTTTGATGTTTTTTTTGATGTTGTTGATGTTTTTGATGTTTTTGATGTTTTTGATGTTTTTGATGTTTTTGATGTTTTGATGTTTTGATGTTTTTGATGTTTTTGATGTTTTTGATGTTTTTGATGTTTTTGATGTTTTTGATGTTTTTGATGTTTTTGATGTTTTTGATGTTTTTGATGTTTTTGACGTTTTTGATGTTTTTGATGTTTTTGATGTTTTTGATGTTTTTGATGTTTTTGATGTTTTTGATGTTTTTGATGTTTTTGGTGTTTTTGATGTTTTTGATGTTCTTGATATTTTGATGTTTTTTCTGTTTTTCTTATTTTTGATGTTTTTGATGTTTTTGATAATTTTGATGTTTTCGATATTTTTGATGTTTGTGATGTTTTTGATGTTTTTGATTTGTTGATGTTTTTGAAGTTTTTGATATTTTGATGTTTTTTCTGTTTTTCTTATTTTTGATGTTTTTGATGTTTTTGATGTTTTTGTTATTTTTGATATTTTTGATGTTTTTGATGTTTTTGATGTTTTTGATATTTTTGATGTTTTTGATGTTTTTGATGTTTTTGATGTTTTTGATGTTTTTGATGTTTTTGATGTTTTTGTTTTTGATGTTTTTGATGTTTTTGATGTTTTTGATGTTTTTGATGTTTTTGATGTTCTTGATATTTTGATGTTTTTTCTGTTTTTCTTCTTTTTGATGTTCTTGGTGTTTTTGATAATTTTGATGTTTTTGATATTTTTGATGTTTGTGATGTTTTTGATGTTTTTGATGTTTCTGATGTTTTTGATGTTTTTGATTTGTTGATGTTTTTGATGATTTTGATGTTATTGATGTTTTTGATGTTTTTGATGTTTTTTATGTATTTGATGTTTTTGATGTTTTTGTTGTTTTTGATGTTCTTGATATTTTGGTGTTTTTTCTGCTTTTCTTCTTTTTGATGTTTTTGATGTTTTTAATGATTTTAATGTTTTTTGATGTTATTGATGTTTTTGATGTTCTTGATATTTTGATGTTTTTCTGTTTTTCTTCTTTTTGATGTTTTTGATAATTTTGATGTTTTTGATATTTTTGATGTTTTTGATGTTTTTGATGTTTTTTGATGTTGTTGATGTTTTTGATGTTTTTGATGTTTTTGATGTTTTTGATGTTTTTGATGTTTTTGATGTTTTGATGTTTTGATGTTTTTGATGTTTTTGATGTTTTTGATGTTTTTGATGTTTTTGATGTTTTTGATGTTTTTGATGTTTTTGATGTTTTTGATGTTTTTGATGTTTTTGACGTTTTTGATGTTTTTGATGTTTTTGATGTTTTTGATGTTTTTGATGTTTTTGATGTTTTTGATGTTTTTGATGTTTTTGATGTTTTTGGTGTTTTTGATGTTTTTGATGTTCTTGATATTTTGATGTTTTTTCTGTTTTTCTTATTTTTGATGTTTTTGATGTTTTTGATAATTTTGATGTTTTCGATATTTTTGATGTTTGTGATGTTTTTGATGTTTTTGATTTGTTGATGTTTTTGAAGTTTTTTGATATTTTGATGTTTTTTCTGTTTTTCTTATTTTTGATGTTTTTGATGTTTTTGATAATTTTGATGTTTTCGATATTTTTGATGTTTTCGATATTTTTGATGTTTTTGATGATTTTGATGTTTTTAAGGATTTTAATGTTTTTTATGTTTTTGATGTTTTTGATATTTTTGATTTTCTTGATATTTTTATGTTTTTTCTGTTTTTCTTCTTTTTGATGTTTCTGATGTTTTTGATAATTTTGATGTTTTTGATGTTTTTGCTGTTTTTGACATTTTTGATGTTTGTGATGTTTTTGATGTTTTTGTTGTTTTTGATTTGTTTATGTTTTTGATGTTATTGATGTTTTTGATGTTTTTTATGTATTTTCTTGATATTTTTATGTTTTTTCTGTTTTTCTTCTTTTTGATGTTTCTGATGTTTTTGATAATTTTGATGTTTTTGATGTTTTTGCTGTTTTTGACATTTTTGATGTTTGTGATGTTTTTGATGTTTTTGATGTTTTTGTTGTTTTTGATGTTTTTGATATTTTGATGTTTTTTCTGTTTTTCTTCTTTTGATGTTTTTGATATTTTTGATGTTCTTGATATTTTGATGTTTTTGCTGTTTTTCTTCTTTTGATGTTTTTGATATTTTTGATGTTTCTGATATTTTTAATGTTTTTGATGTTTTTGATGTTTTTGGTGTTTTTGATGTTTTGATGTTTTTGATGTTTTTGATGTTTTTGATGTTTTTGATGTTTTTGATGTTTTTGATGTTTTTGATGTTTTTGATGTTTTTGATGTTTTTGATGTTTTTGATGTTCTTGATATTTTGATGTTTTTTCTGTTTTTCTTATTTTTGATGTTATTGATGTTTTTGATAATTTTGATGTTTTTGATGTTTTTGATGTTTTTGATGTTTTTGATGCTTTTGATGTTTTTGATGTTTTTGATGTTTTTGATGTTTTTGATGTTTTTGATGTTTTTGATGTTTTTGATTTTTTTGATTTTATGATGTTTTGATGTTTTTGATGTTTTTGATGTTTTTGATGTTTTTGATGTTTTTTATGTTTTTGTTGTTTTCGATGTTTTTGATATTTTGATGTTTTTTCTGTTTTTCTTATTTTTGATGTTTTTGATGTTTTTGATATTTTTGATGTTTTTGATGTTTTTGATGTTTTTGATGTTTTTTATGTTTTTGTTGTTTTCGATGTTTTTGATATTTTGATGTTTTTTCTGTTTTTCTTCTTTTTGATGTTTTTGATGTTTTTAACGATTTTAATGTTTTTTGATGTTTTTGATGTTTTTGATGTTTTTGATGTTTTTGATGTTCTTGATGTTTTTGATGTTTTTATGTTTTTGTTGTTTTCGATGTTTTTGATATTTTGATGTTTTTTCTGTTTTTCTTCTTTTTGATGTTTTTAACGATTTTAATGTTTTTTGATGTTTTTGATGTTCTTGATATTTTGATGTTTTTTCTGTTTTTCTTATTTTTGATGTTTTTGATATTTTTGATGTTTTTGATGTTTTTGATGTTTTTGATGTTTTTGATGTTTTTGATGTTTTTGATGTTTTTGATGTTTTTGATGTTTTTGATGTTTTTGATGTTTTTGATATTTTTGATGTTTTTGATGTTTTTGATATTTTTGATGTTTTTGATGTTTTTGATGTTTTTGATGTTTTTTATGTTTTTTATGTTTTTTATGTTTTTGTTGATTTTGATGTTTTTGATATTTTGATGTTTTTTCTGTTTTTCTTATTTTTGATGTTTTTGATGTTTTTGATGTTTTTGATGTTTTTGATATTTTTGATATTTTTGATGTTTTTGATGTTTTTGATGTTTTTGATGTTTTTGGTGTTTATGATGTTTTTGATGTTTTTGTTATTTTTGATATTTTTGATGTTTTTGATGTTTTTGATGTTTTTGATGTTTTTGATGTTTTTGATATTTTGATGTTTTTTTGTTTTTCTTATTTTTGATGTTTTTGATGTTTTTGATGTTTTTGATGTTTTTGATTTTTTTGATATTTTTGATGTTTTTGATGTTTTTGATGTTTTTGATGTTTTTGGTGTTTATGATGTTTTTGATGTTTTTGTTATTTTTGATATTTTTGATGTTTTTGATGTTTTTGATGTTTTTGATGTTTTTGATGTTTTTGATGTTTTTGATGTTTTTGATGTTTTTGATGTTTTTGATGTTTTTGGTGTTTATGATGTTTTTGATGTTTTTGTTATTTTTGATATTTTTTTTTTGATGTTTTTGATGTTTTTGATGTTTTTGATGTTTTTGATTTTTTGATATTTTGATGTTTTTGATGTTTTTGATGTTTTTGATGTTTTTGATGTTTTTGGTGTTTATGATGTTTTTGATGTTTTTTTGTTATTTTTGATATTTTTGATGTTTTTGATGTTTTTCATGTTTTGATGTTTTTAATGTTTTTGATGTTTTTGATGTTTTGATGTTTTTGATGTTTTTGATGTTTTTGATGTTTTGATGTTTTTGATGTTCTTGATATTTTGATGTTTTTTCTGTTTTTCTTCTTTTTGATGTTCTTGGTGTTTTTGATAATTTTGATGTTTTTGATATTTTTGATGTTTGTGATGTTTTTGATGTTTTTGATGTTTTTGATGTTTTTGATGTTTCTGATGTTTTTGATGTTTTTTATGTATTTGATGTTTTTGATGTTTTTGTTGTTTTTGATGTTTTTGATATTTTGGTGTTTTTTCTGTTTTTCTTCTTTTTGATGTTTTTGATGTTTTTAATGATTTTAATGTTTTTTGATGTTTTTGATGTTTTTGATGTTCTTGATATTTTGATGTTTTTTTCTGTTTTTCTTCTTTTTGATGTTTTTGATAATTTTGATGTTTTTGATGTTTTTGATATTTTTGATGTTTTTGATGTTTTTGATGTTTTTGATGTTTTCGATGTTGTTGATGTTTTTGATGTTTTTGATGTTTTTGATGTTTTGATGTTTTGATGTTTTTGATGTTTTTGATGTTTTTGATGTTTTTGATGTTTTTGATGTTTTTGATGTTTTTGATGTTTTTGATGTTTTTGATGTTTTTGATGTTTTTGATGTTTTTGATGTTTTTGATGTTTTTGATGTTTTTGATGTTTTTGATGTTTTTGGTGTTTTTGATGTTTTTGATGTTTTGTTGATTTCGATGTTTTTGATATTTAGATGTTTTTTCTGTTTTTCTTCTTTTGATGTTTTTGATGTTTTTAAAGATTTTAATGTTTTTTGATGTTTTTGATGTTCTTGATATTTTGATGTTTTTTCTGTTTTTCTTATTTTTGATGTTTTTGATGTTTTTGATGTTTTTGATATTTTTGATGTTTTTGATGTTTTTGATGTTTTTGATGTTTTTGGTGTTTATGATGTTTTTGATGTTTTTGTTATTTTTGATATTTTTGATGTTTTTGATGTTTTTGATGTTTTTGATATTTTTGATGTTTTTGATGTTTTTGATGTTTTTGATGTTTTTGATGTTTTTGATGTTTTTGATGTTTTTGATGTTTTTGATGTTTTTGATGTTTTTGATGTTCTTGATATTTTGATGTTTTTTCTGTTTTTCTTCTTTTTGATGTTCTTGGTGTTTTTGATAATTTTGATGTTTTTGATATTTTTGATGTTTGTGATGTTTTTGATGCTTTTGATGTTTCTGATGTTTTTGATGTTTTTGATTTGTTGATGTTTTTGATGATTTTGATGTTATTGATGTTTTTGATGTTTTTGATGTTTTTTATGTATTTGATGTTTTTGATGTTTTTGTTGTTTTTGATGTTTTTGATATTTTGATGTTTTTTCTGTTTTTCTTCTTTTTGATGTTTTTGATATTTTTGATGTTCTTGATATTTTGATGTTTTTGCTGTTTTTCTTCTTTTGATGTTTTTGATATTTTTGATGTTTCTGATATTTTTAATGTTTTTGATGTTTTTGATGTTTTTGGTGTTTTTGATGTTTTTGATGATTTTGATGATTTTGATGTTTTTGATGTTTTTGATGTTTTTGATGTTTTTGATGTTTTTGATGTTTTGATGTTTTTGATGTTCTTGATATTTTGATGTTTTTTCTGTTTTTCTTATTTTTGATGTTGTTGATGTTTTTGATAATTTTGATGTTTTTGATGTTTTTGATGTTTTTGATGCTTTTGATGTTTTTGATGTTTTTGATGTTTTTGATGTTTTTGATGTTTTTGATGTTTTTGATGTTTTTGATTTTTTTGATTTTATGATGTTTTGATGTTTTTGATGTTTTTGATGTTTTTGATGTTTTTGATGTTTTTTATGTTTTTGTTGTTTTCGATGTTTTTGATATTTTGATGTTTTTTCTGTTTTTCTTATTTTTGATGTTTTTGATGTTTTTGATATTTTTGATGTTTTTGATGTTTTTGATGTTTTTGATGTTTTTTATGTTTTTGTTGTTTTCGATGTTTTTGATATTTTGATGTTTTTTCTGTTTTTCTTCTTTTTGATGTTTTTGATGTTTTTAACGATTTTAATGTTTTTTGATGTTTTTGATGTTTTTGATGTTTTTGATGTTTTTGATGTTCTTGATGTTTTTGATGTTTTTTATGTTTTTGTTGTTTTCGATGTTTTTGATATTTTGATGTTTTTTCTGTTTTTCTTCTTTTTGATGTTTTTAACGATTTTAATGTTTTTTGATGTTTTTGATGTTCTTGATATTTTGATGTTTTTTCTGTTTTTCTTATTTTTGATGTTTTTGATGTTTTTGATATTTTTGATGTTTTTGATGTTTTTGATGTTTTTGATGTTTTTGATGTTTTTGATGTTTTTGATGTTTTTGATGTTTTTGATGTTTTTGATGTTTTTGATGTTTTTGATGTTTTTGATGTTTTTGATGTTTTTGATGTTTTTGATATTTTTGATGTTTTTGATGTTTTTGATGTTTTTGATGTTTTTTATGTTTTTTATGTTTTTTATGTTTTTGTTGATTTCGATGTTTTTGATATTTTGATGTTTTTTCTGTTTTTCTTATTTTTGATGTTTTTGATGTTTTTGATGTTTTTGATATTTTTGATATTTTTGATGTTTTTGATGTTTTTGATGTTTTTGATGTTTTTGGTGTTTATGATGTTTTTGATGTTTTTGTTATTTTTGATATTTTTGATGTTTTTGATGTTTTTGATGTTTTTGATGTTCTTGATATTTTGATGTTTTTTCTGTTTTTCTTATTTTTGATGTTTTTGATGTTTTTGATGTTTTTGATGTTTTTGATATTTTTGATATTTTTGATGTTTTTGATGTTTTTGATGTTTTTGATGTTTTTGGTGTTTATGATGTTTTTGATGTTTTTGTTATTTTGATATTTTTGATGTATTTGATGTTTTTGATGTTTTTGATGTTTTTGATGTTTTTGATGTTTTTAATGTTTTTGATGTTTTTGATGTTTTTGATGTTTTTGATGTTTTTGGTGTTTATGATGTTTTTGATGTTTTTGTTATTTTTGATATTTTTGATGTTTTTGATGTTTTTGATGTTTTTGATGTTTTTGATATTTTTGATATTTTTGATGTTTTTGATGTTTTTGATGTTTTTGATGTTTTTGGTGTTTATGATGTTTTTGATGTTTTTGTTATTTTTGATATTTTTGATGTTTTTGATGTTTTTGATGTTTTTGATGTTTTTAATGTTTTTGATGTTTTTGATGTTTTTGATGTTTTTGATGTTTTTGATGTTTTTGATGTTTTTGATGTTTTTGATGCTTTTGATGTTCTTGATATTTTGATGTTTTTTCTGTTTTTCTTCTTTTTGATGTTCTTGGTGTTTTTGATAATTTTGATGTTTTTGATATTTTTGATGTTTGTGATGTTTTTGATGTTTTTGATGTTTTTGATGTTTTTGATGTTTCTGATGTTTTTGATGTTTTTTATGTATTTGATGTTTTTGATGTTTTTGTTGTTTTTGATGTTTTTGATATTTTGGTGTTTTTTCTGTTTTTCTTCTTTTTGATGTTTTTGATGTTTTTAATGATTTTAATGTTTTTTGATGTTTTTGATGTTTTTGATGTTCTTGATATTTTGATGTTTTTTTCTGTTTTTCTTCTTTTTGATGTTTTTGATAATTTTGATGTTTTTGATGTTTTTGATATTTTTGATGTTTTTGATGTTTTTGATGTTTTTTGATGTTTTCGATGTTGTTTTGATGTTTTTGATGTTTTTGATGTTTTTGATTTTTGATGTTTTGATGTTTTGATGTTTTTGATGTTTTTGATGTTTTTGATGTTTTTGATGTTTTTGATGTTTTTGATGTTTTTTGATGTTTTTGATGTTTTTGATGTTTTTTGATGTTTTTGATGTTTTTGATGTTTTTGATGTTTTTGATGTTTTTGATGTTTTTGATGTTTTTGATGTTTTTGATGTTTTTGATATTTTTGATATTTTTGATGTTTTTGATGTTTTTGATGTTTTTGATGTTTTTGGTGTTTATGATGTTTTTGATGTTTTTGTTATTTTTGATATTTTTGATGTTTTTGATGTTTTTGATGTTTTTAATGTTTTTGATGTTTTTGATGTTTTTGATGTTTTTGATGTTTTTGATGTTTTTGATGTTTTGATGTTTTTGATGTTTTTGATGTTTTTGATGTTTTTGATGTTTTTGATGTTTTTGATGTTTTTGATGTTTTTGATGTTTTTGATGTTTTTGATGTTTTTGATGTTTTTGATGTTTTTGATGTTTTTGATGTTTTTGATGTTTTTGGTGTTTTTGATGTTTTTGATGTTTTTGTTGATTTCGATGTTTTTGATATTTAGATGTTTTTTCTGTTTTTCTTCTTTTGATGTTTTTGATGTTTTTAAAGATTTTAATGTTTTTTGATGTTTTTGATGTTCTTGATGTTTTTGATATTTTTGATATTTTGATGTTTTTTCTGTTTTTCTTATTTTTGATGTTTTTGATGTTTTTGATAATTTTGATGTTTTCGATATTTTTGATGTTTGTGATGTTTTTGATGTTTTTGATTTGTTGATGTTTTTGAAGTTTTTGATATTTTGATGTTTTTTCTGTTTTTCTTATTTTTGATGTTTTTGATGTTTTTGATAATTTTGATGTTTTCGATATTTTTGATGTTTTCGATATTTTTGATGTTTTTGATGATTTTGATGTTTTTTAGGATTTTAATGTTTTTTATGTTTTTGATGTTTTTGATATTTTTGATTTTCTTGATATTTTTATGTTTTTTCTGTTTTTCTTCTTTTTGATGTTTTTGATAATTTTGATGTTTTTGATGTTTTTTATATTTTTGATGTTTTTGATGTTTTTGATGTTTTTTGATGTTTTCGATGTTGTTGATGTTTTTGATGTTTTTGATGTTTTTGATGTTTTTGATGTTTTGATGTTTTGATGTTTTTGATGTTTTTGATGTTTTTGATGTTTTTGATGTTTTTTATGTTTTTATGTTTTTATGTTTTTGTTGATTTCGATGTTTTTGATATTTTGATGTTTTTTCTGTTTTTCTTATTTTTGATGTTTTTGATGTTTTTGATGTTTTTGATATTTTTGATGTTTTTGATGTTTTTGATGTTTTTGATGTTTTTGGTGTTTATGATGTTTTTGATGTTTTTGTTATTTTTGATATTTTTGATGTTTTTGATGTTTTTGATGTTTTTGATGTTTTTGATTTTTTGAGTTTTTTCTGTTTTTCTTATTTTTGATGTTTTTGATGTTTTTGATGTTTTTGATGTTTTTGATGTTTTTGATGTTTTTGATGTTTTTGATGTTTTTGATGTTTTTGATGTTTTTGATATTTTTGATATTTTTGATGTTTTTGATGTTTTTGATGTTTTTGATGTTTTTGGTGTTTATGATGTTTTTGATGTTTTTGTTATTTTTGATATTTTTGATGTTTTTGATGTTTTTGATGTTTTTGATGTTTTTAATGTTTTTGATGTTTTTGATGTTTTTGATGTTTTTGATGTTTTTGATGTTTTTGATGTTTTTGATGTTTTTGATGTTTTTGATGTTTTTGATGTTTTTGATGTTTTTGATGTTTTTGATGTTTTTGATGTTTTTGATGTTTTTGATGTTTTTGATGTTTTTGATGTTTTTGATGTTTTTGATGTTTTTGGTGTTTTTGATGTTTTTGATGTTTTTGTTGATTTCGATGTTTTTGATATTTAGATGTTTTTTCTGTTTTTCTTCTTTTTGATGTTTTTGATGTTTTTAAAGATTTTAATGTTTTTTGATGTTTTTGATGTTCTTGATGTTTTTGATATTTTGATGTTTTTTCTGTTTTTCTTATTTTTGATGTTTTTGATGTTTTTGATAATTTTGATGTTTTCGATATTTTTGATGTTTGTGATGTTTTTGATGTTTTTGATTTGTTGATGTTTTTGAAGTTTTTGATATTTTGATGTTTTTTCTGTTTTTCTTATTTTTGATGTTTTTGATGTTTTTGATAATTTTGATGTTTTCGATATTTTTGATGTTTTCGATATTTTTGATGTTTTTGATGATTTTGATGTTTTTAAGGATTTTAATGTTTTTTATGTTTTTGATGTTTTTGATATTTTTGATTTTCTTGATATTTTTATGTTTTTTCTGTTTTTCTTCTTTTTGATGTTTTTGATAATTTTGATGTTTTTGATGTTTTTGATATTTTTGATGTTTTTGATGTTTTTGATGTTTTTTGATGTTTTCGATGTTGTTGATGTTTTTGATGTTTTTGATGTTTTTGATGTTTTTGATGTTTTGATGTTTTGATGTTTTTGATGTTTTTGATGTTTTTGATGTTTTTGATGTTTTTTATGTTTTTTATGTTTTTTATGTTTTTGTTGATTTCGATGTTTTTGATATTTTGATGTTTTTTCTGTTTTTCTTATTTTTGATGTTTTTGATGTTTTTGATGTTTTTGATATTTTTGATATTTTTGATGTTTTTGATGTTTTTGATGTTTTTGATGTTTTTGGTGTTTATGATGTTTTTGATGTTTTTGTTATTTTTGATATTTTTGATGTTTTTGATGTTTTTGATGTTTTTGATGTTCTTGATATTTTGATGTTTTTTCTGTTTTTCTTATTTTTGATGTTTTTGATGTTTTTGATGTTTTTGATGTTTTTGATATTTTTGATATTTTTGATGTTTTTGATGTTTTTGATGTTTTTGATGTTTTTGGTGTTTTTGATGTTTTTGATGTTTTTGTTATTTTTGATATTTTTGATGTATTTGATGTTTTTGATGTTTTTGATGTTTTTGATGTTTTTGATGTTTTTGATGTTTTTGATGTTTTTGATGTTTTTGATGTTTTTGATGTTTTTGGTGTTTATGATGTTTTTGATGTTTTTGTTATTTTTGATATTTTTGATGTTTTTGATGTTTTTGATGTTTTTGATGTTTTTGATGTTTTTGATATTTTTGATGTTTTTGATGTTTTTGATGTTTTTGATGTTTTTGATGTTTTTGGTGTTTTTGATGTTTTTGATGTTTTTGATATTTTGATGTTTTTGATGTTTTGATGTTTTTGATGTTTTTGATGTTTTTGATGTTTTTGATGTTTTTGATGTTTTTGATGTTTTTGATGTTTTTGATGTTTTTGATGTTTTTGATGCTTTTGATGTTCTTGATATTTTGATGTTTTTTCTGTTTTTCTTCTTTTTGATGTTCTTGGTGTTTTTGATAATTTTGATGTTTTTGATATTTTTGATGTTTGTGATGTTTTTGATGTTTTTGATGTTTTTGTTGTTTCTGATGTTTTTGATGTTTTTATGTATTTGATGTTTTTGATGTTTTTGTTGTTTTTGATGTTTTTGATATTTTGGTGTTTTTTCTGTTTTTCTTCTTTTTGATGTTTTTGATGTTTTTAATGATTTTAATGTTTTTTGATGTTTTTGATGTTTTTGATGTTCTTGATATTTTGATGTTTTTTTCTGTTTTTCTTCTTTTTGATGTTTTTGATAATTTTGATGTTTTTGATGTTTTTGATATTTTTGATGTTTTTGATGTTTTTGATGTTTTTGATGTTTTCGATGTTGTTGATGTTTTTGATGTTTTTGATGTTTTTGATGTTTTTGATGTTTTGATGTTTTGATGTTTTTGATGTTTTGATGTTTTTGATGTTTTTGATGTTTTTGATGTTTTTGATGTTTTTGATGTTTTGATGTTTTTGATGTTTTGATGTTTTTGATGTTTTTGATGTTTTTGATGTTTTTGATGTTTTTGATGTTTTTGATGTTTTTGATGTTTTTGATGTTTTTGATGTTTTTGGTGTTTTTGATGTTTTTGATGTTTTTGTTGATTTCGATGTTTTTGATATTTAGATGTTTTTTCTGTTTTTCTTCTTTTTGATGTTTTTGATGTTTTTAAAGATTTTAATGTTTTTTGATGTTTTTGATGTTCTTGATATTTTGATGTTTTTTCTGTTTTTCTTATTTTTGATGTTTTTGATGTTTTTGATATTTTTGATGTTTTTGATGTTTTTGATGTTTTTGATGTTTTTGGTGTTTATGATGTTTTTGATGTTTTTGTTATTTTTGATATTTTTGATGTTTTTGATGTTTTTGATGTTTTTGATATTTTTGATGTTTTTGATGTTTTTGATGTTTTTGATGTTTTTGATGTTTTTGATGTTTTGATGTTTTTGATGTTTTTGATGTTTTTGATGTTCTTGATATTTTGATGTTTTTTCTGTTTTTCTTCTTTTTGATGTTCTTGGTGTTTTTGATAATTTTGATGTTTTTGATATTTTTGATGTTTGTGATGTTTTTGATGCTTTTGATGTTTCTGATGTTTTTGATGTTTTTGATTTGTTGATGTTTTTGATGATTTTGATGTTATTGATGTTTTTGATGTTTTTGATGTTTTTTATGTATTTGATGTTTTTGATGTTTTTGTTGTTTTTGATGTTCTTGATATTTTGGTGTTTTTTCTGTTTTTCTTCTTTTTGATGTTTTTGATGTTTTTAATGATTTTAATGTTTTTTGATGTTATTGATGTTTTTGATGTTCTTGATATTTTGATGTTTTTTCTGTTTTTCTTCTTTTTGATGTTTTTGATAATTTTGATGTTTTTGATATTTTTGATGTTTTTGATGTTTTTTGATGTTGTTGATGTTTTTGATGTTTTTGATGTTTTTGATGTTTTTGATGTTTTTTGATGTTTTTGATTTTTTGATGTTTTGATGTTTTGATGTTTTGATGTTTTGATGTTTTTGATGTTTTTGATGTTTTTGATGTTTTTGATGTTTTTGATGTTTTTGATGTTTTTGATGTTTTTGATGTTTTTGATGTTTTGATGTTTTTGATGTTTTGATGTTTTGATGTTTTTGATGTTTTTGATGTTTTTGATGTTTTTGATGTTTTTGATGTTTTTGGTGTTTTTGATGTTTTTGATGTTTTTGATGTTTTTGATGTTTTTTCTGTTTTTCTTATTTTTGATGTTTTTGATAATTTTGATGTTTTCGATATTTTTGATGTTTGTGATGTTTTTGATGTTTTTGATTTGTTGATGTTTTTGAAGTTTTTGATATTTTGATGTTTTTTCTGTTTTTCTTATTTTTGATGTTTTTGATGTTTTTGATAATTTTGATGTTTTCGATATTTTTGATGTTTTCGATATTTTTGATGTTTTTGATGATTTTGAT
Source organism: Drosophila pruinosa (assembly GCA_018150935.1). NCBI lineage: Eukaryota > Metazoa > Arthropoda > Insecta > Diptera > Drosophilidae > Drosophila > Drosophila pruinosa. The sequence goes on from JAECWR010000398.1 coordinate 103,190, forward strand.
GTTTTTAAGGATTTTAATGTTTTTTATGTTTTTGATGTTTTTGATATTTTTTGATTTTCTTGATATTTTTATGTTTTTCTGTTTTTTCTTCTTTTTGATGTTTCTGATGTTTTTGATAATTTTGATGTTTTTGATGTTTTTGCTGTTTTTGACATTTTTGATGTTTGTGATGTTTTTGATGTTTTTGTTGTTTTTGATTTGTTTATGTTTTTGATGTTATTGATGTTTTGATGTTTTTTATGTATTTTCTTGATATTTTTATGTTTTTTCTGTTTTTCTTCTTTTTGATGTTTTTGATGTTTTTGATAATTTTGATGTTTTTGATGTTTTTGCTTTTTTTGACATTTTTGATGTTTGTGATGTTTTTGATGTTTTTGATGTTTTTGTTGTTTTTGATGTTTTTGATATTTTGATGTTTTTTCTGTTTTTCTTCTTTTGATGTTTTTGATATTTTTGATGTTCTTGATATTTTGATGTTTTTGCTGTTTTTCTTTTTTTGATGTTTTTGATATTATTGATGTTTCTGATATTTTTAATGTTTTTTGATGTTTTTGATGTTTTTGGTGTTTTTGATGTTTTGATGTTTTTTGATGTTTTTGATGTTTTTGATGTTTTGATGTTTTTGATGTTTTTGATGTTTTGATGTTTTTGATGTTCTTGATATTTTGATGTTTTTTCTGTTTTTCTTATTTTTGATGTTATTGATGTTTTTGATAATTTTGATGTTTTTGATGTTTTTGATGTTTTTTTGATGTTTTTGATGCTTTTTGATGTTTTTGATTTTTTGATGTTTTTGTTGTTTTTGATTTGTTGATGTTTTTGATTTTTTTGATGTTATTGATGTTTTTAAATGATGTTTTTGATGTTTTTGATGTTTTTGTTGTTTTTGATGTTTTTGATATTTTGAGGTTTTTTCTGTTTTTCTTCTTTTTCTTCTTCTTAATGTTTTTGATGTTTTTAATGATTTTAATGTTTTTTGATGTTTTTGATGTTCTTGATATTTTGATGTTTTTTCTGTTTTTCTTCTTTTTGATGTTTTTGATGTTTTTGATAAATTTGATGTTTTTGATTTGTTGATGTTTTTGATGTTATTGATGTTTTCCTTTTGATGTTTTTGATGTTTTTAATGATTTTAATGTTTTTTGATGTTTTTGATGTTTTTGATATTTTTGATTTTCTTGATATTTTTATGTTTTTTCTGTTTTTCTTCTTTTTGATGTTTCTGATGTTTTTGATAATTTTGATGTTTTTGATGTTTTTTGCTGTTTTTGACATTTTTGATGTTTTTGATGTTTTTGTTGTTTTTGATTTGTTTATGTTTTTGATGTTATTGATGTTTTTGATGTTTTTTATGTATTTTCTTGATATTTTTATGTTTTTTCTGTTTTTCTTCTTTTTGATGTTTCTGATGTTTTTGATAATTTTGATGTTTTTGATGTTTTTGCTGTTTTTGACATTTTTGATGTTTGTGATGTTTTTGATGTTTTTGATGTTTTTGTTGTTTTTGATGTTTTTGATATTTTGATGTTTTTTCTGTTTTTCTTCTTTTTGATGTTTTTGATATTTTTGATGTTCTTGATATTTTGATGTTTTTGCTGTTTTTCTTCTTTTTGATGTTTTTGATATTTTTGATGTTTCTGATATTTTTAATGTTTTTGATGTTTTTGATGTTTTTGGTGTTTTTGATGTTTTGATGTTTTTGATGTTTTTGATGTTTTTGATGTTTTTGATGTTTTTGATGTTTTTGATGTTTTTGATGTTTTGATGTTTTTGATGTTCTTGATATTTTGATGTTTTTTCTGTTTTTCTTATTTTTGATGTTATTGATGTTTTTGATAATTTTGATGTTTTTGATGTTTTTGATGTTTTTGATGTTTTTAATGCTTTTGATGTTTTTGATTTTTTGATGTTTTTGTTGTTTTTGATTTGTTGATGTTTTTGATTTTTTTGATGTTATTGATGTTTTTTAAATGATGTTTTTGATGTTTTTGATGTTTTTGTTGTTTTTGATGTTTTTGATATTTTGATGTTTTTTCTGTTTTTCTTCTTTTTCTTCTTCTTAATGTTTTTGATGTTTTTAATGATTTTAATGTTTTTTGATGTTTTTGATGTTCTTGATATTTTGATGTTTTTTCTGTTTTTCTTCTTTTTGATGTTTTTGATGTTTTTGTTGTTTTTGATTTGTTGATGTTTTTGATGTTATTGATGTTTTCTATTTGATGTTTTTGATGTTTTTGATGTTATTGATGTTTTCCTTTTGATGTTTTTGATGTTTTTAATGATTTTAATGTTTTTTGATGTTTTTGATGTTTTTGATGTTTTTAATGTTCTTGATATTTTGATGTTTTTTCTGTTTTTCTTATTTTTGATGTTTTTGATGTTTTTGTTGTTTTTGATTTGTTGATGTTTTTGATGTTATTGATGTTTTCTATTTGATGTTTTTGATGTTTTTGTTGTGCTTGATGTTTTTGATATTTTGATGCTTTTTTGTTTTTCTTCTTTTTCTTCTTTTTGATGTTTTCGATGTTTTTAATGATTTTAATGTTTTTTGATGTTTTTGATGTTTTTGATGTTTTTGATGTTTTTGATGTTCTTGATATTTTGATGTTTTTTCTGTTTTTCTTCTTTTTGATGTTTTTGATGTTTTTGATGTTTTTGGTGTTTTTGATATTTTGATGTTTTTTCTGTTTTCTCTGTTTTTGTTGTTTTTGATCTTGTTGGTGTTTTGATGTTTTTGATGTTTTTGATGTGTTTGAGGTATTTGATGTTTTTGATGATTTTGATGTTTTTGATGTCTTGATGTTTATGATGTTCTTGATGTTTTTGATGTTTTTGATGTTTTTGATGTTTTTGATGATTTTGATGTTTTTGATGTTTTTGATGGTTTTGATGTTTTTGATGTTTTGATGTTTTTGATGTTTTTGATGTTTTTGATGTTTTTGATGTTTTTGATGTTTTTGATGTTTTTGATGTTTTCGATGTTTTTGATGTTTTTGATATTTTTGATGTTTTTGATGTTTTTGATGTTTTTGATGTTTTTGATGTTTTTGATGTTTTTGATGTCTTTGATGTTTTAAATGTTTTTGATGTTTGTGATGTTTTTGATGTTTTTGTTGTTTTTGATGTGTTTGATGTTTTTGATTTTATGATGTTTTTGATGTTTTTGATTTTATGATGTTTTTGATTTTTATTTTGATTTTATGATGTTTTGATGTTTTTGATGTTTTTGATATTTTGATGTTTTTTCTGTTTTTCTTCTTTTTGATGTTTTTGATAATTTTGATGTTTTTGATGTTTTTGATATTTTTGATGTTTCTGATGTTTTTGATGTTTTTGGTGTTTTTGATATTTTGATGTTTTTTCTGTTTTCTCTGTTTGTGTTGTTTTTGATCTTGTTGGTGTTTTGATGTTTTTGATGTTTTTGATGTGTTTGAGGTTTTTGATGTTTTGACTTTTTTGATGTTTGTTGATGTTTTTGATGTTTTGATGTTTTTGATGTTTTTGATGTTTTTGATGTTTTTGATGTTTTTGATGTTTTTGATGTTTTTGATGTTTTTGATGTTTTTGATGTTTTGATGTTTTTGATGTTTTTGGTGTTTTTGATGTTTTTGATGTTCTTGATATTTTGATGTTTTTTCTGTTTTTCTTATTTTTGATGTTTATGATGTTTTTGATGTTTTTGATGTTTTTGATGTTTTTGATGTTTTTGATGTTTTTGATGTTTTTGATGTTTTTGATGTTTTTGATGTTTTTGATGTTTTTGATGTTTTTGATGTTTTTGATATTTTTGATGTTTTTGATGTTTTTGATGTTTTTGATGTTTTTGATGTTTTTGATGTTTTTGATGTTTTTGGTGTTTTTGATGTCTTTGATGTTTTAAATGTTTTTGATGTTTGTGATGTTTTTGATGTTTTTGTTGTTTTTGATGTGTTTGATGTTTTTGATTTTATGATGTTTTGATGTTTTTGATTTTATGATGTTTTTGATGTTTTTGATTTTTATTTTGATTTTATGATGTTTTGATGTTATTGATGTTTTTGATGTTTTTGATGTTTTTGATGTTTTTGACATTTTTTATTTTTTTGTTGTTTTTGATGTTTTTGATATTTTGATGTTTTTCTGTTTTTCTTCTTTTTGATGTTTTTGATGTTTTTAATGATTTTAATGTTTTTGATGTTTTTGATGTTTTTGATGTTCTTGATATTTTGATGTTTTTCTGTTTTTCTTCTTTTTGATGTTTTTGATAATTTTGATGTTTTTGATGTTTTTGATATTTTTGATGTTTTTGATGTTTTTGATGTTTTTTGATGTTGTTGATGTTTTTAATGTTTTTGATGTTTTTGATGTTTTTGATGTTTTTGATGTTTTTGATGTTTTGATGTTTTGATGTTTTTGATGTTTTTGATGTTTTTGATGTTTTTGATGTTTTTGATGTTTTTGATGTTTTTGATGTTTTTGATGTTTTTGATGTTTTTGATGTTTTTGATGTTTTTGATGTTTTTGATGTTTTTGATGTTTTGATGTTTTTGATGTTTTTGATGTTTTTGATGTTTTTGATGTTTTTGATGTTTTTGATGTTTTTGATGTTTTTGATGTTTTTGGTGTTTTTGATGTTTTTGATGTTTTTGATGTTCTTGATATTTTGATGTTTTTTCTGTTTTTCTTATTTTTGATGTTTTTGATGTTTTTAATAATTTTGATGTATTCGATATTTTTGATGTTTGTGATGTTTTTGATGTTTTTGATTTGTTGATATTTTTGATGTTTTTGATATTTTGATGTTTTTGATGTTTTTAATGTTTTTGATGTTTTTGATATTTTTGATGTTTTTGATGTTTTTGATGTTTTTGATGGTTTTGATGTTTTTGATGTTTTTGATGTTTTTGATGTCTTTGATGTTTTAAATGTTTTTGATGTTTGTGATGTTTTTGATGTTTTTGTTGTTTTTGATGTGTTTGATGTTTTTGATTTTATGATGTTTTTGATGTTTTTGATTTTATGATGTTTTTGATGTTTTTGATTTTTATTTTGATTTTATGATGTTGTGATGTTTTTGATGTTTTTGATATTTTTTATTTTTTTTGTTGTTTTTGATGTTTTTGATATTTTGATGTTTTTCTGTTTTTCTTCTTTTTGATGTTTTTGATGTTTTTAATGATTTTAATGTTTTTGATGTTTTTGATGTTCTTGATATTTTGATGTTTTTTCTGTTTTTCTTCTTTTTGATGTTTTTGATAATTCTGATGTTTTTGATGTTTTTGATATTTTTGATGTTTCTGATGTTTTTGATGTTTTTGATGTTTTTGGTGTTTTTGATATTTTGATGTTTTTTCTGTTTTCTCTGTTTTTGTTGTTTTTGATGTTGTTGGTGCTTTGATGTTTTTTATGTTATTTATGTTTTTGATGTTTTTGATGTTTTGATGTTTCTGATGTTTTTGATGTTTTTGATGTTTTTGATGTTTTTGATGTTTTTGATGTTTTTGATGTTTTTGATGTTTTTGATGTTTTTGATGTTTTTGATGTTTTTGATGTTTTTGATGTTTTTGATGTTTTTGATGTTTTTGATGTTTTTGATGTTTTTGAAGTTTGTGATGTTTTTGATGTTTTTGATGTTTTTGATGTTTTTGATGTTTTTGATGTTTTTGATGTTTTTGATGTTTTTGATGTTTTTGATGTTTTTAATGGTTTTCATGTTTTTGATGTGTTTGAGGTTTTTGATGTTTTGACTTTTTTGATGTTTGTTGATGTTTTTGATGTTTTGATGTTTTTGATGTCTTGATGTTTATGATGTTTTTGATGTTTTTGATGTTTTTGATGTTTTTGATGTTATTGATGTTTTTGATGTTTTTGATGTTTTTGATGTTTTTGATGTTTTGACTTTTTTGATGTTTGTTGATGTTTTTGATGTTTTGATGTTTTTGATGTCTTGATGTTTATGATGTTTTTGATGTTCTTGATGTTTTTGATGTTTTTGATGTTTTTGATGTTTATGATGTTTTTGATGTTTTTGATGTTTTTGATGTTTTTGATGTTTTTGATGTTTTTGATGTTTTTGATATTTTTGATGTTTTTGATGTTTTTGATGTTTTTGATGTTTTTGATGTTTTTGATGTTTTTGATGTTTTTGATGTTTTTGATGTTTGTGATGTTTTTGATGTTTTTGTTGTTTTTGATGTGTTTGATGTTTTTGATTTTATGATGTTTTTGATTTTATGATGTTTTTGATGTTTTTGATTTTTATTTTGATTTTATGATGTTTTTGATGTTTTTGATGTTTTTGATGTTTTTGATGTTTTTGACGTTTTTGATGTTTTTGATGTTTTTTATGTTTTTTATGTTTTTGTTGTTTTTGATGTTTTTGATATTTTTGATATTTTGATGTTTTTCTGTTTTTCTTCTTTTTGATGTTTTTGATGTTTGTGATGTTTTTAATGATTTTAATGTTTTTGATGTTTTTGATGTTTTTGATGTTTTTGATGTTCTTGATATTTTGATGTTTTTTCTGTTTTTCTTCTTTTTGATGTTTTTGATAATTTTGATGTTATTGATGTTTTTAATGTTTTTGATGTTTTTGATATTTTTGATATTTTTAATGTTTTTGATGTTTTTAATGTTTTTGATGTTTTTGTTGTTTTTGATGTTTTTGTTGTTTTTGATTTTTTGATGTTTTTGATGTTATTGATGTTTTTGATGTTTTTGTTTTTTTGATGTTTTTGATGTTTTTGATGTTTTTGATGTTTTTGATGTTTTTGATGTTTTTGATGTTTTTGATGTTTTTGATGTTTTTGATGTCTTTGATGTTTTTGATGTTTTTGATGTTCTTGATGTTTTTGATATTTTGATGTTTTTCTGTTTTTCTTCTTTTTGATGTTTTTGATGTTTTTAATGATTTTGATGTTTTTGATGTTTTTGATGTTCTTGATATTTTGATGTTTTTTCTGTTTTTCTTCTTTTTGATGTTTTTGATAATTTTGATGTTTTTGATGTTTTTGATATTTTTGATGTTTTTGATGTTTTTGATGTTTTTTGATGTTGTTGATGTTTTTGATGTTTTTGATGTTTTTGATGTTTTTGATGTTTTTGATGTTTTTGATGTTTTGATGTTTTGATGTTTTGATGTTTTTGATGTTTTTGATGTTTTTGATGTTTTGATGTTTTGATGTTTTTGATGTTTTTGATGTTTTTGATGTTTTTGATGTTTTTGATGTTTTGACTTTTTTGATGTTTGTTGATGTTTTTGATGTTTTGATGTTTTTGATGTCTTGATGTTTATGATGTTTTTGATGTTTTTGATGTTTTTTATGTTTTTGATGTTTTTGATGTTTTTGATGTTTATGATGTTTTTGATGTTTTTGATGTTTTTGATGTTTTTGATGTTTTTGATGTTTTTGATGTTTTTGATGTTTTTGATGTTTTTGATGTTTTTGATGTTTTTGATGTTTTTGATGTTTTTGATGTTTTTGATGTTTTTGATGTTTTTGATGTTTTTGATGTTTTTGATGTTTTTGATGTTTTTGATGTTTGTGATGTTTTTGATGTTTTTGTTGTTTTTGATGTGTTTGATGTTTTTGATTTTATGATGTTTTTGATTTTATGATGTTTTTGATGTTTTTGATTTTTATTTTGATTTTATGATGTTTTGATGTTTTTGATGTTTTTGATGTTTTTGATGTTTTTGATGTTTTTTATGTTTTTGTTGTTTTTGATGTTTTTGATATTTTGATGTTTTTCTGTTTTTCTTCTTTTTGATGTTTTTGATGTTTGTGATGTTTTTAATGATTTTAATGTTTTTGATGTTTTTGATGTTTTTGATGTTCTTGATATTTTGATGTTTTTTCTGTTTTTCTTCTTTTTGATGTTTTTGATAATTTTGATGTTATTGATGTTTTTGATGTTTTTGATATTTTTGATATTTTTAATGTTTTTGATGTTTTTAATGTTTTCGATGTTTTTGTTGTTTTTGATGTTTTTGTTGTTTTTTTTTAATTTTTTGATGTTTTTGATGTTATTGATGTTTTTGATGTTTTTGTTGTTTTTGATGTTTTTGATGTTTTTGATGTTTTTGATGTTTTTGATGTTTTTGATGTTTTTGATGTTTTTGATGTTTTTGATGTCTTTGATGTTTTTGATGTTTTTGATGTTTTTGATGTTTTTGATGTTTTTGATGTTTTTGATGTTTTTGATGTTTTTGATGTTTTTGATATTTTTGATGTTTTTGATGATTTTGATGTTTTTGATGTTTTTGATGTTTTTGATGTTTTTGATGTTTTTGATGTTTTTGATGTTTTCGATGTTTTTGATGTTTTTGATGTTTTTGATGTTTTTGATGTTTTTGATGTTTTTGATGTTTTGATGTTTTTGATGTCTTGATGTTTATGATGTTTTTGATGTTTTTGATGTTTTTGATGTTTTTGATGTTTTTGATGTTTTTGATGTTTTTGATGTTTTTGATGTTTTTGATGTTTTTGATGTTTTTGATATTTTTGATGTTTTGATGTTTTTGATGTTTTGATGTTTTTGATGTTTTTGATGTTTTGATGTTTTGATGTTTTTGATGTTTTGATGTTTTGATGTTTTTGATGTTTTTGATGTTTTTGATGTTTTTGATGTTTTTGATGTTTTTGATGTTTTTGATGTTTTTGATGTTTTTGATGTTTTTGGTGTTTTTGATGTTTTAAATGTTTTTGATGTTTTTGATGTTTTTGATGTTTTTGTTGTTTTTGATATGTTTGATGTTTTTGATTTTATGATGTTTTTGATTTTATGATGTTTTTGATTTTATGATGTTTTTGATGTTTTTGATTTTTATTTTGATTTTATGATGTTTTTGATGTTTTTTATGTTTTTGTTGTTTTTGATGTTTTTGATATTTTGATGTTTTTCTGTTTTTCTTCTTTTTGATGTTTTTGATGTTTTTGATGTTTTTAATGATTTTAATGTTTTTGATGTTTGTGATGTTTTTGATGTTTTTGATAACTTTGATGTTATTGATGTTTTTGATGTTTTTGATGTTTTTGATATTTTTGATATTTTTAATGTTTTTGTTGTTTTTGATGTTTTTGTTGTTTTTGATTTTTTGATGTTTTTGATGTTATTGATGTTTTTGATGTTTTTGATGTTTTTGATGTTTTTGATGTTTTTAATGTTTTTGATGTTTTTGATGTCTTTGATGTTTTTGATGTTTTTGATGTTCTTGATGTTTTTGATATTTTAATGTTTTTCTGTTTTTCTTCTTTTTGATGTTTTTGATGTTTTTAATGATTTTGATGTTTTTGATGTTTTTGATGTTCTTGATATTTTGATGTTTTTTCTGTTTTTCTTCTTTTTGATGTTTTTGATAATTTTGATGTTTTTGATGTTTTTGATGTTTTTGATGTTTTTGATGTTTTTTGATGTTGTTGATGTTTTTGATGTTTTTGATGTTTTTGATGTTTTGATGTTTTGATGTTTTTGATGTTTTTGATGTTTTTGATGTTTTTGATGTTTTGATGTTTTGATGTTTTTGATGTTTTTGATGTTTTTGATGTTTTTGATGTTTTTGATGTTATTGATGTTTTTGATGTTTTTGATGTTTTTAACGTTTTTGATGTTTTTGATGTTTTTGATGTTTTTGATGTTTTTGATGTTTTTGATGTTTTTGATGTTTTTGATGTTTTTGATGTTTTTGATGTTTTTGATGTTTTTGATGTTTTTGGTGTTTTTGATGTTTTTGATGTTTTTGATGTTTTTGATGTTCTTGATATTTTGATGTTTTTTCTGTTTTTCTTATTTTTGATGTTTTTGATGTTTTTGATGTTTTTGATGTTTTTGATGTTTTTGATGTTTTTGATGTTATTGATGTTATTGATGTTTTTGATGTTTTTGATGTTTTTAACGTTTTTGATGTTTTGATGTTTTTGATGTTTTTGATGTTTTTGATGTTATTGATGTTTTTGATGTTTTTGATGTTTTAACGTTTTTAACGTTTTTGATGTTTTTGATGTTTTTGATGTTTTTGATGTTTTTGATGTTTTTGATGTTTTTGATGTTTTTGATGTTTTTGATGTTTTTGATGTTTTTGATGTTTTTGATGTTTTTGATGTTTTTGATGTTTTTGATGTTTTTGATGTTTGTGATGTTTTTGATGTTTTTGATTTGTTGATATTTTTGATGTTTTTGATATTTTGATGTTTTTGATGTTTTTGATGTTTTTGATGTTTTTGATGTTTTTGATATTTTTGATGTTTTTGATGTTTTTGATGTTTTTGATGTTTTTGATGTTTTTGATGTTTTTGATGTTTTTGATGTTTTTGATGTTTTTGATGTCTTTGATGTTTTAAATGTTTTTGATGTTTGTGATGTTTTTGATGTTTTTGTTGTTTTTGATGTGTTTGATGTTTTTGATTTTATGATGTTTTTGATGTTTTTGATTTTATGATGTTTTTGATGTTTTTGATTTTTATTTTGATTTTATGATGTTGTGATGTTTTTGATGTTTTTGATATTTTTTATTTTTTTGTTGTTTTTGATGTTTTTGATATTTTGATGTTTTTCTGTTTTTCTTCTTTTTGATGTTTTTATGTTTTTAATGATTTTAATGTTTTTGATGTTTTTGATGTTCTTGATATTTTGATGTTTTTTCTGTTTTTCTTCTTTTTGATGTTTTTGATAATTTTGATGTTTTTGATGTTTTTAATATTTCTGATGTTTCTGATGTTTTTGATGTTTTTGATGTTTTTGATGTTTTTGATGTTTTTGGTGTTTTTGATATTTTGATGTTTTTTCTGTTTTCTCTGTTTTTGTTGTTATTGATGTTGTTGGTGCTTTGATGTTTTTTATGTTATTTATGTTTTTGATGTTTTGATGTTTCTGATGTTTTGATGTTTTGATGTTTTTGATGTTTTTGATGTTTTTGATGTTTTTGATGTTTTTGATGTTTTTGATGTTTTTGATGTTTGTGATGTTTTTGATGTTTTTGATGTTTTGATGTTTTTGATGTTTTTAATGGTTTTCATGTTTTTGATGTGTTTGAGGTTTTTGATGTTTTGACTTTTTGATGTTTGTTGATGTTTTTGATGTTTTGATGTTTTTGATGTCTTGATGTTTATGATGTTTTGATGTTTTTGATGTTTTTGATGTTTTTGATGTTTTTGATGTTTTTGATGTTTTTGATGTTTTGATGTTTTGATGTTTTTGATGTTTTTGATGTTTTTGATGTTTTTGATGTTTTTGATGTTTTTGATGTTTTTGATGTTTTTGATGTTTTTGATGTTTTTGATGTTTTTGATGTTTTTGATATTTTTGATGTTTTTGATGTTTTTGATGTTTTTGATGTTTTTGATGTTTTTGATGTTTTGATGTTTTTGATGTTTTTGATGTTTTTGATGTTTTTGATGTTTTGATGTTTTTGATGTTTTTGATGTTTTTGATGTTTTTGATGTTTTTGATGTTTTTGATGTTTTTGATGTTTTTGATGTTTTTGATGTTTTTGATGTTTTTGATGTTTTTGATGTTTTAAATGTTTTTGATGTTTTTGATGTTTTTGATGTTTTTGTTGTTTTTGATGTGTTTGATGTTTTTGATTTTATGATGTTTTTGATTTTATGATGTTTTTGATGTTTTTGATTTTTATTTTGATTTTATGATGTTTTTGATGTTTTTTATGTTTTTGTTGTTTTTGATGTTTTTGATATTTTGATGTTTTTCTGTTTTTCTTCTTTTTGATGTTTTTGATGTTTTTGATGTTTTTGATGTTTTTGATGTTTTTGATGTTTTTGATGTTTTTGATGTTTTTAATGATTTTAATGTTTTTGATGTTTGTGATGTTTTTGATGTTTTTGATAATTTTGATGTTTTTGATGTTTTTGATGTTTTTGATGTTTTTGATGTTTTTGATGTTTTTGATGTTTTTGTTGTTTTTGATGTTTTTGTTGTTTTTGATTTTTTGATGTTTTTGATGTTTTTGATGTTTTTGATGTTTTTGTTGTTTTGATGTTTTTGATGTTTTTGATGTTTTTGATGTTTTTGATGTTTTTGATGTTTTTGATGTTTTTGATGTTTTTGATGTTTTTGATGTTTTTGATGTTTTTGATGTTTTTGATGTTTTTGATGTTTTTGATGTTTTTGATGTTTTTGATGTTTTTGATGTTTTTGATGTTTTTGATGTTTTTGATGTTTTTGATGTTTTTGATGTTTTTGATGTCTTTGATGTTTTTGATGTTTTTGATGTTTTTGATGTTTTTGATATTTTGATGTTTTTCTGTTTTTCTTCTTTTGATGTTTTTGATGTTTTTAATGATTTTGATGTTTTTGATGTTTTTGATGTTCTTGATATTTTGATATTTTTTCTGTTTTTCTTCTTTTTGATGTTTTTGATAATTTTGATGTTTTTGATGTTTTTGATGTTTTTGATGTTTTTGATGTTTTTGATGTTTTTGATGTTTTTGATGTTTTTGATGTTTTTGATGTTTTGATGTTTTGATGTTTTGATGTTTTTGATGTTTTTGATGTTTTTGATGTTTTTGATGTTTTGATGTTTTGATGTTTTTGATGTTTTTGATGTTTTTGATGTTTTTGATGTTTTTGATGTTATTGATGTTTTTGATGTTTTGATGTTTTTGATGTTTTTAACGTTTTTGATGTTTTTGATGTTTTTGATGTTTTGATGTTTTTGATGTTTTTGATGTTTTGATGTTTTTGATGTTTTTGATGTTTTTGATGTTTTTGATGTTTTGATGTTTTTGATGTTTTTGGTGTTTTTGATGTTTTTGATGTTTTTGATGTTTTTGATGTTTTTGATGTTCTTGATATTTTGATGTTTTTTCTGTTTTTCTTATTTTTGATGTTTTTGATAATTTTGATGTATTCGATATTTTTGATGTTTGTGATGTTTTTGATGTTTTTGATTTGTTGATATTTTTGATGTTTTGATATTTTGATGTTTTTGATGTTTTTGATGTTTTTGATATTTTGATGTTTTTGATGTTTTTGATGTTTTTGATGTTTTTGATGTTTTTGATGTTTTTGATGTTTTTGATGTTTTTGATGTTTTTGATGTCTTTGATGTTTTAAATGTTTTTGATGTTTGTGATGTTTTTGATGTTTTTGTTGTTTTTGATGTGTTTGATGTTTTTGATTTTATGATGTTTTTGATGTTTTTGATTTTATGATGTTTTTGATGTTTTTGATTTTTATTTTGATGTTTTTGATTTGTTGATATTTTTGATGTTTTTGATATTTTGATGTTTTTGATGTTTTTGATGTTTTTGATGTTTTTGATGTTTTTGATATTTTTGATGTTTTTGATGTTTTTGATGTTTTTGATGTTTTTGATGTTTTTGATGTTTTTGATGTTTTTGATGTTTTTGATGTTTTTGATGTCTTTGATGTTTTAAATGTTTTTGATGTTTGTGATGTTTTTGATGTTTTTGTTGTTTTTGATGTGTTTGATGTTTTTGATTTTATGATGTTTTTGATGTTTTTGATTTTATGATGTTTTTGATGTTTTTGATTTTTATTTTGATTTTATGATGTTGTGATGTTTTTGATGTTTTTGATATTTTTTATTTTTTTTGTTGTTTTTGATGTTTTTGATATTTTGATGTTTTTCTGTTTTTCTTCTTTTTGATGTTTTTATGTTTTTAATGATTTTAATGTTTTTGATGTTTTTGATGTTCTTGATATTTTGATGTTTTTTCTGTTTTTCTTCTTTTTGATGTTTTTGATAATTTTGATGTTTTTGATGTTTTTAATATTTATGATGTTTCTGATGTTTTTGATGTTTTTGATGTTTTTGATGTTTTTGATGTTTTTGGTGTTTTTGATATTTTGATGTTTTTTCTGTTTTCTCTGTTTTTGTTGTTATTGATGTTGTTGGTGCTTTGATGTTTTTTATGTTATTTATGTTTTTGATGTTTTGATGTTTCTGATGTTTTTGATGTTTTTGATGTTTTTGATGTTTTTGATGTTTTTGATGTTTTTGATGTTTTTGATGTTTTTGATGTTTTTGATGTTTTTGATGTTTGTGATGTTTTTGATGTTTTTGATGTTTTTGATGTTTTTGATGTTTTTAATGGTTTTCATGTTTTTGATGTGTTTGAGGTTTTTGATGTTTTGACTTTTTGATGTTTGTTGATGTTTTTGATGTTTTGATGTTTTGATGTCTTGATGTTTATGATGTTTTTGATGTTTTTGATGTTTTTGATGTTTTTGATGTTTTTGATGTTTTTGATGTTTTTGATGTTTTGATGTTTTGATGTTTTTGATGTTTTTGATGTTTTGATTTTTGATGTTTTGATGTTTTTGATGTTTTTGATGTTTTTGATGTTTTTGATGTTTTTGATGTTTTTGATGTTTTTGATATTTTTGATGTTTTTGATGTTTTTGATGTTTTTGATGTTTTTGATGTTTTTGATGTTTTGATGTTTTTGATGTTTTTGATGTTTTTGATGTTTTTGATGTTTTGATGTTTTGATGTTTTTGATGTTTTTGATGTTTTGATGTTTTTGATGTTTTTGATGTTTTTGATGTTTTTGATGTTTTTGATGTTTTTGATGTTTTTGATGTTTTTGATGTTTTAAATGTTTTTGATGTTTTTGATGTTTTTGTTGTTTTTGATGTGTTTGATGTTTTTGATTTTATGATGTTTTTGATTTTATGATGTTTTGATGTTTTTGATTTTTATTTTGATTTTATGATGTTTTTGATGTTTTTTATGTTTTTGTTGTTTTTGATGTTTTTGATATTTTGATGTTTTTCTGTTTTTTCTTCTTTTGATGTTTTTGATGTTTTTGATGTTTTTGATGTTTTTGATGTTTTTGATGTTTTGATGTTTTTGATGTTTTTAATGATTTTAATGTTTTTGATGTTTTTGATGTTTTTGATGTTTTTGATAATTTTGATGTTATTGATGTTTTTGATGTTTTTGATGTTTTTGATATTTTTGATATTTTTAATGTTTTTGTTGTTTTTGATGTTTTTGTTGTTTTTGATTTTTTGATGTTTTTGATGTTTTTGATGTTTTTGATGTTTTTGTTGTTTTTGATGTTTTTGATGTTTTTGATGTTTTTGATGTTTTTGATGTTTTTGATGTTTTGATGTTTTTGATGTTTTTGATGTTTTTGATGTTTTTGATGTTTTTGATGTTTTTGATGTTTTTGATGTTTTTGATGTTTTTGATGTTTTTGATGTTTTTGATGTTTTTGATGTTTTTGATGTTTTTGATGTTTTTGATGTTTTTGATGTTTTTGATGTTTTTGATGTCTTTGATGTTTTTGATGTTTTTGATGTTCTTGATGTTTTTGATATTTTGATGTTTTTCTGTTTTTCTTCTTTTTGATGTTTTTGATGTTTTTAATGATTTTGATGTTTTTGATGTTTTTGATGTTCTTGATATTTTGATATTTTTTCTGTTTTTCTTCTTTTTGATGTTTTTGATAATTTTGATGTTTTTGATGTTTTTGATATTTTTGATGTTTTTGATGTTTTTGATGTTTTTGATGTTGTTGATGTTTTTGATGTTTTTGATGTTTTTGATGTTTTGATGTTTTGATGTTTTTGATGTTTTTGATGTTTTTGATGTTTTTGATGTTTTGATGTTTTGATGTTTTTGATGTTTTTGATGTTTTTGATGTTTTTGATGTTTTTGATGTTATTGATGTTTTTGATGTTTTGATGTTTTTGATGTTTTTAACGTTTTTGATGTTTTTGATGTTTTTGATGTTTTTGATGTTTTTGATGTTTTTGATGTTTTTGATGTTTTTGATGTTTTTGATGTTTTTGATGTTTTTGATGTTTTTGATGTTTTTGGTGTTTTTGATGTTTTTGATGTTTTTGATGTTTTTGATGTTTTTGATGTTCTTGATATTTTGATGTTTTTTCTGTTTTTCTTATTTTTGATGTTTTTGATAATTTTGATGTATTCGATATTTTTGATGTTTGTGATGTTTTTGATGTTTTTGATTTGTTGATATTTTTGATGTTTTTGATATTTTGATGTTTTTGATGTTTTTGATGTTTTTGATATTTTTGATGTTTTTGATGTTTTTGATGTTTTTGATGTTTTTGATGTTTTTGATGTTTTTGATGTTTTTGATGTTTTTGATGTTTTTGATGTCTTTGATGTTTTAAATGTTTTTGATGTTTGTGATGTTTTTGATGTTTTTGTTGTTTTTGATGTGTTTGATGTTTTTGATTTTATGATGTTTTTGATGTTTTTGATTTTATGATGTTTTTGATGTTTTTGATTTTTATTTTGATTTTATGATGTTTGTGATGTTTTTGATGTTTTTGATATTTTTTTTTTTTTTTGTTGTTTTTGATGTTTTTGAAATTTTGATGTTTTTCTGTTTTTCTTCTTTTTGATGTTTTTATGTTTTTAATGATTTTAATGTTTTTGATGTTTTTGATGTTCTTGATATTTTGATGTTTTTTCTGTTTTTCTTCTTTTTGATGTTTTTGATAATTTTGATGTTTTTGATGTTTTTGATATTTTTGATGTTTCTGATGTTTTTGATATTTTTGATGTTTTTGATGTTTTTGGTGTTTTTGATATTTTGATGTTTTTTCTGTTTTCTCTGTTTTTGTTGTTTTTGATGTTGTTGGTGCTTTGATGTTTTTTATGTTATTTATGTTTTTGATGTTTTGATGTTTCTGATGTTTTTGATGTTTTTGATGTTTTTGATGTTTTTGATGTTTTTGATGTTTTTGATGTTTTTGATGTTTTTGATGTTTTTAATGTTTTTGATGTTTTTGATGTTTTTGATGTTTTTGATGTTTTTGATGTTTTTGATGTTTTTGATGTTTTTGATGTTTTTGATGTTTTTAATGGTTTTCATGTTTTTGATGTGTTTGAGGTTTTTGATGTTTTGACTTTTTTGATGTTTGTTGATGTTTTTGATGTTTTGATGTTTTTGATGTCTTGATGTTTATGATGTTTTTGATGTTTTTGATGTTTTTGATGTTTTTGATGTTTTTGATGTTTTTGATGTTTTTGATGTTTTTGATGTTTTTGATGTTTTGATGTTTTTGATGTTTTTGATGTTTTTGATGTTTTGACTTTTTGATGTTTGTTGATGTTTTTGACGTTTTGATGTTTTTGATGTCTTGATGTTTTTGATGTTTTTGATGTTTTTGATGTTTTTGATGTTTTTGATGTTTATGATGTTTTTGATGTTTTTGATGTTTTTGATGTTTTTGATGTTTTTGATGTTTTTGATGTTTTTGATGTTTTTGATGTTTTTGATGTTTTTGATGTTTTTGATGTTTTTGATGTTTTTAATGTTTTTGATGTTTTTGATGTTTTTGATGTTTTTGATGTTTTTGATGTTTTTGATGTTTTTGATGTTTTTGATGTTTTTGATGTTTTTGATGTTTTTGATGTTTTTGATGTTTTGATGTTTTTGATGTTTTTGATGTTTTTGATGTTTTTGATGTTTTTGTTGTTTTTGATGTGTTTGATGTTTTTGATTTTATGATGTTTTTGATTTTATGTTGTTTTTGATGTTTTTGATTTTTTTGATTTTATGATGTTTTGATGTTTTTGATGTTTTTGATGTTTTTGATGTTTTTGATGTTTTTGATGTTTTTGATGTTTTTGATGTTTTTGATGTTTTTATGTTTTTGTTGTTTTTGATGTTTTTGATATTTTGATGTTTTTCTGTTTTTCTTCTTTTTGATGTTTTTGATGTTTTTGATGTTTTTAATGATTTTAATGTTTTTGATGTTTTTGATGTTTTTGATGTTTTTGATGTTTTTGATGTTCTTGATATTTTTGATATTTTTAATGTTTTTGATGTTTTTAATGTTTTCGATGTTTTTGTTGTTTTGATGTTTTTGTTGTTTTTTTTAATTTTTTGACGTTTTTGATGTTTTTGATGTTTTTGATGTTTTTGTTGTTTTTGATGTTTTTGATGTTTTGATGTTTTTGATGTTTTTGATGTTTTTGATGTTTTTGATGTTTTTGATGTTTTTGATGTTTTTGTTTTTGATGTTTTTGATGTTTTTGATGTTTTTGATGTTTTTGATGTTTTTGATGTTTTTGATGTTTTTGATGTTTTTGATGTTTTTGATGTTTTTAATTTTTTTGATGTTTTTGATGTTTTTGATGTTTTTGATGTTTTTGATGTTTTTGATGTTTTTGATGTTTTTGATGTTTTTGATGTTTTTGATGTTTTCGATGTTTTTGATGTTTTTGATGTTTTTGATGTTTTTGATGTTTTTGATGTTTTTGATGTTTTGATGTTTTTGATGTCTTGATGTTTATGATGTTTTTGATGTTTTTGATGTTTTTGATGTTTTTGATGTTTTTGATGTTTTTGATGTTTTTGATATTTTTGATGTTTTTGATGTTTTTGATGTTTTTGATGTTTTTGATGTTTTTGATGTTTTGATGTTTTTGATGTTTTTGATGTTTTGATGTTTTTGATGTTTTTGATGTTTTTGATGTTTTTGATGTTTTTGATGTTTTTGATGTTTTTGATGTTTTTGATGTTTTTGATGTTTTAAATGTTTTTGATGTTTTTGATGTTTTTGATGTTTTTGTTGTTTTTGATGTGTTTGATGTTTTTGATTTTATGATGTTTTTGATTTTATGATGTTTTTGATTTTATGATGTTTTTGATTTTATGATGTTTTTGATGTTTTTGATTTTTATTTTGATTTTATGTTGTTTTTGATGTTTTTTATGTTTTTGTTGTTTTTGATGTTTTTGATATTTTGATGTTTTTCTGTTTTTCTTCTTTTTGATGTTTTTGATGTTTTTGATGTTTTTAATGATTTTAATGTTTTTGATGTTTGTGATGTTTTTGATGTTTTTGATGTTCTTCATATTTTGATGTTTTTTCTGTTTTTCTTCTTTTTGATGTTTTTGAAAATTTTGATGTTTTTGATGTTTTTGATGTTTTTGATGTTTTTGATGTTTTTGATATTTTTGATATTTTTTGTGTATCTGATGTTTTTGATTTTTTTGTTGTGTTTGATTTTTGGATGTTTTTGATGTTATTGATGTTTTTGATGTTTTTGATGTTTTTGATGTTTTTGATGTTTTTGATGTTTTTGATGTTTTTGATGTTTTTGATGTTTTTGATGTTTTGATGTTTTTGATGTTTTTGATGTTTTTGATGTTTTTGATGTTTTTGATGTTTTTGATGTTTTTGATGTTTTTGATGTTTTTGATGTTTTTGATGTTTTGATGTTTTTGATGTTTTGATGTTTTTGATGTTTTTGATGTTTTTGATGTTTTTGATGTTTTGATGTTTTTGATGTTTTTGATGTTTTGATGTTTTTGATGTTTTTGATGTTTTTGATGTTTTTGATGTTTTTGATGTTTTTGATGTTTTTGATGTTTTTGATGTTTTTGATGTTTTTGATGTTTTTGTTGTTTTTGATGTGTTTGATGTTTTTGATTTTATGATGTTTTTGATGTTTTTGATTTTATGATGTTTTTGATGTTTTTGATGTTTTTTTTGATTTTATGATGTTTTGATGTTTTTGATGTTTTTGATGTTTTTTATTTTTTTGTTGTTTTTGATGTTTTTGATATTTTGATGTTTTTCTGTTTTTCTTCTTTTTGATGTTTTTGATGTTTTTGATGTTTTTGATGTTTTTGATGTTTTTGATGTTTTTGATATTTTGATGTTTTTTTTTTTTTGTTTTTGATGTTTTTGATGTTTTTGATGTTTTTGATGTTTTTGATGTTTTTGATGTTTTTGATGTTTTTGATGTTTTTGATGTTTTTGATGTTTTTGATGTTTTTGATGTTTTTGATATTTTGATGTTTTTTCTGTTTTCTCTGTTTTTGTTGTTTTTGATGTTGTTGATGTTTTTGATGTTTTTGATGTTATTTATGTTTTTGATGTTTTTGATGTTTTTGATGTTTTGATGTTTTTGATGTTTTGATGTTTTTGATGTTTTTGATGTTTTTGATGTTTTTGATGTTTTTGATGTTTTTGATGTTTTTGATGTTTTTGATGTTTTTGATGTTTTTGATGTTTTTGATGTTTTGATGTTTTGTTGTGTTTGATTTTTTGATGTTTTTGATGTTATTGATGTTTTGATGTTTTTGATGTTTTTGATGTTTTTGATGTTTTTGATGTTTTTTTTGATGTTTTTGATGTTTTTGATGTTTTTGATGTTTTTGATGTTTTGATGTTTTTTATGTTTTTGATGTTTTTGATGTTTTTGATGTTTTTGATGTTTTTGATGTTTTTGATGTTTTTGATGTTTTTGATGTTTTTGATGTTTTTGATGTTTTTGATGTTTTTGATGTTTTTGATGTTTTTGATGTTTTTGATGTTTTGATTTTTTGATGTTTGTTTTGATGTTTTGATGTTTTTTGATTTTTTATGTTTTTGATGTTTTTGATGTTTTGATGTTTTTGTTGTTTTTGATGTTTTGATGGTTTTGATGTTTTTGATGTTTTTGATGTTATTGATGTTTTTGATTTTTTGATGTTTTTGATGTTTTGATGTTTTGATGTTTTGATGTTTTTGATGTTTTGATGTTTTTGATGTTTTTGATGTTTTTGATGTTTTGATGTTTTTGATGTTTTTGATGTTTTTGATGTTTTTGATGTTTTTGTTGTTTTTGATGTTTTTGATTTTATGATGTTTTTGATTTTATGATGTTTTTGATTTTATGATGTTTTTGATTTTATGATGTTTTTGATTTTTATTTTGATTTTATGATGTTTTTGATGTTTTTGATGTTTTTGATGTTTTTGTTGTTTTTGATGTTTTTGATATTTTGATGTTTTTCTGTTTTTCTTCTTTTTAATGTTTTTGATGTTTTTGATGTTTTTAATGATTTTAATGTTTTTGATGTTTTTGATGTTTTTGATGTTTTTGATATTCTTGATATTTTGATGTTTTTTCTGTTTTTCTTCTTTTTGATGTTTTTGATGTTTTTGATGTTTTTTGATATTTTTGATGTTTCTGATGTTTTTGATGTTTTTGTTGTGTTTGATTTTTTGATGTTTTTGATGTTTTTGATGTTTTTGATGTTTTTGATGTTTTTGATGTTTTTGATGTTTTTGATGTTTTTGATGTTTTTGATGTTTTTGATGTTTTTGATGTTTTTGATGTTTTTGATGTTTTCGATGTTTTTGATGTTTTTGATGTTTTTGATGTTTTTGATGTTTTTGATGTTTTTGATGTTTTTGATGTTTTTGATGTTTTTGATGTTTTTGTTGTTTTGATGTTTTTGTTGTTTTTGATGTTTTTGATGTTTTTGATGTTTTTGATGTTTTTGATGTTTTTGATGTTTTTGATATTTTGATGTTTTTCTGTTTTTCTTTTTTTGATGTTTTTGATGTTTTTGATGTTTTTGATGTTTTTGATGTTTTTGATGTTTTTGATGTTTTTGATGTTTTTGATGTTTTTGATGTTTTTGATGTTTTTGATGTTTTTGATGTTCTTGATATTTTGATGTTTTTTTGATTTTTTTTGATGTTTTTGATGATATTTTGATGTTTTTGATGTTTTTGATGTTTTTGATGTTTTTGATGTTTTGATGTTTTTGATGTTTTTGATATTTTTGGTGTATCTGATGTTTTTGATGTTTTTTTGTTGTTTTTGATGTTTTTGATGTTTTTGATGTTTTTGATGTTTTTGATGTTTTTGATGTTTTTGATGTTTTTGATGTTTTTTGATGTTTTTGATGTTTTTGATGTTTTGATGTTTTTGATGTTTTTGATGTTTTTGATGTTTTTATGTTTTTTGATGTTTTTGATGTTTTTGATGTTTTTGATGTTTTTGATGTTTTTGATGTTTTTGATGTTTTTGATGTTTTTGATGTTTTTGATGTTTTTGATGTTTTTGATGTTTTGATGTTTTGATGTTTTTGATGTTTTTGATGTTTTTGATGTTTTTGATGTTTTTGATGTTTTTGATGTTTTTGATGTTTTTGATGTTTTTGATGTTTTTGATGTTTTTGATGTTTTGATGTTTTTGATGTTTTTGATGTTTTTGATGTTTTGATGTTTTTGATGTTTTGATGTTTTGATGTTTTTGATGTTTTTGATGTTTTTGATGTTTTTGATGTTTTTGATGTTTTTGATGTTTTTGATTTTTTGATGGTTTTGATGTTTTTGATGTTTTTGATGTTTTTGATGTTATTGACTTTTTTGTTTTTTGATGTTTTTGATGTTTTGATGTTTTGATGTTTTTGATGTTTTGATGTTTTGATGTTTTTGATGTTTTTGATGTTTTTGATGTTTTTGATGTTTTTGATGTTTTTGATGTTTTTGTTGTTTTTGTTGTTTTTGATGTTTTTGATTTTTTGATGTTTTTGATTTTATGATGTTTTTGATTTTATGATGTTTTTGATTTTATGATGTTTTTGATTTTTATTTTGATTTTATGATGTTTTTGATGTTTTTGATGTTTTTTAAGTTTTTGTTGTTTTTGATGTTTTTGATATTTTGATGTTTTTCTGTTTTTCTTCTTTTTAATGTTTTTGATGTTTTTGATGTTTTTAATGATTTTAATGTTTTTTATGTTTTTGATGTTTTTGATGTTCTTGATATTTTGATGTTTTTTCTGTTTTTCTTCTTTTTGATGTTTTTCATGTTTTTGATATTTTTGATATTTTTGATGTTTCTGATGTTTTTGATGTTTTTGTTGTGTTTGATTTTTTGATGTTTTTGATGTTTTTGATGTTATTGATGTTTTTGATGTTTTTGATGTTTTTGATGTTTTTGATGTTTTTGATGTTTTTGATGTTTTTGATGTTTTTGATGTTTTTGATGTTTTTGATGTTTCTGATGTTTTCGATGTTTTTGATGTTTTTGATGTTTTTGATGTTTTTGATGTTTTGATGTCTTTGATGTTTTTGATGTCTTTGATGTTTTTGATGTTTTTGATGTTTTTGTTGTTTTGATGTTTTTGTTGTTTTTGATTTTTTGATGTTTTTGATGTTATTGATGTTTTTGATGTTTTTGTTGTTTTGATGTTTTTGATGTTTTTGATGTTTTTGATGTTTTTGATGTTTTTGATGTTTTTGATGTTTTTGATGTTTTTGATGTTTTTGATGTCTTTGATGTTTTTGATGTTTTTGATGTTTTTGATGTTTTTGATGTTTTTGATGTTTTGATGTTTTTGATGTTTTTGATGTTTTTTATGTTTTTGATATTTTTGATGTTTTGGATGTTTTTGATGTTTTTGATGTTTTTGATGTTTTTGATGTTTTTGATGTTTTTGATGTTTTTTATGTTTTTGGTGTTTTTGATATTTTTGATGTTTTTGATGATTTTGATGTTTTTGATGTTTTTGATGTTTTTGATGTTTTTGATGTTTTTGATGTTTTCGATGTTTTTGATGTTTTTGATGTTTTTGATGTTTTTGATGTTTTTGATGTTTTTGAGGTTTTTGATGTTTTTGATGTTTTGACTTTTTTGATGTTTGTTGATGTTTTTGATGTTTTGATGTTTTTGATGTTTTGATGTTTATGATGTTTTTGATGTTTTTGATGTTTTTGATGTTTTTGATGTTTTTGATGTTTTTGATGTTTTTGATGTTTTTGATGTTTTTGATGTTTTTGATGTTTTGATGTTTTTGATGTTTTTAATGTTTTTGATGTTTTTGATGTTTTTGATGTTTTTGATGTTTTTGATGTTTTTGATGTTTTTGATGTTTTTGATGTTTTTGATGTTTTTGATGTTTTTGATGTTTTAAATGTTTTTGATGTTTTTGATGTTTTTGATGTTTTTGATGTTTTTGTTGTTTTTGATGTGTTTGATGTTTTTGATTTTATTAAGTTTTTGATTTTATGATGTTTTTGATTTTATGATGTTTTTGATGTTTTTGATTTTTATTTTGATTTTATGATGTTTTTGATGTTTTTTATGTTTTTGTTGTTTTTGATGTTTTTGATATTTTTCTGTTTTTCTTCTTTTTGATGTTTTTGATGTTTTTGATGTTTTTAATGATTTTAATGTATTTGATGTTTGTGATGTTTTTGATGTTTTTGATGTTTTTGATGTTCTTGATATTTTGATGTTTTTTCTGTTTTTCTTCTTTTTGATGTTTTTGATAATTTTGATGTTTTTGATGTTTTTGATGTTTTTGATGTTTTTGATGTTTTTGATGTTTTTGATGTTTTTGATGTTTTTGATGTTTTTGATGTTTTTGATGTTTTTGATATTTTTGATATTTTTGGTGTATCTGATGTTTTTGATTTTTTTGTTGTGTTTGATTTTTTGATGTTTTTGATGTTATTGATGTTTTTGATGTTTTTGATGTTTTTGATGTTTTTGATGTTTTTGATGTTTTTGATGTTTTTGATGTTTTTGATGTTTTTGATGTTTTTGATGTTTTTGATGTTTTTGATGTTTTTGATGTTTTTGATGTTTTTTATGTTTTTGATGTTTTTGATGTCTTTGATGTTTTTGATGTTTTTGATGTTTTTGATGTTTTTGATGTTTTGATGTTTTTGATGTTTTTGATGTTTTTGATTTTTTGATGTTTTTGATGTTTTTGATTTTTTTGTTGTGTTTGATTTGTTGTCATTTTTGATGTTATTGATGTTTTGATGTTTTTGATGTTTTTGATGTTTTTGATGTTTTTGATGTTTTTGATGTTTTTGATGTTTTTGATGTTTTTGATGTTTTTGATGTTTTCGATGTTTTTGATGTTTTTGATGTTTTTATGTTTTTGATGTTTTTGATGTCTTTGATGTTTTTGATGTTTTTGATGTTTTTGATGTTTTTGATGTTTTTGTTGTTTTGATGTTTTTGATGTTTTTGATGTTTTTGATGTTTTTGATGTTTTTGATGTTTTTGATGTTTTTGATGTTTTTGATGTTTTTGATGTTTTGATGTTTTTGAATTTTTGATGTTTTTGATGTTTTTGATGTTTTTGATGTTTTTGATGTTTTTGATGTTTTTGATGTTTTTGATGTTTTTGATGTTTTGATGTTTTTGATGTTTTTGATATTTTTGATGTTTTTGATGTTTTTGATGTTTTGATGTTTTGATGTTTTTGATGTTTTTGATGTTTTTGATGTTTTTGATGTTTTTGATGTTTTTGATGTTTTTGATGTTTTTGATGTTTTTGATGTTTTTGATGTTTTTGATGTTTTTGATGTTTTTGATGTTTTTTGATGTTTTTGTTGTTTTTGATGTTTTGATGTTTTTGATGTTTTTGATGTTTTTGATGTTTTTGATGTTTTGATGTTTTGATGTTTTTGATGTTTTTGATGTTTTTGATGTTTTTGATGTTTTTGATGTTTTTGATGTTTTTGATGTTTTTGATGTTTTTGATGTTTTTGATGTTTTGATGTTTTTTATGTTTTTTATGTTTTTGATGTTTTTGATGTTTTTGATGTTTTTGATGTTTTTGATGTTTTTGATGTTTTTGATGTTTTTGATGTTTTTGATGTTTTTGATGTTTTTGATGTTTTTGATATTTTTGATGTTTTTTGATGTTTTTGATGTTTTTGATTTTTTTGTTGTGTTTGATTTGTTGATGTTTTTGATGTCTTTGATGTTTTTGATGTTTTTGATGTTTTTGATGTTTTTGATGTTTTTGATGTTTTTGATGTTTTTGATGTTTTTGATGTTTTTTATGTTTTTGATATTTTTGATATTTTTGATGTTTTTGATGTTTTTGATGTTTTTGATGTTTTTGATGTTTTTGATGTTTTTGATGTTTTTGATGTTTTTGATGTTTTTGATGTTTTTGATGTTTTTGATGTTTTTGATGTTTTTTGATGTTTTGATGTTTTTGATGTTTTTGATGTTTTGATGTTTTGATGTTTTTGATGTTTTTATGTTTTTGATGTTTTTGATATTTTGATGTTTTTGATGTTTTTGATGTTTTGATGTTTTTGATGTTTTTGATGTGTTTTGATGTTTTTGATGTTTTTGATGTTTTTGATGTTATTTGATGTTTTTGATGTCTTTGATGTTTTTGATGTTTTGATGTTTTTGATGTTTTTGATGTTTTGATGTTTTGATGTTTTTGATGTTTTTGATTTTTTGATATTTTGATGTTTTTGATGTTTTTGATGTTTTTGTTGTGTTTGATTTTTGATGTTTTTGATGTTATTGATGTTTTGATGTTTTGATGTTTTTGATGTTTTTGATGTTTTTGATGTTTTCGATGTTTTTGATGTTTTTGATGTTTTTGATGTGTTTTATGTTTTTGATGTTTTTGATGTCCTTGATGTTTTTGATGTTTTTGATGTTTTTGATGTTTTGATGTTTTTGATGTTTTTGATGTTTTCGATGTTTTTGATGTTTTTGATTTTTTGATGTTTTTGATGTTTTTGATGTTTTTGATGTTTTTGATGTTTTTGATGTTTTTGATGTTTTTGATGTTTTTGATTTTTTGATGTTTTTGATGTTTTTGATGTTTTTGATGTTTTTGATGTTTTTGATGTTTGTGATGTTTTTGATGTTTTTGTTGTTTTTGATGTGTTTGATGCTTTTGATCTTATGATGTTTTTGATGTTTTTGATTTTATGATGTTTTTGATGTTTTTGATTTTATTTTGATTTTATGATGTTTTGATGTTTTTGATGTTTTTGATGTTTTTGATGTTTTTGATGTTTTTGATGTTTTTGATGTTTTTGATGTTTTTGATATTTTTGATGTTTTTGATGTTTTTGATGTTTTTGATGTTTTTGATGTTTTTGATGTTTTTGATGTTTTTGATGTTTTTATGTTTTTTATGTTTTTGATGTTTTTGATGTTTTTGATGTTTTTGATGTTTTTGATGTTTTTGATGTTTTTGATGTTTTTGATGTTTTTGATGTCTTTGATGTTTTTGATATTTTTGATAATTTTGATGTTTCTGATGTTTTTGATGTTTTTGTTGTGTTTGATTTTTTGATGTTATTGATATTTTTGATGTTTTTGATGTTTTTGATGTTTTTGATGTTTTTGATGTTTTTGATGTTTTCGATGTTTTTGATGTTTTTGATGTTTTTGATGTTTTTGATGTGTTTTATGTTTTGATGTTTTTGATGTCCTTGATGTTTTTGATGTTTTTGATGTTTTTGATGTTTTTGATGTTTTTGATGTTTTGATGTTTTGATGTTTTGATGTTTTTGATGTTTTTGATGTTTTCGATGTTTTTGATGTTTTTGATTTTTTGATGTTTTTGATGTTTTTGATGTTTTTGATGTTTTTGATGTTTTTGATGTTTTTGATGTTTTTGATGTTTTTGATGTTTTTGATGTTTTTGATGTTTTTGATGTTTTTGATGTTTTTGATGTTTGTGATGTTTTTGATGTTTTTGTTGTTTTTGATGTGTTTGATGTTTTTGATTTTATGATGTTTTTGATGTTTTTGATTTTATGATGTTTTTGATGTTTTTGATTTTTATTTTGATTTTATGATGTTTTTGATGTTTTTGATGTTTTTGATGTTTTTTATGTTTTTGATGTTTTTGATGTTTTTGATATTTTGATGTTTTTCTGTTTTTCTTCTTTTTGATGTTTTTGATGTTTGTGATGTTTTTAATGATTTTAATGTTTTTGATGTTTTTGATGTTTTTGATGTTTTTGATGTTCTTGATATTTTGATGTTTTTTCTGTTTTTCTTCTTTTTGATGTTTTTGATAATTTTGATGTTTTTGATGTTTTTGATGTTTTTGATATTTTTGATATTTTTAATGTTTTTGATGTTTTTGATGTTTTTGTTGTTTTTGATGTTTTTGATGTTTTTGATGTTTTTGATTTTTTGATGTTTTTGATGTTATTGATGTTTTTGATGTTTTTGTTGTTTTTGATGTTTTTGATGTTTTTGATGTTTTTGATGTTTTTGATGTTTTTGATGTTTTTGATGTTTTTGATGTTTTTGATGTTTTTGATGTTTTTGATGTTTTTGATGTCTTTGATGTTTTTGATGTTTTTGATGTTTTTATGTTTTTGATGTTTTTGATGTTTTTTATGTTTTTGATGTTTTTGATATTTTTGATGTTTTTGATGTTTTTGTTGTTTTTGATGTGTTTGATGTTTTTGATTTTATGATGTTTTTGATGTTTTTGATTTTATGATGTTTTTGATGTTTTTGATTTTTATTTTGATTTTATGATGTTTTGATGTTTTTGATGTTTTTGATGTTTTTGATGTTTTTGATGTTTTTGATGTTTTTGATGTTTTTTATGTTTTTGTTGTTTATGATGTTTTTGATATTTTGATGTTTTTCTGTTTTTCTTCTTTTTGATGTTTTTGATGTTTGTGATGTTTTTAATGATTTTAATGTTTTTGATGTTTTTGATGTTTTTGATGTTTTTGATGTTTTTGATGTTTTTGATGTTCTTGATATTTTGATGTTTTTTCTGTTTTTCTTCTTTTTGATGTTTTTGATAATTTTGATGTTTTTGATGTTTTTGATGTTTTTGATATTTTTGATATTTTTAATGTTTTTGATGTTTTTGATGTTTTTGATGTTTTTGTTGTTTTTGATGTTTTTGATGTTTTTGATTTTTTGATGTTTTTGATGTTATTGATGTTTTTGATGTTTTTGTTGTTTTTGATGTTTTGATGTTTTTGATGTTTTTGATGTTTTTGATGTTTTTGATGTTTTTGATGTTTTTGATGTTTTTGATGTTTTTGATGTTTTTGATGTTTTTGATGTTTTTGATGTTTTTGATGTTTTTGATGTTTTTGATGTTTTTGAAGTCTTTGATGTTTTTGATGTTTTTGATGTTTTTATGTTTTTGATGTTTTTGATGTTTTTGATGTTTTTATGTTTTTGATATTTTGATGTTTTTGATGTTTTTGATGTTTTTGATGTTTTTGATGTTTTTGATGTTTTTGATGTTTTTGATGTTTTTGATGTTTTTGATGTTTTTGATGTTTTTGATGTTTTTGATGTTTTTGATGTTTTCGATGTTTTTGATGTTTTTGATGTTTTTGATGTTTTTGATGTTTTTGATGTTTTTGATGTTTTTGATGTTTTTGATGTTTTTGATGTTTTTGATGTTTTTGATGTTATTGATGTTTTTGAGGTTTTTGATGTTTTTGATGTTTTGACTTTTTGATGTTTGTTGATGTTTTTGATGTTTTGATGTTTTTGATGTCTTGATGTTTATGATGTTTTTGATGTTTTTGATGTTTTTGATGTTTTCGATGTTTTTGATGTTTTTGATATTTTTGATGTTTTTGATGTTTTTGATGTTTTTGATGTTTTGATGTTTTTGATGTTTTTGATGTTTTTGATGTTTTTGATGTTTTTGATGTTTTGATGTTTTTGATGTTTTTGATGTTTTTGATGTTTTTGATGTTTTTGATGTTTTTGATGTTTTTGATGTTTTTGATGTTTTTGATGTTTTCGATGTTTTTGATGTTTTTGATGTTTTTGATATTTTTTATGTTTTTGATGTTTTTGATGTCTTTGATGTTTTTGATGTTTTTGATGTTTTTGATGTTTTTGATGTTTTTGATGTTTTTGATGTTCTTGATATTTTGATGTTTTTTCTTTTTTCTTCTTTTTGATGTTTTTGATGTTTTTGATAATTTTGATGTTTTTGATGTTTTTGATGTTTTTGATGTTTTTGATGTTTTTGATATTTTTGATATTTTTGATGTTTCTGATGTTTTTGATGTTTTTGTTGTGTTTGTTTTTTGATGTTTTTGATGTTTTTGATGTTTTGATATTTTTGATGTTTTTTGATGTTTTTGATGTTTTCGATGTTTTTGATGTTTTTGATGTTTTTGATGTTTTTATGTTTTTGATGTTTTTGATGTCTTTGATGTTTTTGATGTTTTGATGTTTTTGATGTTTTTGATGTTTTTGATGTTTTTGATGTTTTTGATGTTTTTGATGTTTTGATGTTTTTGATGTTTTTGATGTTTTTGATGTTTTTGATGTTTTGATGTTTTTGATGTTTTTGATGTTTTGATGTTTTTGATGTTTTTGATGTTTTTGATGTTTTGATGTTTTTGATGTTTTGATGTTTTGATGTTTTTGATGTTTTTGATGTTTTTGATGTTTTTTGATGGTTTTGTTGTTTTTGATTTTTTGATGGTTTTGATGTTTTTTGATGTTTTTGATGTTATTGACTTTTTTTGACTTTTTTGATGTTTTTGATGTTTTGATGTTTTGATGTTTTGATGTTTTTGATGTTTTTGATGTTTTTGATGTTTTTGATGTTTTTGATGTTTTTGATGTTTTTGATGTTTTTGATGTTTTTGATGTTTTTGATGTTTTTGATGTTTTTGATGTTTTTGTTGTTTTTGATGTGTTTGATGTTTTTGATTTTATGATGTTTTTGATTTTATGATGTTTTTGATTTTATGATGTTTTTGATGTTTTTGATGTTTTTTATGTTTTTGTTGTTTTTGATGTTTTTGATTTTTTGATGTTTTTTGATGTTTTTGATGTTTTTGATGTTTTTGATGTTTTTGATGTTTTTGATGTTTTTGATGTTTTTGATGTTTTTGATGTCTTTGATGTTTTTGATGTTTTTGATGTTTTTGATGTTTTTGATGTTTTTGATGTTTTTGATGTTTTTGATGTTTTTGATGTTTTTGATGTTTTTGATGTTTTGATAATTTTGATGTTTTTGATGTTTTTGATGTGTTTGATGTTTTTGATGTTTTTTGATATTTTGATATTTTTGATGTTTCTGATGTTTTTGATGTTTTTGTTGTGTTTGATTTTTTGATGTTTTTGATGTTATTGATGTTTTTGCTGTTTTTGATGTTTTTGATGTTTTTGATGTTTTTGATGTTTTCGA
Source organism: Drosophila pruinosa (assembly GCA_018150935.1). NCBI lineage: Eukaryota > Metazoa > Arthropoda > Insecta > Diptera > Drosophilidae > Drosophila > Drosophila pruinosa. The sequence goes on from JAECWR010000398.1 coordinate 133,852, forward strand.
TGTTTTTGATGTTTTTGATGTTTTTGATGTTTTTTATGTTTTTGATGTTTTTGATGTCTTTGATGTTTTTGATGTTTTTGATGTTTTTGATGTTTTTGATGTTTTTGATGTTTTTGATGTTTTTGATGTTTTTGATGTTTTTGATGTTTTTGATGTTTTTGATGTTTTTGATGTTTTGATGTTTTTGATGTTTTTGTTGTTTTTGATGTTTTTGATGTTTTTGATTTTTTGATGTTTTTGATGTTTTTGATGTTTTTGATGTTTTTGTTGTTTTTGATGTTTTTGATGTTTTTGATGTTTTTGATGTTTTTGATGTTTTTGATGTTTTTGATGTTTTTGATGTTTTTGATGTCTTTGATGTTTTGATGTTTTTGATATTTTTGATGTTTTTGATGTTTTTATGTTTTTGATGTTTTGATGTTTTTGATGTTTTTGATATTTTTGATGTTTTTGATGTTTTTGATGTTTTTGATGTTTTGATGTTTTTGATGTTTTTGATGTTTTTGATGTTTTTGATGTTTTTGATGTTTTTGATGTTTTTGATGTTTTTGATGTTTTTGATGTTTTTGATGTTTTTGATGTTTTTGATGTTTTTGATGTTTTTGATGTTTTTGATGTTTTTGATGTTTTTGATGTTTTTGATGTTTTCGATGTTTTTGATGTTTTTGATGTTTTTGATGTTTTTGATGTTTTGAGGTTTTTGATGTTTTGATGTTTTTGATGTTTTGATGATGTTTTGATGTTTTCGATGTTTTTGATGTTTTTGATGTTTTGATGTTTTTGATGTTTTTGATGTTTTTGAGGTTTTGATGTTTTTGATGTTTTGACTTTTTTGATGTTTGTTGATGTTTTTGATGTCTTGATGTTTATGATGTTTTTGATGTTTTTGATGTTTTTGATGTTTTTGATGTTTTTGATGTTTTTGATATTTTTGATGTTTTTGATGTTTTTGATGTTTTGATGTTTTGATGTTTTTGATGTTTTTGATGTTTTTGATGTTTTTGATGTTTTTGATGTTTTTGATGTTTTTGTTGTTTTTATGTTTTTGATGTTTTTGATGTTTTTTATGTTTTTGATGTTTTTGATATTTTTGATGTTTTTGATGTTTTTGTTGTTTTTGATGTGTTTGATGTTTTTGATTTTATGATGTTTTTGATGTTTTTGATTTTATGATGTTTTTGATGTTTTTGATTTTTTTGATTTTATGATGTTTTGATGTTTTTGATGTTTTTGATGTTTTTGATGTTTTTGATGTTTTTGATGTTTTTGATGTTTTTATGTTTTTGTTGTTTTTGATGTTTTTGATATTTTGATGTTTTTTCTGTTTTTCTTCTTTTGATGTTTTTGATGTTTTTGATGTTTTTAATGATTTTAATGTTTTTGATGTTTTTGATGTTTTTGATGTTTTTGATGTTTTTGATGTTTTTGATGTTCTTGATATTTTGATGTTTTTTCTGTTTTTCTTCTTTTTGATGTTTTTGATAATTTTGATGTTTTTGATGTTTTTGATGTTTTTGATATTTTTGATATTTTTAATGTTTTTGATGTTTTTGATGTTTTTGATGTTTTTGTTGTTTTTGATGTTTTTGATGTTTTTGATTTTTTGATGTTTTTTATGTTTTTGATGTTTTTGATGTTTTTGTTGTTTTTGATGTTTTTGATGTTTTTGATGTTTTTGATGTTTTTGATGTTTTTGATGTTTTTGATGTTTTTGATGTTTTTGATGTTTTTGATGTTTTGATGTTTTTGATGTTTTTGATGTTTTTGATGTTTTTGATGTTTTTGAAGTTTTTGATGTTTTTGATGTTTTTGATGTTTTTATGTTTTTGATGTTTTTGATGTTTTTGATGTTTTTTATGTTTTTGATATTTTTGATGTTTTTGATGTTTTTGATGTTTTTGATGTTTTTGATGTTTTTGATGTTTTTGATGTTTTTGATGTTTTTGATGTTTTTGATGTTTTTGATGTTTTTGATGTTTTTGATGTTTTCGATGTTTTTGATGTTTTTGATGTTTTTGATGTTTTTGATGTTTTTGATGTTTTTGATGTTTTTGATGTTTTTGATGTTTTTGATGTTTTTGATGTTTTTGATGTTTTTGATGTTATTGATGTTTTTGAGGTTTTTGATGTTTTTGATGTTTTGACTTTTTTGATGTTTGTTGATGTTTTTGATGTTTTGATGTTTTTGATGTCTTGATGTTTATGATGTTTTTGATGTTTTTGATGTTTTTGATGTTTTTGATGTTTTTGATGTTTTTGATGTTTTTGATGTTTTTGATGTTTTTGATGTTTTTGATGTTTTGATGTTTTTGATGTTTTTGATGTTTTTGATGTTTTTGATGTTTTTGATGTTTTTGATGTTTTTGATGTTTTTGATGTTTTTGATGTTTTTGATGTTTTGATGTTTTTGATGTTTTTGATGTTTTTGATGTTTTTGATGTTTTTGATGTTTTCGATGTTTTGATGTTTTTGATGTTTTTGATATTTTTATGTTTTTGATGTTTTTGATGTTTTTGATGTTTTTGATGTTTTTGATGTTTTTGATGTTTTTGATGTTTTTGATGTTTTTGATGTTTTTGATGTTCTTGATATTTTGATGTTTTTTCTGTTTTTCTTCTTTTTGATGTTTTTGATGTTTTTGATAATTTTGATGTTTTTGATGTTTTTGATGTTTTTGATGTTTTTGATGTTTTTGATATTTTTGATATTTTTGATGTTTCTGATGTTTTTGATGTTTTTGTTGTGTTTGTTTTTTTGATGTTTTTGATGTTTTTGATGTTTTTGATATTTTTGATGTTTTTGATGTTTTTGATGTTTTCGATGTTTTTGATGTTTTTGATGTTTTTGATGTTTTTTATGTTTTTGATGTTTTTGATGTCTTTGATGTTTTTGATGTTTTTGATGTTTTTGATGTTTTTGATGTTTTTGATGTTTTTGATGTTTTTGATGTTTTTGATGTTTTTGATGTTTTTGATGTTTTGATGTTTTTGATGTTTTTGATGTTTTTGATGTTTTTGATGTTTTTGATGTTTTTGATGTTTTTGATGTTTTTGATGTTTTTGATGTTTTTGATGTTTTTGATGTTTTTGATGTTTTTGATGTTTTGATGTTTTGATGTTTTTGATGTTTTTGATGTTTTTGATGTTTTTTGATGGTTTTGTTGTTTTTGATTTTTTGATGGTTTTGATGTTTTTTGATGTTTTTGATGTTATTGACTTTTTTGACTTTTTTGATGTTTTTGATGTTTTGATGTTTTGATGTTTTGATGTTTTTGATGTTTTGATGTTTTTGATGTTTTTGATGTTTTTGATGTTTTTGATGTTTTTGATGTTTTTGATGTGTTTGATGTTTTTGATGTGTTTGATGTTTTTGATGTTTTTGTTGTTTTTGATGTGTTTGATGTTTTTGATTTTATGATGTTTTTGATTTTATGATGTTTTTGATTTTATGATGTTTTTGATGTTTTTGATGTTTTTTATGTTTTTGTTGTTTTTGATGTTTTTGATATTTTGATGTTTTTGATGTTTTTGATGTTTTTGATGTTTTTGATGTTTTTGATGTTTTTGATGTTTTTGATGTTTTTGATGTTTTTGATGTCTTTGATGTTTTTGATGTTTTTGATGTTTTTGATGTTTTTGATGTTTTTGATGTTTTGATGTTTTTGATGTTTTTGATATTTTTGATGTTTTTGATGTTTTTGATAATTTTGATGTTTTTGATGTTTTTGATGTGTTTGATGTTTTTGATGTTTTTGATATTTTTGATATTTTTGATGTTTCTGATGTTTTTGATGTTTTTGTTGTGTTTGATTTTTTGATGTTTTTGATGTTATTGATGTTTTTGCTGTTTTTGATGTTTTTGATGTTTTTGATGTTTTTGATGTTTTTGATGTTTTTGATGTTTTCGATGTTTTTGATGTTTTTGATGTTTTTGATGTTTTTTATGTTTTTGATGTTTTTGATGTCTTTGATGTTTTTGATGTTTTTGATGTTTTTGATGTTTTTGATGTTTTTGATGTTTTTGATGTTTTTGATGTTTTTGATGTTTTTGATGTTTTTGATGTTTTTGTTGTTTTTGATGTTTTTGATGTTTTTGATGTTTTTGATGTTTTTGTTGTTTTTGATGTTTTTGATGTTTTTGATTTTTTGATGTTTTTGATGTTTTTGATGTTTTTGATGTTTTTGTTGTTTTTGATGTTTTTGATGTTTTTGATGTTTTTGATGTTTTTGATGTTTTTGATGTTTTTGATGTTTTTGATGTTTTTGATGTCTTTGATGTTTTGATGTTTTTGATGTTTTTGATGTTTTTGATGTTTTTATGTTTTTGATGTTTTTGATGTTTTTGATGTTTTTGATGTTTTTGATGTTTTTGATGTTTTTGATGTTTTTGATGTTTTTGATGTTTTTGATGTTTTTGATGTTTTTGATGTTTTGATGTTTTTGATGTTTTGATGTTTTTGATGTTTTTGATGTTTTTGATGTTTTTGATGTTTTTGATGTTTTTGATGTTTTTGATGTTTTTGATGTTTTTGATGTTTTTGATGTTTTCGATGTTTTTGATGTTTTTGATGTTTTTGATGTTTTTGATGTTTTTGAGGTTTTTGATGTTTTGATGTTTTTGATGTTTTGATGTTTTTGATGTTTTCGATGTTTTTGATGTTTTGATGTTTTTGATGTTTTTGATGTTTTTGAGGTTTTTGATGTTTTGATGTTTTGACTTTTTTGATGTTTGTTGATGTTTTTGATGTCTTGATGTTTATGATGTTTTTGATGTTTTTTGATGTTTTTGATGTTTTTGATGTTTTTGATGTTTTTGATATTTTTTGATGTTTTTGATGTTTTTGATGTTTTTGATGTTTTTGATGTTTTTTTGATGTTTTTGATGTTTTTGATGTTTTTGATGTTTTTGATATTTTTTGATGTTTTTGATGTTTTTGATGTTTTTGATGTTTTGATGTTTCTGATGTTTTTGATGTTTTTGATGTTTTTGATGTTTTTGATGTTTTTGATGTTTTTGATGTTTTTGATGTTTTTGATGTTTTTGATGTTTTTGATGTTTTTTGATTTTTTTGATGTTTTTGATGTTTTTGATGTTTTTGATGTTTTTGATGTTTTTGATGTTTTTGTTGTTTTTGATGTTTTTGATGTTTTTGATGTTTTTGATGTTTTTGATGTTTTGATGTTTTTGATGTTTTGATGTTTTGATGTTTTTGATGTTTTTGATGTTTTTGATGTTTTTTGATGATTTTGTTGTTTTTGATTTTTTGATGGTTTTGATGTTTTTGATGTTTTTGATGTTTCTGATGTTTTTGATGTTTTTGTTGTGTTTGATTTTTTGATGTTTTTGATGTTATTGATGTTTTTGATGTTTTTGATGTTTTTGATGTTTTTGATGTTTTTGATGTTTTTGATGTTTTTGATGTTTTCGATGTTTTTGATGTTTTTGATGTTTTTGATGTTTTTGATGTTTTTTATGTTTTTGATGTTTTTGATGTCATTGATGTTTTTGATGTTTTTGATGTTTTGATGTTTTTGATGTTTTTGATGTTTTTGATGTTTTTGATGTTTTTGATGTTTTTGATGTTTTTGATGTTTTTGATGTTTTTGATGTTTTTGATGTTTTTGATGTTTTTGATGTTTTTGATGTTTTTGATGTTTTTGATGTTTTTGATGTTTTTGATGTTTTTGATGTTTTTGATGTTTTTTGATGTTTTTGTTGTTTTTGATTTTTTGATGGTTTTGATGTTTTTGATGTTATTGACTTTTTTGATTTTTTTGATGTTTTTGATGTTTTGATGTTTTGATGTTTTTGATGTTTTGATGTTTTTGATGTTTTTGATGTTTTTGATGTTTTTTATGTTTTTGATGTTTTTGATGTGTTTGATGTTTTTGATGTGTTTGATGTTTTTGATGTTTTTGTTGTTTTTGATGTGTTTGATGTTTTTGATTTTATGATGTTTTTGATTTTATGATGTTTTTGATTTTATGATGTTTTTATTTTTATTTTGATTTTATGATATTTTTGATGTTTCTGATGTTTTTGATGTTTTTGTTGTGTTTGATTTTTTGATGTTTTTGATATTTTTGATGTTTTTGATGTTTTTGATGTTTTTGATGTTTCTGGTGTTTTCGATGTTTTTGATGTTTTTGATGTTTTTGATGTTTTTGATGTTTTTGATGTCTTTGATGTTTTTGATGTTTTTGATGTTTTTGATGTTTTTGATGTTTTTGATGTTTTTGATGTTTTGATGTTTTGATGTTTTTGATGTTTTGATGTTTTTGATGTTTTTGATTTTTGATGTTTTTGATGTTTTTGATGTTTTTGATGTTTTGATATTATTGATGTTTTGATGTTTTTGATATTTTTGATGTTTTTGATGTTTTTGATGTTTTTGATGTTTTTGATGTTTTTGATGTTTTTGATGATTTTGATGTTTTTAATGTTTTTAATGTTTTTAATGTTTTTGATGTTTTTGATGTTTTTGATGTTTTTGATGTTTTTGATGTTTTTGATGTTTTTGATGTTTTTGATGTTTTTGATGTTTTTGATGTTTTTGATGTTTTTGATGTTTTTGATGTTTTTGATGTTTTTGATGTTTTTGATGTTTTTGATGTTTTGATGTTTTTGATGTTTTTGATGTTTTTGATTTTTTTGATGTTTTTGGTGTTTTTGATGTTTTTGATGTTTTTGATGTTTTTGATGTTTTTGATGTTTTTGATGTTTTTGATGTTTTGATGTTTTGATGTTTTGATGTTTTTGATGTTTTTGATGTTTTTGATGTTTTTGATGTTTTTTGATGATTTTGTTGTTTTTGATTTTTTGATGGTTTTGATGTTTTTGATGTTTTTGATGTTTTTGATGTTATTGACTTTTTTGACTTTTTTTGATGTTTGTTGATGTTTTTGATGTTTTGATGTTTTGATGTTTTTGATGTTTTGATGTTTTTGATGTTTTTGATGTTTTTGATGTTTTTGATGTTTTTGATGTTTTTGATGTGTTTGATGTTTTTGATGTTTTTGATGTTTTTGATGTTTTTGATGTTTTTTATGTTTTTGATGTTTTTGATGATTTTGATGTTTTGATGTTTTTGATTTTTTGATGTTTTTGATGTTTTTGATGCTTTTTAATGTTTTTGATGTTTTTAATGATTTTAATGTTTTTTAATGTTTTTTTGATGTTTTTGATGTTTTTGATGTTTTTGTTGTTTTTGATATTTTTGATATTTTGATGTTTTTTCAGTTTTTCTTTTTTTTGATGTTTTTGATGTTTTTAATGATTTTAATGTTTTTTGATGTTTTTGATGTTTTTGATGTTTTTGATATTATTGATGTTTTTGATGTTTTTGATGTTTTTGATGTTTTTGATGTTTTTGATGTTTTTGATGTTTTTGATGTTTTTGATGTTTTTGATGTTTTTGATGTTTTTGATGTTTTTGATGTTTTTAATGTTTTTAATGTTTTTTTCTTCTTTTGATGTATTTGATAATTTTGATGTTTTTGATGTTTTTGATGTTTTTGATGTTTTTGATGTTTTTGATGTTTTTGTTGTTGTTGATTTTTTGGTGTTTTTGATGTTTTTGATGTTTTTTTTGTTTTTGTTGTTTTTGATGTTTTTGATATTTTGATGTTTTTCTGTTTTTCTTCTTTTTGATGTTTTTGATGTTTTTTATGTTTTTAATGATTTTAATGTTTTTGATGTTTTTGATGTTTTGATGTTTTGATGTTTTTGATGTTTTTGATGTTTTTGATGTTTTTGATGTTTTTGTTGTTTTTGATGTTTTTAATGATTTTAATGTTTTTGATGTTTGTGATGTTTTTGATGTTTTTGATGTTTTTGATGTTTTTGATGTTTTTGATGTTTTTGATGTTTTTGATGTTTTTGATGTTTTTGATATTTTTGATGTTTTTGATGTTTTTGATGTTTTTGATGTTTTTGTTGTGTTTGATTTTTTGATGTTTTTGATGTTTTTGATGTTTTTGATGTTTTTGATGTTTTTGATGTTTTTGATGTTTTTGATGTTTTTGATGTTTTTGATGTTTTTGATGTTGTTGATGTTTTTGATGTTTTTGATGTCTTTGATGTTTTTGATGTTTTTGATGTTTTTGATGTTTTTGATGTTTTTGATGTTTTTGATGTTTTTGATGTTTTTGATGTTTTTGATGTTTTGATGTTTTGATGTTTTGATGTTTTTGATGTTTTTGATGTTTTTGATGTTTTGATGTTTTTGATGTTTTTGATGTTTTTGATGTTTTCGATGTTTTTGATGTTTTTGATTTTTGATGTTTTTGATGTTTTTGATGTTTTTGATGTTTTTGATGTTTTCGATTTTTTGATGTTTTTGATGTTTTTGATGTTTTTGATGTTTTTGATGTTTTTGATGTTTTTGATGTTTTTGATGTTTTTGATGTTTTTGATGTTTTTGATGTTTTTAATGTTTTGATGTTTTGATGTTTTTGATGTTTTTGATGTTTTTGATGTTTTTGATGTTTTTATGTTTTTGTTGTTTTTAATTTTTTAAGGGCTTTGATGTTTTTGATGTTATTGACTTTTTTGACTTTTTGATGTTTGTTGATGTTTTTGATGTTTTGATGTTTCGATGTTTTGATGTTTTGATGTTTTGATGTTTTGATGTTTTGATGTTTTTGATGTTTTTGATGTTTTTGATGTTATTGATTTTTTTGATGTTTTTGATGTTTTTGATGTTATTGATGCTTTTAATGTTTTTAATGTTTTTAATGATTTTAATGTTTTTTAATGTTTTTTGATGTTTTTGATGTTTTTGATGTTTTTGTTGTTTTTGATATTTTTGATATTTTGATGTTTTTTCTGTTTTTCTTCTTTTTGATGTTTTTGATGTTTTTGATGTTTTTAATGTTTTTAATGTTTTTTGATGTTTTTGATGTTCTTGATATTTTTATGTTTTTTCTGTTTTTCATCTTTTTGATGTATTTGATAATTTGGATGTTTTTGATGTTTTTGATATTTTTGATGTTTCTGAAGTTTTTGATGTTTTTGATGTTTTTGTTGTTTTTGATTTGTTGATGTTTTTGATGTTTTTGATGTTTTTGATATTTTTGATGTTCTTGATATTTTTATATTTTTTCTGTTTTTCTTTTTTGATGTATTTGATAATTTTGATGTTTTTGATGTTTTTGATGTTTTTGATGTATCTGATGTTTTTCATGTTTTTGTTGTTGTTGATTTTTTGATGTTTTTGATGTTTTTGATGTTCTTGATATTTTTATATTTTTTCTGTTTTTCTTTTTTTTGATGTATTTGATAATTTTGATGTTTTTGATGTTTTTGATATTTTTGATGTTTCTGATGTTTTTGATGTTTTTGTTGTTGTTGATTTTTTGATGTTTTTGATGTTTTTTTGTTTTTGTTGTTTTTGATGTTTTTGATATTTTGATGTTTTTCTGTTTTTCTTCTTTTGATGTTTTTGATGTTTTTATGTTTTTAATGTTTTTAATGTTTTTGATGTTTGTGATGTTTTTGATGTTTTTGATGTTTTTGATGTTTTGATGTTTTTGATGTTTTTGATGTTTTTGATGTTTTTGATGTTTTTAATGATTTTAATGTTTTTGATGTTTGTGATGTTTTTGATGTTTTTGATGTTTTTGATGTTTTTGATGTTTTTGATGTTTTTGATGTTTTCGATATTTTTGATGTTTTTGATGTTTTTGATGTTTTTGTTGTGTTTGATTTTTTGATGTTTTTGATGTTATTGATGTTTTTGATGTTTTTAATGTTTTTGATGTTTTTGATGTTTTTGATGTTTTTGATGTTTTTGATGTTTTTGATGTTTTTGATGTTTTTGATGTTTTGATGTTTTTGATGTTTTTGATGTTTTTGATGTTTTTGATGTTTTTGATGTTTTTGATGTTTTGATGTTTTTGATGTTTTTGATGTTTTTGATGTTTTTGATGTTTTTGATGTTTTTGATGTTTTTGATGTTTTTGATGTTTTTGATGTTTTGATGTTTTGATGTTTTTGATGTTTTTGATGTTTTCGATGTTTTTGATGTTTTTGATTTTTTGATGTTTTTGATGTTTTTGATGTTTTTGATGTTTTTGATGTTTTTGATGTTTTTGATGTTTTCGATTTTTTGATGTTTTTGATGTTTTTGATGTTTTTGATGTTTTTGATGTTTTTGATGTTTTTGATGTTTTTGATGTTTTTGATGTTTTTGATGTTTTGATGTTTTTGATGTTTTTGATGTTTTGATGTTTTTGATGTTTTTGATGTTTTTGATGTTTTTGATGTTTTTAATGTTTTGATGTTTTGATGTTTTTGATGTTTTTGATGTTTTTGATGTTTTTGATGTTTTTGTTGTTTTTGATTTTTTGATGGTTTTGATGTTTTTGATGTTTTTGATGTTATTGACTTTTTTGACTTTTTTGATGTTTGTTGATGTTTTTGATGTTTTGATGTTTCGATGTTTTGATGTTTTTGATGTTTTTGATGTTTTTGATGTTTTTGATGTTTTTGATGTTTTTGATGTTTTTGATGTTTTTGATGTTTTTAATGTTTTTAATGTTTTTAATGATTTTAATGTTTTTTAATGTTTTTTGATGTCTTTGATGTTTTTGATGTTTTTGTTGTTTTTGATGTTTTTGATATTTTGATGTTTTTTCTGTTTTTCTTCTTTTTGATGTTTTTGATGTTTTTAATGATTTTAATGTTTTTTGATGTTTTTGATGTTTTTGATGTTTTTGATGTTCTTGATATTTTTATGTTTTTTCTGTTTTTCTTCTTTTGATGTATTTGATAATTTTGATGTTTTTGATGTTTTTGATGTTTTTGATGTTTTTGATGTTTTTGATGTTTTTGATGTTTTTGATGTTTTTGATGTTTTTGATGTTTTTGATGTTTTTGATGTTTTTGATGTTTTTGATGATTTTGATGTTTTGATGTTTTTGATATTTTTGATGTTTTTGATGTTTTTGATGTTTTGATGTTTTTGATGTTTTTGATGTTTTTGATGTTTTTGATGTTTTTGATGCTTTTAATGTTTTTGATGTTTTTAATGATTTTAATGTTTTTTTAATGTTTTTTGATGTTTTTGATGTTTTTGATATTTTTATATTTTTTCTGTTTTTCTTTTTTTGATGTATTTGATAATTTTGATGTTTTTGATGTTTTTGATGTTTTTGATGTTTTTGATGTTTTTGATGTTTTTGATGTTTTTGATGTTTTTGATGTTTTTGATGTTTTTGATGTTTTTTTTTTTTTGTTGTTTTTGATGTTTTTGATATTTTGATGTTTTTCTGTTTTTCTTCTTTTTGATGTTTTTGATGTTTTTTATGTTTTTAATGATTTTAATGTTTTTGATGTTTTTGATGTTTTTGATGTTTTTGATATTTTTGATGTTTATGATGTTTTTGATGTTTTTGATTTTTTTGTTGTTTTTGATTTGTTGATGTTTTTGATGTTTTTGATGTTTTTTATGTATTTGATGTTTTTGATGTTTTGATGTTTTTGATGTTTTTGATGTTTTTGATGTTCTTGATATTTTTATATTTTTTCTGTTTTTCTTCTTTTGATGTTCTTGATGTATTTGATAATTTTGATGTTTTTGATGTTTTTGATATTTTTGATGTTTCTGATGTTTTTGATGTTTTTGATGTTTTTGATGTTTTTGATGTTTTTGATGTTTTTGATGTTTTTGATGTTTTTGATGTGTTTGATGTTTTTGATGTTTTTGATGTTTTTGATGTTTTTGATGTTTTTTATGTTTTTGATGTTTTTGATGATTTTGATGTTTTGATGTTTTTGATATTTTTGATGTTTTTGATGTTTTTGATGCTTTTAATGTTTTTGACGTTTTTAATGATTTTAATGTTTTTTAATGTTTTTTGATGTTTTTGATGTTTTTGATGTTTTTGTTGTTTTTGATATTTTTGATATTTTGATGTTTTTTCAGTTTTTCTTTTTTTTGATGTTTTTGATGTTTTTAATGATTTTAATGTTTTTTGATGTTTTTGATGTTTTTGATGTTCTTGATATTTTTATATTTTTTCTGTTTTTCTTCTTTTTGATGTATTTGATAATTTTGATGTTTTTGATGTTTTTGATATTTTTGATGTTTCTGATGTTTTTGATGTTTTTGTTGTTGTTGATTTTTTGATGTTTTTGATGTTTTTGATGTTTTTTTTGTTTTTGTTGTTTTTGATGTTTTTGATATTTTGATGTTTTTCTGTTTTTCTTCTTTTTGATGTTTTTGATGTTTTTTATGTTTTTAATGATTTTAATGTTTTTGATGTTTGTGATGTTTTTGATGTTTTTGATGTTTTTGATGTTTTTGATGTTTTTGATGTTTTTGATGTTTTGATGTTTTTGTTGTTTTTGATGTTTTTAATGATTTTAATGTTTTTGATGTTTGTGATGTTTTTGATGTTTTTGATGTTTTTGATGTTTTTGATGTTTTTGATGTTTTTGATGTTTTTGATATTTTTGATGTTTCTGATGTTTTTGATGTTTTTGATGTTTTTGATGTTTTTGTTGTGTTTGATGTTTTTGATGTTTTTGATGTTGTTGATGTTTTTGATGTTTTTGATGTTTTTGATGTTTTTGATGTTTTTGATGTTTTTGATGTTTTTGATGTTTTTGATGTTGTTGATGTTTTTGATGTTTTTGATGTCTTTGATGTTTTTGATGTTTTTGATGTTTTTGATGTTTTTGATGTTTTTGATGTTTTTGATGTTTTTGATGTTTTTGATGTTTTTGATGTTTTTGATGTTTTTGATGTTTTGATGTTTTTGATGTTTTGATGTTTTGATGTTTTCGATGTTTTTGATGTTTTTGATTTTTTGATGTTTTTGATGTTTTTGATGTTTTTGATGTTTTTGATGTTTTCGATTTTTTGATGTTTTTGATGTTTTTGATGTTTTTGATGTTTTTGATGTTTTTGATGTTTTTGATGTTTTTGATGTTTTTGATGTTTTTGATGTTTTTGATGTTTTTGATGTTTTTGATGTTTTTGATGTTTTTGATGTTTTTGATGTTTTTGATGTTTTTGATGTTTTTGATGTTTTTTATGTTTTTGTTGTTTTTAATTTTTTTAAGGGCTTTGATGTTTTTGATGTTATTGACTTTTTTGACTTTTTTGATGTTTGTTGATGTTTTTGATGTTTTGATGTTTTGATGTTTTGATGTTTTTGATGTTTTTGATGTTTTTGATGTTATTGATTTTTTTGATGTTTTTGATGTTTTTGATGTTATTGATGCGTTTAATGTTTTTAATGTTTTTAATGATTTTAATGTTTTTTAATGTTTTTTGATGTTTTTGATGTTTTTGATGTTTTTGTTGTTTTTGATATTTTTGATATTTTGATGTTTTTTCTGTTTTTCTTCTTTTTGATGTTTTTGATGTTTTTAATGATTTTAATGTTTTTTGATGTTTTTGATGTTTTTGATGTTTTTGATGTTCTTGATATTTTTATGTTTTTTCTGTTTTTCATCTTTTTGATGTATTTGATAATTTGGATGTTTTTGATGTTTTTGATATTTTTGATGTTTCTGAAGTTTTTGATGTTTTTGATGTTTTTGTTGTTTTTGATTTGTTGATGTTTTTGATGTTTTTGATGTTTTTGATATTTTTGATGTTCTTGATATTTTTTATATTTTTCTGTTTTTGTTCTTTTTGATGTATTTGATAATTTTGATGTTTTTGATGTTTTTTGATATTTTTGATGTATCTGATGTTTTTCATGTTTTTGTTGTTGTTGATTTTTTGATGTTTTTGATGTTTTTGATATTTTTATATTTTTTCTGTTTTTCTTCTTTTTGATGTATTTGATAATTTTGATGTTTTTGATGTTTTTGATATTTTTGATGTTTCTGATGTTTTTGATGTTTTTGATGTTTTTGATGTTTTTGATGTTTTTGATGTTTTTGATGTTTTTGATGTTTTTGATGTTTTTGATGTGTTTGATGTTTTTGATGTTTTTGATGTTTTTGATGTTTTTGATGTTTTTGATGTTTTTTATGTTTTTGATGTTTTTGATGATTTTGATGTTTTGATGTTTTTGATATTTTTGATGTTTTTGATGTTTTTGATGCTTTTAATGTTTTTGATGTTTTTAATGATTTTAATGTTTTTTAATGTTTTTTGATGTTTTTGATGTTTTTGATGTTTTTGTTGTTTTTGATATTTTTGATATTTTGATGTTTTTTCAGTTTTTCTTTTTTTTGATGTTTTTGATGTTTTTAATGATTTTAATGTTTTTTGATGTTTTTGATGTTTTTGATGTTTTTGATGTTTTTGATGTTCTTGATATTTTTATATTTTTTCTGTTTTTCTGTTTTTGATGTATTTGATAATTTTGATGTTTTTGATGTTTTTGATGTTTTTGATGTTTTTGATGTTTTTGATGTTTTTGATGTTTTTGATGTTTTTGATGTTTTTGATGTTTTTGATGTTTTTGATGTTTTTGATGTTTTTAATGTTTTGATGTTTTGATGTTTTTGATGTTTTTGATGTTTTTGATGTTTTTGATGTTTTTTATGTTTTTGTTGTTTTTAATTTTTTTGATGGCTTTGATGTTTTTGATGTTATTGACTTTTTTGACTTTTTTGATGTTTGTTGATGTTTTTGATGTTTTGATGTTTTGATGTTTTGATGTTTTGATGTTTTGATGTTTTTGATGTTTTTTGATGTTATTGATTTTTTTTATGTTTTTGTTGTTTTTAATTTTTTTAAGGGCTTTGATGTTTTTGATGTTATTGATTTTTTGATGTTTTTGATGTTTGTTGATGTTTTTGATGTTTTGATGTTTTGATGTTTTGATGTTTTGATGTTTTGATGTTTTTGATGTTTTTGATGTTATTGATTTTTTTGATGTTTTTGATATTTTTGATGTTTTTGATGTTTTTTGATGTTTTTGTTGCTTTTGATATTTTTGATATTTTGATGTTTTTTCTGTTTTTCTTCTTTTTGATGTTTTTGATGTTTTTAATGTTTTAAATGTTTTTTGATGTTTTCGATGTTTTTGATGTTTTTGATGTTCTTGATATTTTTATGTTTTTTTGGTTTTTCATCTTTTGATGTATTTGATAATTTGATGTTTTTGATGTTTTTGATATTTTTGATGTTTCTGAAGTTTTTGATGTTTTTGTTGTTTTTGATTTGTTGATGTTTTTGATGTTTTTGATGTTTTTGATGTTTTTGATGTTCTTGATATTTTTATATTTTTTCTGTTTTTCTTCTTTTTGATGTATTTGATAATTTTGATGTTTTTGATGTTTTTGATATTTTTGATGTATCTGATGTTTTTCATGTTTTTGTTGTTGTTGATTTTTTGATGTTTTTGATGTTTTTGATGTTTTTGATATTTTTATATTTTTTCTGTTTTTCTTCTTTTTGATGTATTTGATAATTTTGATGTTTTTGATGTTTTTGATATTTTTGATGTTTCTGATGTTTTTGATGTTTTTGTTGTTGTTGATTTTTTGATGTTTTTGATGTTTTTTTTGTTTTTGTTGTTTTTGATGTTTTTGATATTTTGATGTTTTTCTGTTTTTCTTCTTTTTGATGTTTTTGATGTTTTTTATGTTTTTAATGATTTTAATGTTTTTGATGTTTGTGATGTTTTTGATGTTTTTGATGTTTTGATGTTTTTGATGTTTTTGTGATGTTTTGATGTTTTTGATGTTTTTGATGTTTTTAATGATTTTAATGTTTTTGATGTTTGTGATGTTTTTGATGTTTTTGATGTTTTTGATGTTTTTGATGTTTTGATGTTTTTGATGTTTTTGATATTTTTGATGTTTTTTGATGTTTTGATGTTTTTGATGTTTTTGTTGTTTTTGTTTTGATTTTTGATTTTTGATGTTTTTGATGTTTTGATGTTTTTGATGTTTTTGATGTTTTTGATGTTTTTGATGTTTTAATGTTTTGATGTTTTTAATGATTTTAATGTTTTTTAATGTTTTTTGATGTTTTTGATGTTTTTGATGTTTTTGTTGTTTTTGATATTTTTGATATTTTGATGTTTTTTCAGTTTTTCTTTTTTTTGATGTTTTTGATGTTTTTAATGATTTTAATGTTTTTTGATGTTTTTGATGTTTTTGATGTTTTTGATATTATTGATGTTTTTGATGTTTTTGATATTTTTGATGTTTTTGATGTTTTTGATGTTTTTGATGTTTTTGATGTTTTTGATGTTTTTGATGTTTTTGATGTTTTTGATGATTTTGATGTTTTTAATGTTTTTAATGTTTTTCTTCTTTTTGATGTATTTGATAATTTTGATGTTTTTGATGTTTTTAATGATTTTAATGTTTTTTGATGTTTTTGATGTTTTTGATGTTCTTGATATTTTTATGTTTTTTCTGTTTTTCATCTTTTTGATGTATTTGATAATTTTGATGTTTTGTTTTTGATGTTTTTGATATTTTGATGTTTCTGATGTTTTTGATGTTTTTGATGTTTTTGTTGTTTTTGATTTGTTGATGTTTTTGATGTTTTTGATGTTTTTGATATTTTTGATGTTCTTGATATTTTGATATTTTTTCTGTTTTTCTTTTTTTGATGTATTTGATAATTTTGATGTTTTTGATGTTTTTGATATTTTTGATGTATCTGATGTTTTTCATGTTTTTTGTTGTTGTTGATTTTTTGATGTTTTTGATGTTTTTGATGTTCTTGATATTTTTATATTTTTTCTGTTTTTCTTTTTTTTGATGTATTTGATAATTTTGATGTTTTTGATGTTTTTGATATTTTTGATGTTTTTGATGTTTTTGATGTTTTTGTTGTTTTTGATTTTTTGATGTTTTTGATGTTTTTTTTGTTTTTGTTGTTTTTGATGTTTTTGATGTTTTTGATGTTTTTGATGTTTTTGATGTTTTTGATGTTTTTGATGTTTTTGATGTTTTTGATGTTTTTGATGTTTTTGATGTTTTTGATGTTTTTAATGATTTTAATGTTTTTGATGTTTGTGATGTTTTTGATGTTTTTGATGTTTTTGATGTTTTTGATGTTTTTGATGTTTTTGATGTTTTCGATATTTTTGATGTTTCTGATGTTTTTGATGTTTTTGTTGTGTTTGATTTTTTGATGTTTTTGATGTTATTGATGTTTTTGATGTTTTTAATGTTTTTGATGTTTTTGATGTTTTTGATGTTTTTGATGTTTTTGATGTTTTTGATGTTTTTGATGTTTTTGATGTTTTTGATGTCTTTGATGTTTTGATGTTTTTGATGTTTTTGATGTTTTTGATGTTTTTGATGTTTTTGATGTTTTTGATGTTTTTGATGTTTTTGATGTTTTTGATGTTTTTGATGTTTTGATGTTTTTGATGTTTTTGATGTTTTGATGTTTTTGATGTTTTTGATGTTTTTGATGTTTTTGATGTTTTTGATGTTTTTGATTTTTTGATGTTTTTGATGTTTTTGATGTTTTGATGTTTTTGATGTTTTGATGTTTTTGATGTTTTCGATTTTTGATGTTTTTGATGTTTTTGATGTTTTTGATGTTTTTGATGTTTTTGATGTTTTGATGTTTTTGATGTTTTTGATGTTTTTGATGTTTTGATGTTTTTGATGTTTTGATGTTTTTGATGTTTTTGATGTTTTTGATGTTTTTGATGTTTTTGATGTTTTTAATGTTTTGATGTTTTGATGTTTTTGATGTTTTTGATGTTTTTGATGTTTTTGATGTTTTTGTTGTTTTTGATTTTTTGATGGTTTTGATGTTTTTGATGTTTTTGATGTTATTGACTTTTTTGATTTTTTTGATGTTTGTTGATGTTTTTGATGTTTTGATGTTTCGATGTTTTGATGTTTTTGATGTTTTTGATGTTTTTGATGTTTTTGATGTTTTTGATGTTTTTGATGTTTTTGATGTTATTGATGCTTTTAATGTTTTTAATGTTTTTAATGATTTTAATGTTTTTTAATGTTTTTTGATGTTTTTGATGTTTTTGATGTTTTTGTTGTTTTTGATATTTTTGATATTTTGATGTTTTTTCTGTTTTTCTTCTTTTTGATGTTTTTGATGTTTTTAATGATTTTAATGTTTTTTGATGTTTTTGATGTTTTTGATGTTTTTGATGTTCTTGATATTTTTATGTTTTTTCTGTTTTTCATCTTTTTGATGTATTTGATAATTTGGATGTTTTTGATGTTTTTGATATTTTTGATGTTTTTGATGTTTTTGATGTGTTTGATGTTTTTGATGTTTTTGATGTTTTTGATGTTTTTGATGTTTTTTATGTTTTTGATGTTTTTGATGATTTTGATGTTTTGATGTTTTTGATATTTTTGATGTTTTTGATGATTTTGATGTTTTGATGTTTTTGATATTTTTGATGTTTTTGATGTTTTTGATGTTTTTGATGCTTTTAATGTTTTTGATGTTTTTAATGATTTTAATGTTTTTTAATGTTTTTTGATGTTTTTGATGTTTTTGATATTTTTATATTTTTTCTGTTTTTCTTCTTTTTGATGTATTTGATAATTTTGATGTTTTTGATGTTTTTGATATTTTTGATGTTTCTGATGTTTTTGATGTTTTTGTTGTTGTTGATTTTTTGATGTTTTTGATGTTTTTGATGTTTTTTTTGTTTTTGTTGTTTTTGATGTTTTTGATATTTTGATGTTTTTCTGTTT
Source organism: Drosophila pruinosa (assembly GCA_018150935.1). Classification (NCBI taxonomy): domain Eukaryota; kingdom Metazoa; phylum Arthropoda; class Insecta; order Diptera; family Drosophilidae; genus Drosophila; species Drosophila pruinosa. The sequence continues at coordinate 152,467 of JAECWR010000398.1, forward strand.
TTCTTCTTTTTGATGTTTTTGATGTTTTTTATGTTTTTAATGATTTTAATGTTTTTGATGTTTTTGATGTTTTTGATGTTTTTGATATTTTTGATGTTTATGATGTTTTTGATGTTTTTGATTTTTTTGTTGTTTTTGATTTGTTGATGTTTTTGATGTTTTTGATGTTTTTTATGTATTTGATGTTTTTGATGTTTTGATGTTTTTGATGTTTTTGATGTTTTTGATGTTCTTGATATTTTTATATTTTTTCTGTTTTTCTTCTTTTTGATGTTCTTGATGTATTTGATAATTTTGATGTTTTTGATGTTTTTGATATTTTTGATGTTTCTGATGTTTTTGATGTTTTTGATGTTTTTGATGTTTTTGATGTTTTTGATGTTTTTGATGTTTTTGATGTTTTTGATGTTTTTGATGTTTTTGATGTTTTTGATGTTTTTGATGTTTTTGATGTTTTTTATGTTTTTGATGTTTTTGATGTTTTTGATGTTTTGATGTTTTTGATATTTTGATGTTTTTGATGTTTTTGATGCTTTTGATGTTTTTGACGTTTTTAATGATTTTAATGTTTTTAATGTTTTTTGATGTTTTTGATGTTTTTGATGTTTTTGTTGTTTTTGATATTTTTGATATTTTGATGTTTTTTCAGTTTTTCTTTTTTTGATGTTTTTGATGTTTTTAATGATTTTAATGTTTTTGATGTTTTTGATGTTTTTGATGTTCTTGATATTTTTATATTTTTTCTGTTTTTCTTCTTTTTGATGTATTTGATAATTTTGATGTTTTTGATGTTTTTGATATTTTTGATGTTTCTGATGTTTTTGATGTTTTTGTTGTTGTTGATTTTTTGATGTTTTTGATGTTTTTGATGTTTTTTATGTTTTTGTTGTTTTTGATGTTTTTGATATTTTGATGTTTTTCTGTTTTTCTTCTTTTTGATGTTTTTGATGTTTTTTATGTTTTTAATGATTTTAATGTTTTTGATGTTTGTGATGTTTTTGATGTTTTTGATGTTTTTGATGTTTTTGATGTTTTTGATGTTTTTGATGTTTTTGATGTTTTTGTTGTTTTTGATGTTTTTAATGATTTTAATGTTTTTGATGTTTGTGATGTTTTTGATGTTTTTGATGTTTTTGATGTTTTTGATGTTTTTGATGTTTTTGATGTTTTTGATATTTTTGATGTTTCTGATGTTTTTGATGTTTTTGATGTTTTTGATGTTTTTGTTGTGTTTGATTTTTTGATGTTTTTGATGTTGTTGATGTTTTTGATGTTTATGATGTTTTTGATGTTTTTGATGTTTTTGATGTTTTTGATGTTTTTGATGTTTTTGATGTTGTTGATGTTTTTGATGTTTTTGATGTCTTTGATGTTTTTGATGTTTTTGATGTTTTTTTGATGTTTTTGATGTTTTTGATGTTTTTGATGTTTTTGATGTTTTTGATGTTTTTGATGTTTTTGATGTTTTTGATGTTTTGATGTTTTGATGTTTTTGATGTTTTTGATGTTTTGATGTTTTTGATGTTTTTGATTTTTTGATGTTTTTGATGTTTTTGATGTTTTTGATGTTTTTGATGTTTTTGATGTTTTTGATGTTTTTGATGTTTTTGATGTTTTTGATGTTTTTGATGTTTTTGATGTTTTTGATGTTTTTGATGTTTTTGATGTTTTTGATGTTTTTGATGTTTTTGATGTTTTTGATGTTTTTAATGTTTTGATGTTTTGATGTTTTTGATGTTTTTGATGTTTTTGATGTTTTTGATGTTTTTTATGTTTTTGTTGTTTTTATTTTTTTAAGGGCTTTGATGTTTTTGATGTTATTGTTTTTTTGATCTTTTTGATGTTTGTTGATGTTTTTGATGTTTTGATGTTTTGATGTTTTGATGTTTTTGATGTTTTTGATGTTTTTGATGTTATTGATTTTTTGATGTTTTTGATGTTTTTGATGTTATTGATGCTTTTAATGTTTTTAATGTTTTTAATGATTTTAATGTTTTTTAATGTTTTTTGATGTTTTTGATGTTTTTGATGTTTTTGTTGTTTTTGATATTTTTGATATTTTGATGTTTTTTCTGTTTTTCTTCTTTTTGATGTTTTTGATGTTTTTAATGATTTTAATGTTTTTTGATGTTTTTGATGTTTTTGATGTTTTTGATGTTCTTGATATTTTTATGTTTTTTCTGTTTTTCATCTTTTTGATGTATTTGATAATTTGGATGTTTTTGATGTTTTTGATATTTTTGATGTTTCTGAAGTTTTTGATGTTTTTGATGTTTTTGTTGTTTTTGATTTGTTGATGTTTTTGATGTTTTTGATGTTTTTGATATTTTTGATGTTCTTGATATTTTTATATTTTTTCTGTTTTTCTTCTTTTTGATGTATTTGATAATTTTGATGTTTTTGATGTTTTTGATATTTTTGATGTATCTGATGTTTTTCATGTTTTTGTTGTTGTTGATTTTTTGATGTTTTTGATGTTCTTGATATTTTTATATTTTGTCTGTTTTTCTTCTTTTTGATGTATTTGATAATTTTGATGTTTTTGATGTTTTTGATATTTTTGATGTTTCTGATGTTTTTGATGTTTTTGATGTTTTTGATGTTTTTGATGTTTTTGATGTTTTTGATGTTTTTGATGTTTTTTTTGATGTTTTTGATGTGTTTGATGTTTTTGATGTTTTGATGTTTTTGATGTTTTTGATGTTTTTGATGTTTTTTATGTTTTTGATGTTTTTGATGATTTTGATGTTTTGATGTTTTTGATATTTTTGATGTTTTTGATGTTTTTGATGCTTTTAATGTTTTTGATGTTTTTAATGATTTTAATGTTTTTTAATGTTTTTTGATGTTTTTGATGTTTTTGATGTTTTTGTTGTTTTTGATATTTTTGATATTTTGATGTTTTTTCAGTTTTTCTTTTTTTTTTGTTTTTGATGTTTTTAATGATTTTAATGTTTTTTGATGTTTTTGATGTTTTTGATGTTTTTGATGTTTTTGATGTTCTTGATATTTTTATATTTTTTCTGTTTTTCTTCTTTTTGATGTATTTGATAATTTTGATGTTTTTGATGTTTTTGATGTTTTTGATGTTTTTGATGTTTTTGATGTTTTTGATGTTTTTGATGTTTTTGATGTTTTTGATGTTTTTGATGTTTTTGATGTTTTTGATGTTTTTAATGTTTTGATGTTTTGATGTTTTTGATGTTTTTGATGTTTTTGATGTTTTTGATGTTTTTTATGTTTTTGTTGTTTTTAATTTTTTTAAGGGCTTTGATGTTTTTGATGTTATTGACTTTTTTGACTTTTTTGATGTTTGTTGATGTTTTTGATGTTTTGATGTTTCGATGTTTTGATGTTTTGATGTTTTGATGTTTTTGATGTTTTTGATGTTATTGATTTTTTTTATGTTTTTGTTGTTTTTAATTTTTTTAAGGGCTTTGATGTTTTTGATGTTATTGACTTTTTTGACTTTTTTGATGTTTGTTGATGTTTTTGATGTTTTGATGTTTCGATGTTTTGATGTTTTGATGTTTTGATGTTTTTGATGTTTTTGATGTTATTGATTTTTTTGATGTTTTTGATATTTTTGATGTTTTTGATGTTTTTGATGTTTTTGTTGCTTTTGATATTTTTGATATTTTGATGTTTTTTCTGTTTTTCTTCTTTTTGATGTTTTTGATGTTTTTAATGATTTAAATGTTTTTTGATGTTTTCGATGTTTTTGATGTTTTTGATGTTCTTGATATTTTTATGTTTTTTCTGTTTTTCATCTTTTTGATGTATTTGATAATTTGGATGTTTTTGATGTTTTTGATATTTTTGATGTTTCTGAAGTTTTTGATGTTTTTGTTGTTTTTGATTTGTTGATGTTTTTGATGTTTTTGATGTTTTTGATATTTTTGATGTTCTTGATATTTTTATATTTTTTCTGTTTTTCTTCTTTTTGATGTATTTGATAATTTTGATGTTTTTGATGTTTTTGATATTTTTGATGTATCTGATGTTTTTCATGTTTTTGTTGTTGTTGATTTTTTGATGTTTTTGATGTTTTTGATGTTCTTGATATTTTTATATTTTTTCTGTTTTTCTTCTTTTTGATGTATTTGATAATTTTGATGTTTTTGATGTTTTTGATATTTTTGATGTTTCTGATGTTTTTGATGTTTTTGTTGTTGTTGATTTTTTGATGTTTTTGATGTTTTTTTTGTTTTTGTTGTTTTTTGATGTTTTTGATATTTTGATGTTTTTCTGTTTTTCTTCTTTTTGATGTTTTTGATGTTTTTTATGTTTTTAATGATTTTAATGTTTTTGATGTTTGTGATGTTTTTGATGTTTTTGATGTTTTTGATGTTTTTGATGTTTTTGATGTTTTTGATGTTTTTGATGTTTTTGATGTTTTTAATGATTTTAATGTTTTTGATGTTTGTGATGTTTTTGATGTTTTTGATGTTTTTGATGTTTTTGATGTTTTTGATGTTTTTAATGTTTTTGATATTTTTGATGTTTCTGATGTTTTTGATGTTTTTGATGTTTTTGTTGTGTTTGATTTTTTGATGTTTTTGATGTTATTGATGTTTTTGATGTTTTTGATGTTTTTGATGTTTTTGATGCTTTTAATGTTTTTGATGTTTTTAATGATTTTAATGTTTTTTAATGTTTTTTGATGTTTTTGATGTTTTTGATGTTTTTGTTGTTTTTGATATTTTTGATATTTTGATGTTTTTTCAGTTTTTCTTTTTTTTGATGTTTTTGATGTTTTTAATGATTTTAATGTTTTTTGATGTTTTTGATGTTTTTGATGTTTTTGATATTATTGATGTTTTTGATGTTTTTGATATTTTTGATGTTTTTGATGTTTTTGATGTTTTTGATGTTTTTGATGTTTTTGATGTTTTTGATGTTTTTGATGTTTTTGATGATTTTGATGTTTTTAATGTTTTTAATGTTTTTCTTCTTTTTGATGTATTTGATAATTTTGATGTTTTTGATGTTTTTGATATTTTTGATGTTTCTGATGTTCTTGATGTTTTTGTTGTTGTTGATTTTTTGATGTTTTTGATGTTTTTGATGTTTTTTTTGTTTTTGTTGTTTTTGATGTTTTTGATATTTTGATGTTTTTCTGTTTTTCTTCTTTTTGATGTTTTTGATGTTTTTTATGTTTTTAATGATTTTAATGTTTTTGATGTTTGTGATGTTTTTGATGTTTTTGATGTTTTTGATGTTTTTGATGTTTTTGATGTTTTTGATGTTTTTGATGTTTTTGTTGTTTTTGATGTTTTTAATGATTTTAATGTTTTTGATGTTTGTGATGTTTTTGATGTTTTTGATGTTTTTGATGTTTTTGATGTTTTTGATGTTTTTGATGTTTTTGATGTTTTTGATATTTTTGATGTTTCTGATGTTTTTGATGTTTTTGATGTTTTTGTTGTGTTTGATTTTTTGATGTTTTTGATGTTATTGATGTTTTTGATGTTTATGATGTTTTTGATGTTTTTGATGTTTTTGATGTTTTTGATGTTTTTGATGTTGTTGATGTTTTTGATGTTTTTGATGTCTTTGATGTTTTTGATGTTTTTGATGTTTTTGATGTTTTTGATGTTTTTGATGTTTTTGATGTTTTTGATGTTTTTGATGTTTTTGATGTTTTTGATGTTTTTGATGTTTTTGATGTTTTTGATGTTTTTGATGTTTTGATGTTTTTGATGTTTTTGATGTTTTTGATGTTTTCGATGTTTTTGATGTTTTTGATTTTTTTATGTTTTTGATGTTTTTGATGTTTTTGATGTTTTTGATGTTTTCGATTTTTTGATGTTTTTGATGTTTTTGATGTTTTTGATGTTTTTGATGTTTTGATGTTTTTGATGTTTTTGATGTTTTTGATGTTTTTGATGTTTTTGATGTTTTTGATGTTTTTAATGTTTTGATGTTTTGATGTTTTTGATGTTTTTGATGTTTTTGATGTTTTTGATGTTTTTTATGTTTTTGTTGTTTTTAATTTTTTTAAGGGCTTTGATGTTTTTGATGTTATTGACTTTTTTGACTTTTTTGATGTTTGTTGATGTTTTTGATGTTTTGATGTTTCGATGTTTTGATGTTTTGATGTTTTGATGTTTTGATGTTTTGATGTTTTTGATGTTTTTGATGTTTTTGATGTTATTGATTTTTTTGATGTTTTTGATGTTTTTGATGTTATTGATGCTTTTAATGTTTTTAATGTTTTTAATGATTTTAATGTTTTTTAATGTTTTTTGATGTTTTTGATGTTTTTGATGTTTTTGTTGTTTTTGATATTTTTGATATTTTGATGTTTTTTCTGTTTTTCTTCTTTTTGATGTTTTTGATGTTTTTAATGATTTTAATGTTTTTTGATGTTTTTGATGTTTTTGATGTTCTTGATATTTTTATGTTTTTTCTGTTTTTCATCTTTTTGATGTATTTGATAATTTGGATGTTTTTGATGTTTTTGATATTTTTGATGTTTCTGAAGTTTTTGATGTTTTTGATGTTTTTGTTGTTTTTGATTTGTTGATGTTTTTGATGTTTTTGGTGTTTTTGATATTTTTGATGTTCTTGATATTTTTATATTTTTTCTGTTTTTCTTCTTTTTGATGTATTTGATAATTTTGATGTTTTTGATGTTTTTGATATTTTTGATGTATCTGATGTTTTTCATGTTTTTGTTGTTGTTGATTTTTTGATGTTTTTGATGTTTTTGATGTTCTTGATATTTTTATATTTTTTCTGTTTTTCTTCTTTTTGATGTATTTGATAATTTTGATGTTTTTGATGTTTTTGATATTTTTGATGTTTCTGATGTTTTTGATGTTTTTGTTGTTGTTGATTTTTTGATGTTTTTGATGTTTTTTTTGTTTTTGTTGTTTTTGATGTTTTTGATATTTTGATGTTTTTCTGTTTTTCTTCTTTTTGATGTTTTTGATGTTTTTATGTTTTTAATGATTTTAATGTTTTTGATGTTTGTGATGTTTTTGATGTTTTTGATGTTTTTGATGTTTTTGATGTTTTTGATGTTTTTGATGTTTTTGTTGTTTTTGATGTTTTTAATGTTTTTTATGTTTTTGATGTTTGTGATGTTTTTGATGTTTTTGATGTTTTTGATGTTTTTGATGTTTTTGATGTTTTTGATGTTTTCGATATTTTTGATGTTTCTGATGTTTTTGATGTTTTTGTTGTGTTTGATTTTTTGATGTTTTTGATGTTGTTGATGTTTTGATGTTTTTAATGTTTTTGATGTTTTTGATGTTTTTGATGTTTTTGATGTTTTTGATGTTTTTGATGTTGTTGATGTTTTTGATGTTTTTGATGTCTTTGATGTTTTGATGTTTTTGATGTTTTTGATGTTTTTGATGTTTTGACGTTTTTGATGTTTTTGATGTTTTTGATGTTTTTGATGTTTTTGATGTTTTTGATGTTTTTGATGTTTTTGATGTTTTTGATGTTTTTGATGTTTTGATGTTTTTGATGTTTTTGATGTTTTTCGATGTTTTTGATGTTTTTGATTTTTTGATGTTTTTGATGTTTTTGATGTTTTTGATGTTTTTGATGTTTTTGATGTTTTCGATTTTTTTGATGTTTTTGATGTTTTTGATGTTTTGATGTTTTTGATGTTTTTGATGTTTTTGATGTTTTGATGTTTTGATGTTTTTGATGTTTTGATGTTTTTGATGTTTTGATGTTTTTGATGTTTTTGATGTTTTTGATGTTTTTAATGTTTTGATGTTTTGATGTTTTTGATGTTTTTGATGTTTTTGATGTTTTTGATGTTTTTGTTGTTTTTGATTTTTTGATGGTTTTGATGTTTTTGATGTTTTTGATGTTATTGACTTTTTTGACTTTTTTGATGTTTGTTGATGTTTTTGATGTTTTGATGTTTCGATGTTTTGATGTTTTTGATGTTTTTGATGTTTTTGATGTTTTTGATTTTTTTGATGTTTTTGATGTTTTTGATGTTATTGATGCTTTTAATGTTTTTAATGTTTTTAATGATTTTAATGTTTTTTAATGTTTTTTGATGTCTTTGATGTTTTTGATGTTTTTGTTGTTTTTGATATTTTTGATATTTTGATGTTTTTTCTGTTTTTCTTCTTTTTGATGTTTTTGATGTTTTTAATGATTTTAATGTTTTTGATGTTTTTGATGTTTTTGATGTTTTGATGTTCTTGATATTTTTATGTTTTTTCTGTTTTTCATCTTTTTGATGTATTTGATAATTTGGATGTTTTTGATGTTTTTGATATTTTTGATGTTTTTGATGTTTTTGATGTGTTTGATGTTTTTGATGTTTTTGATGTTTTTGATGTTTTTGATGTTTTTTATGTTTTTGATGTTTTTGATGATTTTGATGTTTTGATGTTTTTGATATTTTTGATGTTTTTGATGATTTTGATGTTTTGATGTTTTTGATGTTTTTGATGTTTTTGATGTTTTTGATGCTTTTAATGTTTTTGATGTTTTTAATGATTTTAATGTTTTTAATGTTTTTTGATGTTTTTGATGTTTTTGATATTTTTATATTTTTTCTGTTTTTCTTTTTTTTGATGTATTTGATAATTTTGATGTTTTGATGTTTTTGATATTTTTGATGTTTCTGATGTTTTTGATGTTTTTGTTGTTGTTGATTTTTTGATGTTTTTGATGTTTTTGATGTTTTTTTGTTTTTGTTGTTTTTGATGTTTTGATATTTTGATGTTTTTCTGTTTTTCTTCTTTTGATGTTTTTGATGTTTTTTATGTTTTTAATGATTTTAATGTTTTTGATGTTTTTGATGTTTTTGATGTTTTTGATATTTTTGATGTTTATGATGTTTTTGATGTTTTTGATTTTTTTGTTGTTTTTGATTTGTTGATGTTTTTGATGTTTTTGATGTTTTTTATGTATTTGATGTTTTTGATGTTTTGATGTTTTTGATGTTTTTGATGTTTTTGATGTTCTTGATATTTTTATTTTTTCTGTTTTTCTTCTTTTGATGTATTTGATAATTTTGATGTTTTGATGTTTTTGATATTTTTGATGTTTCTGATGTTTTTGATGTTTTTGATGTTTTTGATGTTTTTGATGTTTTTGATGTTTTTGATGTTTTTGATGTTTTTGATGTGTTTGATGTTTTTGATGTTTTTGATGTTTTGATGTTTTTGATGTTTTTATGTTTTTGATGTTTTGATGATTTTGATGTTTTGATGTTTTTGATATTTTTGATGTTTTTGATGTTTTTGATGCTTTTAATGTTTTTGACGTTTTTAATGATTTTGATGTTTTTTAATGTTTTTTGATGTTTTTGATGTTTTTGATGTTTTTGTTGTTTTTGATATTTTTGATATTTTGATGTTTTTTCAGTTTTTGTTTTTTTGATGTTTTTGATGTTTTTAATGATTTTAATGTTTTTTGATGTTTTTGATGTTTTTGATGTTCTTGATGTTTTTATATTTTTTCTGTTTTTCTTCTTTTTGATGTATTTGATAATTTTGATGTTTTTGATGTTTTTGATGTTTTTGATGTTTTTGATGTTTTTTATGTTTTTGATGTTTTTGATGTTTTTGATGTTTTTGATGTTTTTGATGTTTTTTTGTTTTTGTTGTTTTTGATGTTTTTGATATTTTGATGTTTTTCTGTTTTTCTTCTTTTTGATGTTTTTGATGTTTTTAATGATTTTAATGTTTTTGATGTTTTTGATGTTTTTGATGTTTTTGATGTTTTTGATGTTTTTGATGTTTTTGATGTTTTTGATGTTTTTGATGTTTTTGATGTTTTTGATGTTTTTAATGATTTTAATGTTTTTGATGTTTTTGATGTTTTTGATTTTTTTTTGATGTTTTTGATGTTTTTGATGTTTTTGATGTTTTTGATGTTTTTGATGTTTTTGATATTTTTGATGTTTCTGATGTTTTTGATGTTTTTGATGTTTTTGATGTTTTTGTTGTGTTTGATTTTTTGATGTTTTTGATGTTGTTGATGTTTTTGATGTTTATGATGTTTTTGATGTTTTTGATGTTTTTGATGTTTTTGATGTTTTTGATGTTTTTGATGTTTTTGATGTTTTTGATGTTTTTGATGTCTTTGATGTTTTTGATGTTTTTGATGTTTTTGATGTTTTGATGTTTTTGATGTTTTTGATGTTTTTGATGTTTTTGATGTTTTTGATGTTTTTGATGTTTTGATGTTTTTGATGTTTTTGATGTTTTTGATGTTTTTGATGTTTTTGATGTTTTTGATTTTTTGATGTTTTTGATGTTTTTGATGTTTTTGATGTTTTTGATGTTTTCGATTTTTTGATGTTTTTGATGTTTTTGATGTTTTTGATGTTTTTGATGTTTTTGATGTTTTTGATGTTTTTGATGTTTTTGATGTTTTTGATGTTTTTGATGTTTTTGATGTTTTGATGTTTTTGATGTTTTAATGTTTTGATGTTTTGATGTTTTTGATGTTTTTGATGTTTTTGATGTTTTTGATGTTTTTTATGTTTTTGTTGTTTTTAATTTTTTAAGGGCTTTGATGTTTTTGATGTTATTGACTTTTTGATTTTTTTGATGTTTGTTGATGTTTTTGATGTTTTGATGTTTTGATGTTTTGATGTTTTTGATGTTTTTGATGTTTTTGATGTTATTGATTTTTTTGATGTTTTTGATGTTTTGATGTTATTGATGCTTTTAATGTTTTTAATGTTTTTAATGATTTTAATGTTTTTTAATGTTTTTTGATGTTTTTGATGTTTTTGATGTTTTTGTTGTTTTTGATATTTTTGATATTTTGATGTTTTTTCTGTTTTTCTTCTTTTTGATGTTTTTGATGTTTTTAATGATTTTAATGTTTTTTGATGTTTTTGATGTTTTTGATGTTTTTGATGTTTTTGATGTTCTTGATATTTTTATGTTTTTTCTGTTTTTCATCTTTTTGATGTATTTGATAATTTGGATGTTTTTGATGTTTTTGATATTTTTGATGTTTCTGAAGTTTTTGATGTTTTTGATGTTTTTGTTGTTTTTGATTTGTTGATGTTTTTGATGTTTTTGATGTTTTTGATATTTTTGATGTTCTTGATATTTTTATATTTTTCTGTTTTTCTTCTTTTTGATGTATTTGATAATTTTGATGTTTTTGATGTTTTGATATTTTTGATGTATCTGATGTTTTTCATGTTTTTGTTGTTGTTGATTTTTTGATGTTTTTGATGTTCTTGATATTTTTATATTTTGTCTGTTTTTCTTCTTTTTGATGTATTTGATAATTTTGATGTTTTTGATGTTTTTGATATTTTTGATGTTTCTGATGTTTTTGATGTTTTTGATGTTTTTGATGTTTTTGATGTTTTTGATGTTTTTGATGTTTTTGATGTGTTTGATGTTTTTGATGTTTTTGATGTTTTTGATGTTTTTGATGTTTTTTATGTTTTTGATGTTTTTGATGATTTTGATGTTTTGATGTTTTTGATATTTTTGATGTTTTTGATGTTTTTGATGCTTTTAATGTTTTTGATGTTTTTAATGATTTTAATGTTTTTTAATGTTTTTTGATGTTTTTGATGTTTTTGATGTTTTTGTTGTTTTTGATATTTTTGATATTTTGATGTTTTTCAGTTTTTTTTTTTGATGTTTTTGATGTTTTTAATGATTTTAATGTTTTTTGATGTTTTTGATGTTTTTGATGTTTTTGATGTTTTTGATGTTCTTGATATTTTTATATTTTTCTGTTTTTCTTCTTTTTGATGTATTTGATAATTTTGATGTTTTTGATGTTTTTGATGTTTTTGATGTTTTTTGATGTTTTTGATGTTTTTGATGTTTTTGATGTTTTTGATGTTTTTGATGTTTTGATGTTTTTGATGTTTTTGATGTTTTGATGTTTTTGATGTTTTTGATGTTTTTGATGTTTTTGATGTTTTTAATGTTTTGATGTTTTGATGTTTTTGATGTTTTTGATGTTTTTGATGTTTTTGATGTTTTTATGTTTTTGTTGTTTTTAATTTTTTAAGGGCTTTGATGTTTTTGATGTTATTGACTTTTTGACTTTTTGATGTTTGTTGATGTTTTTGATGTTTTGATGTTTCGATGTTTTGATGTTTTGATGTTTTGATGTTTTTGATGTTTTTGATGTTATTGATTTTTTGATGTTTTTGATGTTTTTGATGTTATTGATGCTTTTAATGTTTTTAATGTTTTTAATGATTTTAATGTTTTTTAATGTTTTTTGATGTTTTTGATGTTTTTGATGTTTTTGTTGTTTTTGATATTTTTGATATTTTGATGTTTTTCTGTTTTTCTTCTTTTTGATGTTTTTGATGTTTTGATGTTTAAATGTTTTTTGATGTTTTTGATGTTTTTGATGTTTTTGATGTTCTTGATATTTTTATGTTTTTTTCTGTTTTTCATCTTTTTGATGTATTTGATAATTTGGATGTTTTTGATGTTTTTGATATTTTTGATGTTTCTGAAGTTTTTGATGTTTTTGTTGTTTTTGATTTGTTGATGTTTTTGATGTTTTTGATGTTTTTGATATTTTTGATGTTCTTGATATTTTTTATTTTTTCTGTTTTTCTTCTTTTTGATGTATTTGATAATTTTGATGTTTTTGATGTTTTTGATATTTTTGATGTATCTGATGTTTTTCATGTTTTTGTTGTTGTTGATTTTTTGATGTTTTTGATGTTTTTGATGTTCTTGATATTTTTATATTTTTTCTGTTTTTCTTTTTTTGATGTATTTGATAATTTTGATGTTTTTGATGTTTTTGATATTTTTGATGTTTCTGATGTTTTTGATGTTTTTGTTGTTGTTGATTTTTTGATGTTTTTGATGTTTTTTTTGTTTTTGTTGTTTTTGATGTTTTTGATATTTTGATGTTTTTCTGTTTTTTCTTCTTTTTTGATGTGTTTTGATGTTTTTTATGTTTTTAATGATTTTAATGTTTTTGATGTTTGTGATGTTTTTGATGTTTTTGATGTTTTTGATGTTTTTGATGTTTTGATGTTTTTGATGTTTTTAATGATTTTAATGTTTTTGATGTTTGTGATGTTTTTGATGTTTTTGATGTTTTTGATGTTTTGATGTTTTTGATGTTTTTAATGTTTTTGATATTTTTGATGTTTCTGATGTTTTTGATGTTTTTGATGTTTTGTTGTGTTTGATTTTTTGATGTTTTTTGATGTTTTTGATGTTTTTGATGTTTTTGATGTTTTTGATGTTTTTGATGTTTTTGATGTTTTTGATGTTTTTGATGTTTTTGATGTTTTTGATGTTTTTGATGTCTTTGATGTTTTTGATGTTTTTGATGTTTTTGATGTTTTTGATGTTTTTGATGTTTTTGATGTTTTTGATGTTTTTGATGTTTTTGATGTTTTTGATGTTTTTGATGTTTTTGATGTTTTTGATGTTTTGATGTTTTTGATGTTTTTGATGTTTTCGATGTTTTTGATGTTTTTGATTTTTTGATGTTTTTGATGTTTTTGATGTTTTTGATGTTTTGATGTTTTCGATTTTTTGATGTTTTTGATGTTTTTGATGTTTTTGATGTTTTTGATGTTTTTGATGTTTTTGATGTTTTTGATGTTTTTGATGTTTTTGATGTTTTTGATGTTTTTGATGTTTTTGATGTTTTTGATGTTTTTGATGTTTTTGATGTTTTTGATGTTTTTGATGTTTTGATGTTTTGATGTTTTTGATGTTTTTTTTGTTTTTGATGTTTTTGATGTTTTTGTTGTTTTTGATTTTTTGATGGTTTTGATGTTTTTGATGTTTTTGATGTTATTGACTTTTTTGACTTTTTTGATGTTTGTTGATGTTTTTGATGTTTTTGATGTTTTGATGTTTTGATGTTTTTGATGTTTTTGATGTTTTTGATGTTTTTGATTTTTTTGATGTTTTTGATGTTTTTGATGTTATTGATGCTTTTAATGTTTTTAATGTTTTTAATGATTTTAATGTTTTTTTTTGTTTTTTGATGTCTTTGATGTTTTTTGATGTTTTTGATGTTTTTGATGTTTTTGATGTTTTTGATGTTTTTGATGTTTTTGATTTTTTTGTTGTTTTTGATGTTTTTGATGTTTTTGATGTTTTTGATGTTTTTTATGTTTTTGATGTTTTTGATGTTTTTGATGTTTTTGATGTTTTTGATGTTTTTGATGTTTTTGATGTTTTTATATTTTTTTCTGTTTTTTCTCCTTTTGATGTATTTGATAATTTTGATGTTTTTGATGTTTTTGATTTTTTGATGTTTCTGATGTTTTTGATGTTTTTTGATGTTTTTGATGTTTTTGATGTTTTTGATGTTTTTGATGTTTTTGATGTTTTTGATGTTTTTGATGTTTTTGATGTTTTTGATGTTTTTGATGTTTTTGATGTTTTGATGTTTTGATGTTTTTGATGTTTTTGATGTTTTTGATGTTTTTATGTTTTGATGTTTTGATGATTTTGATGTTTTTGATGTTTTTGATGATTTTGATGTTTTTGATGTTTTTGATGCTTTTGATGTTTTTGATGTTTTTAATGTTTTTAATGTTTTTTAATGTTTTTAATGTTTTTTGATGTTTTTGATGTTTTGTTGTTTTTGATGTTTTTGATATTTTGATGTTTTTTCAGTTTTTGCTTTTTTTTGATGTTTTGATGTTTTTGATGTTTTAATGTTTTTGATGTTTTTGATGTTTTTGATGTTTTTGATGTTTTTGATGTTTTTGATATTTTTATTTTTTTCTGTTTTTCATCTTTTTGATGTATTTGATGTTTTTGATGTTTTTGATGTTTTTGATGTTTTTGATGTTTTTGATGTTTTTGATGTTTTTGATTTTTTTGATGTTTTTGATGTTTTTGATGTTTTTGATTTTTTTGTTGTTTTTGATGTTTTTGATGTTTTTGATGTTTTTGATTTTTGATGTTTTTGATGTTTTTGATGTTTTTTATGTTTTTGATGTTTTTGATGTTTTGATGTTTGTGATGTTTTTGATGTTTTTGATGTTTTTGATGTTTTTGATGTTTTTGATGTTTTTGATGTTTTTGATGTTTTTGATGTTTTTGATGTTTTTGATGTTTTTTATGTTTTTGATGTTTTGATGTTTGTGATGTTTTTGATGTTTTTGATGTTTTTGATGTTTTTGATGTTTTTGATGTTTTTGATGTTTTTGATGTTTTTGATGTTTTTGATATTTTTGATGTTTCTGATGTTTTTGATGTTTTTGATGTTTTTGTTGTGTTTGATTTTTGATGTTTTTGATGTTTTTGATGTTTTTGATGTTTTTGATGTTTTTGATGTTTTTGATGTTTTTGATGTTTTGATGTTTTTGATGTTTTTGATGTTTTTGATGTTTTGATGTTTTGATGTTTTTGATGTTTTTGATGTTTTTGATGTTTTTGATGTTTTTGATGTTTTGATGTTTTTGATGTTTTTGATGTTTTGATTTTATGATGTTTTTGATGTTTTTGATGTTTTTGATGTTTTTGATGTTTTGATGTTTTTGATGTTTTTGATGTTTTTGATTTTTTGATGTTTTTGATGTTTTTGATGTTTTTGATGTTTTTAATGTTTTGATGTTTTCGATTTTTTGATGTTTTTGATGTTTTTGATGTTTTTGATGTTTTTGATGTTTTTGATGTTTTTGATGTTTTTGATGTTTTGATGTTTTTGATGTTTTTGATGTTTTTAATGTTTTGATGTTTTTGATGTTTTTGATGTTTTGATGTTTTTGATGTTTTTTATGTTTTTGTTGTTTTTGATTTTTTTGATGTTTGCTTTGATGTTTTTGATGTTTTTGATTTTTTGATGTTTTTGATGTTTTTGATGTTTTTGATGTTTTGATGTTTTGATGTTTTGATGTTTTGATGTTTTTGATGTTTTTGATGTTTTTGATGTTTTGATGTTTTTGATGTTATTGATTTTTTGATGTTTTTGATGTTTTTGATGTTATTGATGCTTTTAATGTTTTTGATGTTTTTAATGTTTTTGATGTTTTTTGATGTTTTTTGATGTTTTTGATGTTTTTGATGTTTTTGTTGTTTTTGATATTTTTGATGTTTTTGATGTTTTTTTGTTGTTGATTTTTTGATGTTTTTGATGTTTTTGATGTTTTTGATGTTTTTGATGTTTTTGATGTTTTTAATGATTTTAATGTTTTTTGATGTTTTGATGTTTTTGATGTTTTTGATGTTCTTGATATTTTTATGTTTTTTCTGTTTTTCATCTTTTTGATGTATTTGATATTTTGATGTTTTTGATGTTTTTGATATTTTTGATGTTTCTGAGTTTTTGATGTTTTTGATGTTTTTGATGTTTTTGATTTGTTGATGTTTTTGATGTTTTTGATGTTTTTGATATTTTTGATGTTTTTGATATTTTTATATTTTTTTCTGTTTTTTTTCTTTTGATGTTTTTGATAATTTTGATGTTTTTGATTTTTTGATGTATTTGATGTTTTTTCATGTTTTTGTTGTTGTTGATTTTTTGATGTTTTTGATGTTCTTGATGTTTTTATATTTTTTTCTGTTTTTATCTTTTTTGATGTATTTGATAATTTTGATGTTTTTGATGTTTTTGATGTTTTTGATGTTTCTGATGTTTTTGATGTTTTTGATGTTTTTGATGTTTTTGATGTTTTTGATGTTTTGATGTTTTTGATGTTTTTGATGTTTTTGATGTTTTTGATGTTTTTGATGTTTTTGATGTTTGTTTGATGTTTTTGATGTTTTTGATGTTTTTGATGTTTTTGATGTTTTTTATGTTTTTGATGTTTTTGATGATTTTGATGTTTTGATGTTTTTGATGTTTTGATGTTTTTGATGTTTTTGATGTTTCTAATGTTTTTGATGTTTTTAATGATTTTAATGTTTTTTAATGTTTTTTGATGTTTTTGATGTTTTTGATGTTTTTGATGTTTTTGATATTTTTGATATTTTGATGTTTTTTATGTTTTTCTTTTTTGATGTTTTTGATGTTTTTAATGATTTTAATGTTTTTTGATGTTTTTGATGTTTTTGATGTTTTTGATGTTCTTGATATTTTTATATTTTTCTGTTTTTCTCTTTTTGATGTATTTGATAATTTTGATGTTTTGATGTTTTGATTTTTTGATGTTTTTGATGTTTTGATGTTTTTGTTTTTGTTGAGTTTTTGATGTTTTTGATGTTTTTGATGTTTTTTTTTGTTTTTGTTGTTTTTGATGTTTTTGATATTTTGATGTTTTTTGTTTTTCTTTTTTTGATGTTTTTTGATGTTTTTTATGTTTTTAATGATTTTAATGTTTTTGATGTTTGTGATGTTTTTGATGTTTTGATGTTTTTGATGTTTTTGATGTTTTTGATGTTTTTGATGTTTTTGTTGTTTTTGATGTTTTTTTATGTTTTTGATGTTTTTGATGTTTTGATGTTTTTGATGTTTTTGATGTTTTTGATGTTTTTGATGTTTTTGATGTTTTTGATGTTTTTGATGTTTTTGATGTTTTTGATATTTTTGATGTTTTGATGTTTTTGATGTTTTTTGATGTTTTTGTTTTGATGTTTTTGATTTTTTGATGTTTTTGATGTTTTTGATGTTTTTGATGTTTTTGATGTTTTTGATGTTTTTGATGTTTTGATGTTTTTGATGTTTTTGATGTTTTGATGTTTTTGATGTTTTTGATGTTTTTGATGTCTTTGATGTTTTTGATGTTTTTGATGTTTTTGATGTTTTTGATGTTTTTGATGTTTTTGATGTTTTTGATGTTTTTGATGTTTTTGATGTTTTTGATGTTTTTGATGTTTTGATGTTTTTGATGTTTTTGATGTTTTTGATGTTTTCGATGTTTTTGATGTTTTGATTTTTGATGTTTTTGATGTTTTTGATGTTTTTGATGTTTTGATGTTTTTGATGTTTTTGATTTTTTGATGTTTTTGATGTTTTTGATGTTTTTGATGTTTTTGATGTTTTGATGTTTTTGATGTTTTGATGTTTTTGATGTTTTTAATGTTTTGATGTTTTGATGTTTTTGATGTTTTTGATGTTTTTTGATGTTTTGATGTTTTTATGTTTTTTTTTTGTTTTTAATGTTTTTGATGTTTTTGATGTTTTTGATGTTTTGATGTTTTTGATGTTTTTGATGTTTTTGATGTTTTTGATGTTTTGATGTTTTGATGTTTTGATGTTTTTTTGATGTTTTGATGTTTTGATGTTTTGATGTTTTGATGTTTTTGATGTTTTTGATTTTTTGATGTTTTTGATGTTTTTGATGTTTTTGATGTTTTTAATGTTTTTAATGTTTTTTTGATGATTTTAATGTTTTTTGATGTTTTTGATGTTTTTGATGTTTTTGATGTTTTTGATATTTTTGATGTTTTTGATGTTTTTGATATTTTGATGTTTTTTCTGTTTTTGTTGTTTTGATGTTTTTGATGTTTTTGATGATTTTAATGTTTTTGATGTTTTTGATGTTTTTGATGTTTTTGATGTTCTTGATATTTTTTGATGTTTTTTCTGTTTTTCATGTTTTGATGTTTTTGATATTTTTGATGTTTTTGATGTTTTGATGTTTTTTGATGTTTCTGATGTTTTTGATGTTTTTGTTGTTTTTGATTTGTTGATGTTTTTGATGTTTTTGATGTTTTTGATGTTTTTGATGATTTTGATGTTCTTGATATTTTTATATTTTTCTGTTTTTTTCTTCTTTTGATGTATTTGATATTTTGATGTTTTTGATGTTTTTGATATTTTTGATGTATTTGATGTTTTTGATGTTTTGTTGTTTTTGATTTTTTGATGTTTTTGATGTTTTTGATGTTTTTGATATTTTTATGTTTTTTCTGTTTTTTTCTTTTTGATGTATTTGATATTTTGATGTTTTTGATGTTTTTGATGTATTTTTGATGTTTTTGATGTTTTTGATGTTTTTGTTGTTGTTGAATTTTTGATGTTTTTGATGTTTTTTTGTTTTTGTTGTTTTTGATGTTTTTGATGTTTTTGATGTTTTTCTGTTTTTCTTCTTTTTGATGTTTTTGATGTTTTTATGTTTTTAATGATTTTAATGTTTTGATGTTTTTGATGTTTTTGATGTTTTTGATGTTTTTGATGTTTTTGATGTTTTTGATGTTTTTGATGTTTTTGATGTTTTTGATGTTTTTGATGTTTTTAATGATTTTAATGTTTTTGATGTTTGTGATGTTTTTGATGTTTTTGATGTTTTTGATGTTTTTGATGTTTTTGATGTTTTTGATGTTTTTGATGTTTTTGATGTTTTTGATGTTTTTGATGTTTTTGATGTTTCTGATGTTTTTGATGTTTTTGATGTTTTTGATGTTTTTGATGTTTTTGATGTTTTTGATGTTTTTGATGTTTTTGATGTTTTTGATGTTTTTGATGTTTTTGATGTTTTTGATGTTTTTGATGTTGTTGATGTTTTTGATGTTTTTGATGTTTTTGATGTTTTTGATGTTTTTGATGTTTTTGATGTTTTTGATGTTTTTGATGTTTTTGATGTTTTTGATGTTTTTGATGTTTTTGATGTTTTTGATGTTTTTGATGTTTTTGATGTTTTTGATGTTTTTGATGCTTTTGATGTTTTTGATGCTTTTGATGTTTTTGATGTTTTTGATGTTTTTGATGTTTTTGATGTTTTTGATGCTTTTGATGTTTTTGATGTTTTTGATTTTTTGATGTTTTTTGATGTTTTTGATGTTTTTGATGTTTTTGATGTTTTTGATGTTTTTGATGTTTTTGATGTTTTTGATGTTTTTGATGTTTTTGATGTTTTTGATGTTTTTAATGTTTTTGATGTTTTGATGTTTTTGATGTTTTTGATGTTTTGATGTTTTGATGTTTTTGTTGTTTTTGATTTTTTGATGGTTTTGATGTTTTTGATGTTTTTGATGTTATTGACTTTTTGACTTTTTGATGTTTGTTGATGTTTTTGATGTTTTGATGTTTTGATGTTTTGATGTTTTTGATGTTTTTTGATGTTTTTGATGTTTTTGATGTTTTTGATGTTTTTGATGTTTTTGATGTTATTGATGCTTTTAATGTTTTTGATGTTTTTAATGATTTTAATGTTTTTTAATGTTTTTGATGTCTTTGATGTTTTTGATGTTTTTGTTGTTTTTGATATTTTTGATATTTTGATGTTTTTCTGTTTTTTTTTTTTTGATGTTTTTGATGTTTTTAATGATTTTAATGTTTTTTTGATGTTTTTGATGTTTTTGATGTTTTGATATTTTTATGTTTTTCTGTTTTTCATTTTTTTGATGTATTTGATAATTTGGATGTTTTTGATGTTTTTGATGTTTTGATGTTTTTGATGTTTTGATGTTTTTGTTGTTTTTGATTTGTTGATGTTTTTGATATTTTTGATGTTTCTGAAGTTTTTGATGTTTTTGATGTTTTTGTTGTTTTTGATTTGTTGATGTTTTTGATGTTTTTGATGTTTTTGATATTTTGATGTTTATGATGTTTTTGATGTTTTTGATATTCTTTTGTTGTTTTTGATTTGTTGATGTTTTTGATGTTTTATGTATTTGATGTTTTTGATGTTTTTGATGTTTTTGATTTTTTGATGTTTTTGATGTTTTTTGATGTTTTTGATGTTTTTGATTTTTGATGTTTGTGATGATTTTGATGTTTTTGATGTTTTGATGTTTTGATGTTTTTGATGTTTTTGATGTTTCTAATGTTTTTGATGTTTTTGATGTTTTTGATGTTTTTGATGTTTTTGATGTTTTGATGTTTTTGATGTTTTTGATGTTTTGATGTTTTTGATGTTTTTGATGTTTTTGATGTTTTTGATGTTTTTGATGTTTTTGATGTTTTTGATGTTTTTGATGTTTTTGATGTTTTTGATGTTTTTGATGTTTTTGATGATTTTGTTGTTTTTGATTTGTTTATGTTTTTGATGTTTTTTTATGTTATTGATGTTTTTTATGTTTTTGATGTTTTTGATGTTTTGATGTTTTTGATGTTTTTGATGTTTTTGATGTTTTTGATGTTTTTGATGTTATTGATGCTTTTAATGTTTTTAATGTTTTTAATGATTTTAATGTTTTTTAATGTTTTTGTATGTTTTTGATGTTTTTGTTGTTTTTGATTTTTTGATATTTTGATGTTTTTTCTGTTTTTTCTTTTTGATGTTTTTGATGTTTTTAATGATTTTAATGTTTTTTGATGTTTTTGATGTTTTTGATGTTTTTGATGTTCTTGATATTTTTATGTTTTTTCTGTTTTTCATCTTTTTGATGTATTTGATAATTTGGATGTTTTTGATGTTTTTGATATTTTTGATGTTTCTGAAGTTTTTGATGTTTTTGATGTTTTTGTTGTTTTTGATTTGTTGATGTTTTTGATGTTTTTGATGTTTTTGATGTTTTTGATGTTTTTGATGTTTTTGATATTTTTGATGTTTATGATGTTTTTGATGTTTTTGATTTTTTTGTTGTTTTTGATTTGTTGATGTTTTTGATGTTTTTGATGTTTTTTATGTATTTGATGTTTTTGATGTTTTTGATGTTTTTGATGTTTTTGATTTTTTGATGTTTTTGATGTTTTTGATTTTTTGATGTTTTTAATGTTTTGATGTTTTTGATGATTTTGTTGTTTTTGATTTGTTTATGTTTTTGATGTTTTTTTATGTTATTGATGTTTTTTATGTATTTGATGTTTCTGATGTTTTTGATGTTTTGATGTTTTTGATGTTTTTGATGTTTCTGATGTTTTTGATGTTTTCGATGTTTTTGATGTTTTTGATGTTTTTGATGTTTTTGATGTTTTTGATGATTTTGTTGTTTTTGATTTGTTTATGTTTTTGATGTTTTTTTGTGTTATTGATGTTTTTTATGTATTTGATGTTTCTGATGTTTTTGATGTTTTGATGTTTTTGATGTTTTTGATGTTTTTGATGTTTTTGATGTTTTTGATTTTTTGATGTTTGTGATGATTTTGATGTTTTTGATGTTTTTGATGTTTTGATGTTTTTGATGTTTTTGATGTTTTTTGATGTTTTTAATGTTTTTGATGTTTTTTTGATGTTTTTTGATTTTTTGATTGTTTTTGATGTTTTTGATGTTTTTGATGTTTGTTTTGTTGTTTTTGTTGTTTTTCATTTTTGATGTTTTTCATGTTTTTGATGTTTTTTATGTTTTTTATGTATTTGATGTTTTTGATGTTTTTGATGTTTTTTTTTGATGTTTTTTTTTGATGTTTTTTTTGATGTTTTTGATGTTTTTGATTTTTTGATGTTTTTTGATGATTTTGATGTTTTTGATGTTTTTGATGGTTTTGATGTTTTTGATGTTTTTTTGATGTTTTGATGTTTTTAATGTTTTTTGATGTTTTTGATGTTTTTGATGTTTTTGATGTTTCTTTTGATGTTTTTGATGTTTTTTGTTATGTTTTTGATGTTTTTGATGTTTTTGATGTTTTTGATGTTTTGATGTTTTTGTTGTTTTGATGTTTTTGATGTTTTTGATGTTTTTGATAAAAAGATTTGTTGTTTTTTTGTTTATGTTTTTGATGTTTTTGATGTTTTTGATGTTTTTGATGTTTTTGATGTATCTGTTGTTTTTGATTTTTTTATGTTTTTGATGTTTTTTTATGTTATCTGATGTTTCTTTTATGTTTTTGATGTTTCTGATGTTTTTGATGTTTTGATGTTTTGTGATGTTTTTGTTGTTTCTGATGTTTTTTATGTTTTCGATGTTTTTTTGATGTTTTTGATGTTTTTGATGTTTTTGATGTTTTTGTTGTTTTTTTTGATTTTTTTTATGTTTTGATGTTTTTTTATGTTATTGATGTTTTTTATGTTTTTTGATGTTTTTGAATATGTTTTTGATGTTTTTGATGTTTTTGATGTTTTTGATGTTTTTGATGTTTTTGTGTTTTTGATGTTTTTGATGTTTGATTTTGATGTTTTTGATGTTTTTGATGTTTCCTTTGATTTTTTGATGTTTTTTGATGTTTTTGATGTTTCTTGATGTTTTTGATGTTTTTGATGTTTTGATGTTTATGTTTTGATGTTTTTGATGTTTTTGATGTTTTTGATGTTTTTGATTGCTTTTGATGTTTTTGTTGTTTCTTGATGTTTTTGATGTTTTTGATGTTTTTGATGTTTTTGATTTTTGTTTTTGATGTTTTTAATGTTTTTGATGTTTTTGATGTTTTTGATGTTTTTGATAAGTTTTTGATGTTTTTTATGTTTTGTGTTTTTTTTTTGATGTTTTTTTTGATGGTTTTGATGTTTTTGATGTTTTTGATGTTTTTGATGTTTTTGATGTTTTTTGATGTTTTGATGTTTCTTGATGTTTTTCGATGTTTTTGATGTTTTTTGATTTTTTGATGTTTTTGATGTTTTTGATGTTTTGATGTTTTTGATGTTTTTGATGTTTTTGATGTTTTTGATGTTTTGTTTTTTGATGTTTTTGATGTTTTATGTGTTTTTGATGTTTTTGATGTTTTGATGTTTTTGATGTTTTTGATGTTTTTGATGTTTGTGATGTTTTTGATGTTTTTGATGTTTTTATGTTTTTGTTGCTTTTGATGTTTTTGATGTTTTTTGATGTTTTTGATCGTTTTTGATGTTTTTGATGTTTTTGATGTTTTTGATGTTTTTTGATGTTTTTGATGTTTTGATGTTTTTGATGTTTTTTGATGTTTTTGTTTTTTTGATGTTTTTGATGTTTTGATGTTTTTTATGTTTTTGTTGTTTTTGATTTTTTTGATGGTTTTGATGTTTTGATGTTTTGATGTTTTTTCTTTTGATGTTTTGATAAGTTTTTTGATGTTTTTGATGCTTTGATGTTTTGATGTTTTGATGTTTCGATGTTTTTGATGTTTTTGATTTTTGATTGCTTTGATGTTTTGATGTTTTGATGTTTTTGATGTTTTCGAAATTTTTGATGTTTTTGATGTTTTTGATGTTTCGTTTTTGATTTTTTGATGCTTTTGATGTTTTTGATGTTTTTGATGTTTTGATGTTTTTTTTTTGATGTTTTCGATTTTTGATGTTTTGATGTTTTGATGTTTTTGATGTTTCTTTTGATGTTTTGATGTTTTGATGTTTTTGATGTTTTGATGTTTTTGATGTTTTGATGTTTTGATGTTTTTGATAAGTTTTTGATGTTTTGATGTTTAATAATGATGTTTTTGATGTTTTGATGTTTTTGATGTTTTGATGTTCTTTATGTTTTTGTTGTTTTTGATCTTTTTTGATGGTTTTGATGTTTTGATGTTTTTGATGTTTTTGATGTTTTTGAAAATTAGATGTTTTTTTGATGTTTTTGATGTTTTTGATGTTTTCGATGTTTTTGATGTTTTTGATCTTTTTGATGTTTTTGATGTTTTGATGTTTTTGATGTTTTTGATGTTTTTGATGTTTTCGATTTTGATGTTTTTTGATGTTTTTGATGTTTTTGATGTTTTTGATGTTTTTGATGTTGATTTTTTGATGTTTCAGATGATTTTGATGTTTTTGATGCTTTGATGTTTTTGATGTTTTTGATGTTTTGATGTTTCTAATGTTTTGATGTTTTTGATGTTTTGATCTTTTTGATGTTTTTGATGTTTTTGATGTTTTGATGTTTTTGATGTTTCTGATGTTTTTGATGTTTTCGATGTTTTTGATGTTTTTGATACTTTTGATGTTTTGATGTTTTTGATGATTTTGTTGTTTTTGATCTTGTTTATGTTTTGATGTTTTTTTTATGTTATTGATGTTTTTTTGTTGCATTTGATGTTTCTGATGTTTTTTGATGTTTTATTGTTTTTGATGTTTTTGATGTTTTCGATGCTTTTGATTTTGATGTTTTGATACTTTGATGTTTCTTTTGATGTTTTGATGTTTTTGATGTTTTGATGTTTTTGATGTTTTTGATGTTTTTGATGTTTTTGATGTTTTGATGTTTTTGATGTTTTTGATGTTTTGATGTTTTTTTGATGTTTTTGATGTTTTTGATGTTTTTGATGTTTTTAATGTTTTGATGTTTTGATGTTTTTGATGTTTTTTTGATGTTTTGATGTTTTTTGATGTTTTTATGTTTTGTTGTTTTTGATTTTTTGATGGTTTTGATGTTTTTGATGTTTTTGATGTTATTGGCTTTTTTGACTTTTGATGTTTGTTGATGTTTTTGATGTTTTGATGTTTCGATGTTTTGATGTTTTGATGTTTTTGATGTTTTTGATGTTTTGATGTTTTTGATTTTTTTGATGTTTTGATGTTTTTGATGTTATTGATGTTTTTAATGTTTTTAATGTTTTTAATGATTTTAATGTTTTTTAATGTTTTTTTGATGTTTTGATGTTTTTGATGTTTTTGATATTTTGATATTTTTGATGTTTTTTCTGTTTTTCTTCTTTTGATGTTTTTGGTGTTTTTGATGTTTAATGATTTTAATGTTTTTTGATGTTTTGATGTTCTGATATTTTTATGTTTTTTCTGTTTTTCATCTTTTTGATGTATTTGATAATTTGGATGTTTTTGATGTTTTTGATATTTTTGATGTTTCTGAAGTTATTGTTTTTTGATGTTTTTGTTGTTTTTGGATTTGTTGATGTTTTTGATGTTTTGATATTTCGATGTTTATGATGTTTTGATGTTTTTGATTTTTTTGTTGTTTTTGATTTGTTGATGTTTTTTTTAATGTTTTTCATGTTTTTTTATGTATTTGATGTTTTTGATGTTTTTGATGTTTTTTGATTTTTTTGATGTTTTGATGTTTTTGATGTTTTTGATCTTTTTGATGTTTGTGATGATTTTGATGTTTTTGATGTTTTTGATAGTTTTGATGTTTTTGATGTTTTTGATGTTTTTGATGTTTCTAATGTTTTTGATGTTTTTGATCTTTTTGATGTTTTTGATGTTTTTGATGTTTTTGATGTTTTGATGTTTTGATAAGTTTTTGATGTTTTGATGTTTTTGATGCTTTTGATGTTTTTGATGATT
The DNA here is from genome assembly GCA_018150935.1 of Drosophila pruinosa. NCBI lineage: Eukaryota > Metazoa > Arthropoda > Insecta > Diptera > Drosophilidae > Drosophila > Drosophila pruinosa. Next base: position 178,349 of record JAECWR010000398.1, read on the forward strand.
TTGTTGTTTTGAATTTTGTTTATGTTTTTGATGTTTTTGATGTTTTTGATGTTTTTGATGTTTTGATGTTTTTTGATGTTTTGATGTTTTGATGTTTTGATGTTTTGATGTTTTTGATGCTTTTTGATGTTTTTGATGTTTTTGACGCTTTTGATGTTTTGATGTTTTGATGTTTTGATGTTTTTGATGTTTCTAATGTTTTTTTGATGCTTTTTGATCTCTTTACGTTTTTGATGTTTTTGATGTTTTGATAAGTTTTTGATGTTTTCGATGTTTTGATGTTTTTGATTGATGTTTTGATGTTTTTGATGTTTTGA
>JAECWR010000004.1:0-7500 GCA_018150935.1 Drosophila pruinosa
TCCTCTTGGGACCGGCGCTGTGGGTAGCACCTCCGAGTCGGGCGGCGGCGGACATGCCAGCTGGAGACGGGGGAAGGGCGAACTGCGGCGCGGACTAGCGTCGGTTTCTGCAGTTACTCCTTCATGAGCTGCTTCGGTGGCTCCCGTGGTACCAGTGGCTCCCGTGGTCTCCAATTGATCCAATGGATCCCGTGGCTCCGGTGGCCCCAATGGGTCCAGTGTCTGCAGCGACTCCAGTGCCACCAGTGGTGACAGCAAAAAATGCTCCAGTAGTGCCAGCTGCATCAACATTTACATCGACATATGAAGCGGAAGGCCGTTTCGCCGACGTCGCCTCGTCACTGCTCACTGTTGTGGGTGAGCGCATCTTAGATTTGCCGCGTCCACGCCGGCATCTATGACTCATGTTTCGGCCTCCTGCATCACTCCAGTCACTAGCGCCACCCGCAACACTGCTCCGAATGGAAGACATAGCTCCCCTACGGGAACAAATATGCACTAAACGCTTTTAATAGTTCGAGTGTTAGCGAGGACACAATCCAAAGGAAACTGCTGTGGTCCCCAAAAATCAGCTTTTGAAACAATATTATCCAGGTCACTTTTCAAACTATAAGCTCACGCCAACCAACGTGTTCACTCAGCTTTTTATAAGAGCTTTTTTCCAGAGAACCAACAAAAGTTAAGCTGCTTGTACACGTGCAAAAATATCAACCCCAAAATTTACCGCTTTCACGGCTAATGTTTATATATTCGTCACTAAATGAGCGCGAGAGCGGAAAAACAAAACGCAATTCGCGTAGATAAACAAACTTTACTAATCAGAACGAGAAAAAAAAAGCGGGGTGCGCGCACGAAAGAAAAACGGCTGCAAACTCCGGCGGATATGATAGGGACGTTAATCCATTCATGCGCGTCACTAATTAGATGACGAGGCATTTGGCATTTACTACTGTAGGAAATGATCTTTTGCCCACACACTGACGCCAATCAAATATAACGCAGCGCATGGCTATTTTCCTTTTCTTTGTACCTTTAAGATGTTGGCCTAGGTAGCAGACTAGTATAAGGAAAGTATTACAATAAATGTTAGCTCACTCTACGGTGGTATCCAGTATGGAACATAAATGTTTTGAATCCGCAAACTCCACCAACTACTACCCTGGTACTGATAACATTGCTGTCAGCAGCGTTTAGGACACCGAGTGCTCTCAGTCTTGTTACGGACTGATAGCTCCAGATGCCCCCTCCAGTTTAGAGTGGCAGAAACGGTTCTAATATCCTCATGTGCCTGATAATCCCTTATCAATGTAGTTCGTAAGTCCTGTCTGTCATAGATCTCAACCTTACTACGATGAGCTTGGTCAAGATCAAGTCCGTCTGTCACAACCTGCGCGTCGATCACTAAAGTGTGATCTGGTCGGAAGGCCACCAGGTCCGGCTTATATATCCTGCTCTCTCCCTGCAGACTTGGTTCAGCAATGACAGTATAACCCCGTAACTCAAGCCCCTGCTTAAGATAAGAAGCCACACTGTTGTGTCTAGCCACCCGCCTCCCATGCGTACGATGACATTTCTGCAGAATGTGGTTTAGTGTTTCGGGAGCATCACATCCTGCACGACACTGCCTCTCCAATTCGTGCCTTCCCCTCGTGGTCCGAGACCTCGTTGGTAGGGCATTTATCCGCAGTTTGATCCCATTCACATAAGCTTTACCGGTTAATAAACGTGTGGGGTCGACTACCCATCCGTGTTGTTGAGCATAACGACCTGCTTCACGGAGACCGCTACCATCAACAGAATTGTGCAATCTATTTGCCCAGTACGAATCAATCTCATGGCGTGTAAACAGTGCAGCTTCTTTTGCCTGGCATCTATCCCGGGCCCTCCGACGTTCCGCACTGAGGAAGGAGCTGGCCGTCTCTGATTGCTCGAGGTGAGGCCACTTAATGCTATCCAACCTTTGTATGCGCAGCACTGGGGCTGTCCATCGAACTGAGGGTACACCGAGACCCCCAGCATTCTGGGGGGCGTGGAAGAATGCAACTGACACATCCATAGGAAGATCTAACCATCTCCTTACGACCGACCGTACCAGTCTGTCACACTTTCTCAGAACGCCTATTGCCACACTACCAAGTGTTAGCTTGTGATATAGCTGTGGAATAAGGACAGTCCTGAGGGCAAATAACTTCTGTTGAGGCTTCAGGGGGAACGCGATATTATATCCAACTTTGGACCCAGGTCCTCAGCAGGATTATAACGAGCTCTCCCTCTGCAGTGAACTGGATACCTAAGTACCTCCATTCCTTCGTGCGCTTCAAGGCTGGACATATGCGTGAATCTACTTTAAAGCTACGTGGTTCGACCACAGTACACTTTTGTTTAGGTTGCCCTTTAACACTTATCGTGAAACATTTATTAGCATTAAGGGTTAGCCCTACGGTTTTTAGAAAGTCAACCGTGGTATCCAGTAGTTCCTGAAGGCCCTTGGGAGTTTCGGAGAAAAGCACCAGATCATCTGCGAACGCTGCCACGTTTATTTTGGCGTTTCCAACATTGACACCTACATATTCGGGTAGAGACCTGAGCAATCGGTCGATGACCAGATTGAACATTAGTGGAGACAGAGGGTCACCCTGCTTTACACCTCTAGCAGGGACGAATTCCTCTGACCTCCAGCCTCTCCCACTAAAGTAGGTGCCCCCACCACTGTACATTCTACGTACGTAGTTGACAAAGTTCCTTGGTGCCCCATATGCTGTGAGGGTATCCAGCACTGCTTCGTGTGACACGGAGTCAAACGCTTTGCTCACATCCAACGTGGCAATATAGCAAGACTTATACTGTCTATGGCAATTCCTCAGAACTAAGTCAACTATCGTCGCGTTATCGGCACAACCGTCAGTAGGCATAAACCCCCGCTGACGCGGATCCCAATCGACGCTTGACGCAAATCGGGATGCCAAAATGGCATTAAGTTGTCTGACTATGACGGAAGGAACCGATATCGGACGAAAGTCATGAGGTTGGGATGCCTTCCCCGTTTTTGGGACGAAAACGGTTCGGGCCATTCGGAAGAGTACGGGTAGTTCGCCGCACCAGAGAATAAGGTTCATTATGCGAAGCATAACACCATTGGGAATACTCCTGGCAGTTTTTGGAGTTATTCCGTCCGGTCCGGGAGAGGAAGTCAGTGACACTTTGTGCATTTGCAGGTCCCTAGACGTAATCGGTGACCATACCCCTCAAGTAAATGCGCCATACTTGGTACGACGGTATTACAAGAAGAAGGGCTTTGTTGCGTCATGACTTCTCTCCAGAATGGTTCCATAATCTCTTGGTTTGGCATTACCGACTCGTCGGGTCCATCAAGCAAGGATCCAATGCATCTCCCTTTATGCTTGTCCCAGTTACGCTGAACCCTAGCGTACTGCTGCCTTCTATATTGTCTCCTATTGCGAGGCTCAGGATAAACTCTCGCCGGAACCAGACCATTGTTCCGTGCCGGAAAAATTTCCAGGAGATAGTTGGACAAGCACTGGAGAGTTGCTACTTTGCCCGAGGTTTGCGCACTATCTACGATAGATTGTAAGACCTCGACTCTCCACGTTCGACTGCATTCTACGGGGCGTAAGCCTCGTAGTATCCGCATGAGGACGTCGTCCGAATGTATCGATGGATCGATTGGAATTGATCTTGATCTTGAAGAAGAAGACTCAGGCTCACGTAAACTAGGGCGGCGCGTCGTGGTTTCAGACTCATTAATTTCGGGGATAATAGCAGCTTGCCCCTTAAACTGCTCAATTATTGCCTTATAATTATCCCTCTGTCGACACTTTTTGATAGCATCAACACTGCGGTTTGGAAACACCTCCGCAAGCTTTTTATTAATGAATCTTTCGCCATTTGCTGTGAGCTCAAGTTCCTTCCTCGCCATCATGGATAACTCTTCCTCGTTCCACCTGGCTTTCACGTCAACACGCAAACGAAGCTCATCGAGCCTGTCTTTGTGCATCCGCGACATGTGGACACCTAAACCGGTTTTTTTCGGTTACATTCCACACATAGATGCGTCCCATAGTGATCACTCGCATCTACGTTCCTTTCCTGATGGGCTCCTACGTTTACCGTGGGAGAATTATTCCCTGAATTTACAACAGGTATCCGAGGCTGTATTAAATTGTTTGCACCATCAGTTGTAGATCCATTGGATTGGTAGCCAATGGACCATTTCGCCGCTCATATCTGCTACTAACCGATAATATCTTGCAATATAGTCAGCCAATACCCAGAGGACACCACGTGGAGGTTATGAGTCGACTTGACCGTGACTTATTAAATAAGGTTCCTCTTTTTGGTTTTTTTTTTTTTTTTGCTTGTCCTTTGGTCTCCTTAAGAGAGTCATAGTTACTCCCGCCGTTGACCCGCGCTTACTTGAATTTTCTTCCCTTTGACATTCAGAACACGAAAAAAAAAAAAAATCATAAAAACAACCCCAATCACAATGCTTTGTTTTAATTAGACAGTCGGATTCCCCAAGTCCGTGCCAGTTCTGAATTGATTGTTAATTGATAATCGTTCTAATTTAAAAGAACTAACTGGTTGCCCAGTTAGTATTCTTAAAAATTTTAGCAAGAAAGTTCCACAATTGGCTACGTAACTAAACTATCCGGGGAACAAGAAACTACCATAAATGATAGAAACTCTATTTACCCAGAACGAGCACATAAACCATGTTATTGTTTCCCAATCAAGCCCGACTATCTCAATCTTCAGAGCCAATCCTTATCCCGAAGTTACGGATCTAATTTGCCGACTTCCCTTACCTACATTATTCTATCGACTAGAGACTCTTCACCTTGGAGACCAGCTGCGGATATTGGTACGGCCTGTTGAGAAGTTTGCGTGTCCCCACCATAAATTTTCAAGGTCCGAGGAGAAAATATCGACACAACAGTATATGTCATGCTCTTCTAGCCCATCTACCATATCTCTCTGCGAAAGACTTCCATGGTAGTACGGCTATAAAACAGAAAAGAAAACTCTTCCGATACCTCTCGACGGCTTCTTTATGGTCGTTCCTGTTGCCAGGATGAGCACGAGGCCCATATTTAATAACAAACGGATACTCAACAGGTTACGGAATTGGAACCGTATTCCCTTTCGTTCAAAATTATTCAAGTTTATGATACACACAATATTTATATAAATGACAACTTTTTACTTGAAAATTTTCGGCTTTCGCCTTGAACTTAGGACCGACTAACTCGTGATCAACCACTGTTCACACGAAACCCTTCTCCACTTCAGTCCTCCAAGGTCTCATTCGATTATTTGCTACTACCACCAAGATCTGTACCAATGACGGCTCCATGCAGGCTTACGCCAAACACTTCTATGCACATCATTGTACCTTCCTACTCACTAAAGTTTCAAAATTTATATTACAAGTAATATAAATCATCTACTTTAGCGGTAATGTATAGGTATACAACTTAAGCGCCATCCATTTTAAGGGCTAGTTGCTTCGGCAGGTGAGTTGTTACACACTCCTTAGCGGATTTCGACTTCCATGATCACCGTCCTGCTGTTTTAAGCAACCAACGCCTTTCATGGTTTCTGAATGAGTTGTTAATTTGGGCACCGTAACATTACGTTTGGTTCATCCCACAGCGCCAGTTCTGCTTACCAAAAGTGGCCCACTGGGCACATTATATCATAACCTTAAACTTCATATCAAGAAAGTTAAGGTTCTTACCCATTTAAAGTTTGAGAATAGGTTAAGATCGTTTCGACCCTAAGGCCTCTAATCATTCGCTTTACCAGATAAGATTATTTTATACAACAGTTAAATGCACCAGCTATCCTGAGGGAAACTTCGGAAGGAACCAGCTACTAGATGGTTCGATTGGTCTTTCGCCCCTATACTCAATTCTGACAATCGATTTGCACGTCAGAACTGTTTCGGTCTTCCATCAGGGTTTCCCCTGACTTCAACCTGATCAAGTATAGTTCACCATCTTTCGGGTCACAGCATATATGCTCAAGGTACGTTCCAGTTAGAGGCATAAATAATATAAATATCATTATACATAACTATATAGAACGCCCCGGGATTGCGTTAAATAACTATAAATAGTTAAAAAACTAATCCCATTAATAGTCAAGTTAATTACGCTATTAGGTTTTTATCCCAATAACTTGCACATATGTTAGACTCCTTGGTCCGTGTTTCAAGACGGGTCCCGAAGGTATCCTGAATCTTTCGCATTGTTAATCATACAAATGCTTATAATAAACACAATAATCAATGATAATCATGCCATTATATAATTCCGAAAAATTAACGCACTGTATTCATATAAATCTATCAGCACTTTATCAAATTTATGACATTTATTTTATGTTAAAATGCAAGCATTCTAATTTAAATAAACATTTATCACAATCGTTTAATAAATTATTTATACTAATAGATTACAATGTCCTTATATGGAAAAAATGCACACTATTATTATAATATTGATTAAATATTACAACTCTAATGATGAATTTTCCATAACGGATATTCAGGTTCATCGGGCTTAACCTCTAAGCAGTTTCACGTACTATTTAACTCTCTATTCAGAGTTCTTTTCAACTTTCCCTCACGGTACTTGTTTACTATCGGTCTCATGGTTATATTTAGTTTTAGATGGAGTTTACCACCCACTTAGTGCTGCACTATCAAGCAACACGACTCTTTGGAAACATCATCTAATAATCATTAACGTTATACGGGCCTGGCACCCTCTATGGGTAAATGGCCTCATTTAAGAAGGACTTAAATCGTTAATTTCTCATACTAGAATATTGACGTTCCATACACTGCATCTCACATTTGCCATATAGACAAAGTGACTTAGTGCTGAACTGATTTCTTTTCGCTCGCCGCTACTAAGAAAATCCTTGTTAGTTTCTTTTCCTCCCCTAATTAATATGCTTAAATTCAGGGGGTAGTCCCATATGAGTTGAGGTTGTATAATTATACAATATATGTTTAAATAAAAATGTTATTTATTTTAACAATATGAAATGTACTATATTTTTAGTTTGAAGGTCCATATTATTCACACAAATTTTTCTTTATTCATATTCATTAATAAGAGGCAATTCTAGTTTATATAAAAATCACATATTTTATGCTAGACGTTCCTCAGTACTATTTGAATTGAATAAAGAATATATAATTCTTCAAATTTCTATTACAAAATAGAGGCATAGTAATTCCATTTATTTAATATTATGAATATTTTAAATAAGAATTTTTACATTCAAATTTATATTATCCAATAATATACCATATGCATAAAATTTCGAAAAATTTTAAACAACTTTTTTAGCATAGTCTTACAACCCTCAACCATATGTAGTCCAAGCAGCACTCTAAAATTAATTAAAGTACATAACAGCATGGACTGCGATATGCGTTCAAAATGTCGATGTTCATGTGTCCTGCAG
>JAECWR010000004.1:10000-30000 GCA_018150935.1 Drosophila pruinosa
AGCATATAACTACTGGCAGGATCAACCAGAATAATGTTATTTTTCTTTATGTGAATAATATTAAATATTTCCACATAAATGTATATTCAAATATGTAAATACATGACAACTCAAAAATATTTTTGAATAAAAATTATGATAATATTCAATAAAATATATATATATTTTGCATATGACATGTACTAAACGAATATGGCCACATTTAGATAGCAATCACGTTCGTTAGTATTAAATAACTGACAACTGTTAATATATATATATGTTGTATATATAAATATATATCCATATAATTCGTTCAAAAATATCATTTTATTTCGACTTACTTAATATAAATTGTCACACATACACTTTTAATTTAAATAAATCTAAATTAAAGTTTATTTCATTTTGATAACAAATTGATAATTTGTCCACTATGCAACTTTTGAAGTAACAATATTATATTAAATAAAGCCATAACCACACTAACATACATAATGTGATTAATATTTAGCTAAGACCAGTTTATTACGACCATCTTGTATCGAATTATGCATTCTAACATATGGTATATTCCAATTGAAAGACAAACAACATCGTACATTTTGGTACTATTAACATAAAACTGACTTAGCCCTTAGGATGCTGCCAATAGAATTGACACAATGATAACAGGAAATCTATTAAGTATTATTGGCTAATTCCCTTTGTTATCTAATATATTACACTAATCGCAGCCAAGACGTTCTGAAGACGACAAATAACGATTAATTTATTCAATAAATTGTATGCATCCTATCATACAACACATGAGTTCACACTGCTCATCTTGTATAGGTTTTGTGCCACGTTTTCTACAATTCTCTTGTTTTCTTTGGTACTACCATCTACCGATTACCTTGGGTCCATTAATTTAATAATACACCACATAACTTCATTATTTATGCCATTTATATATTATATTGCTTATGCCGGCAAGGCAACACTCCACTGTCATATGATTTTTTTCATATAAAAATTTTTCATATGACATGCCTTGCGCGACACCACTCCCCTATATAGGTTTTGTGACACGTTTTTTACAAAATCAACATTTTCCTTGGTGTTAACCTCTATACATTTTTTTGGGTCCATTAATTTAATAATACACCACTTAACTTCATTATTTATGCCATTTATATATTATATTGCTTATGCCGGCAAGGCAACACTCCACTGTCATATGATTTTTTTCATATAAAAATTTTTCATATGACATGCCTTGCGCGACACCACTCCCCTATATAGGTTTTGTGACACGTTTTTTACAAAATCAACATTTTCCTTGGTGTTAACCTCTATACATTTTTTTGGGTCCATTAATTTAATAATACACCACTTAACTTCATTATTTATGCCATTTATATATTATATTGCTTATGCCGGCAAGGCAACACTCCACTGTCATATGATTTTTTTCATATAAAAATTTTTCATATGACATGCCTTGCGCGACACCACTCCCCTATATAGGTTTTGTGACACGTTTTTTACAAAATCAACATTTTCCTTGGTGTTAACCTCTATACATTTTTTTGGGTCCATTAATTTAATAATACACCACTTAACTTCATTATTTATGCCATTTATATATTATATTGCTTATGCCGGCAAGGCAACACTCCACTGTCATATGATTTTTTTCATATAAAAATTTTTCATATGACATGCCTTGCGCGACACCACTCCCCTATATAGGTTTTGTGACACGTTTTTTACAAAATCAACATTTTCCTTGGTGTTAACCTCTATACATTTTTTTGGGTCCATTAATTTAATAATACACCACTTAACTTCATTATTTATGCCATTTATATATTATATTGCTTATGCCGGCAAGGCAACACTCCACTGTCATATGATTTTTTTCATATAAAAATTTTTCATATGACATGCCTTGCGGACACCACTCCCCTATATAGGTTTTGTGACACGTTTTTTACAAAATCAACATTTTCCTTGGTGTTAACCTCTATACATTTTTTTTGGGTCCATTAATTTAATAATACACCACTTAACTTCATTATTTATGCCATTTATATATTATATTGCTTATGCCGGCAAGGCAACACTCCACTATCATATTATTTTTTTCATATAAAAATTTTTCATATGACATGCCTTGCGCGTACATACCACTCCCCTATATAGGTTTTGTGACACGTTTTTTACAAAATCAACATTTTCCTTGGTGTTAACCACTGCTAAACTTTTTTTTGGTCCATTAATTTACATAATACACCACTTAACTTCATTATTAATGCCATTTATATACTTTTTTTGGTAAACATCATAACACACCGCTATACCAAATTTGTTCAACTATCATAACGCACTGCTAAACTTTATTTGTTCAATAAACACATAACATACCCTAAACATTATTTGTTCACTAAACCATATATCACACTGCTAAACTTTCTATGTTTAGTAAACCATCATAACACACCGCTATACCAAATTTGTTCAATACATAACGCACTGCTAAACTATATTTTTTCAATAAATACCCTAAACATTACTTTTTCACTAAACCATATATCACACTGCTAAACTTTCTTATGTTTAAGTAAACCATCATAACACACCGCTATACCAAATTTGTTCAATAAAACATAACGCACTGCTAAACTTTATTTGTTCAATAAACACATAACATACCGCTAAACATTACTTGTTCACTAAACCATATATCACACTGCTAAACTTTCTATGTTTAGTAAACCATCATAACACACCGCTATACCAAATTTGTTCAATACATAACGCACTGCTAAACTTTATTTGTTCAATAAACCACATAACATACCGCTAAACATTACTTGTTCACTAAACCATATATCACACTGCTAAACTTTCTATGTTTAGTAAACCATCATAACACACCGCTAAACTTTTTATTATTAACAAATTTGTTCAATACATAACGCACTGCTAAACTTTATTTGTTCAATAAACCACATATACATAACGCTAAACTTTTTTTAACATTACTTGTTCACTAAACCATATATCACACTGCTAAACTTTCTATGTTTAGTAAACCATCATAACATACCGCTATACCAAATTTGTTCAATACATAACGCACTGCTAAACTTTATTTGTTCAATAAACCACATAACATACCGCTAAACATTACTTGTTCACTAAACCATATATCACACTGCTAAACTTTCTATGTTTAGTAAACCATCATAACACACCGCTATACCAAATTTGTTCAATACATAACGCACTGCTAAACTTTATTTGTTCAATAAACCACATAACATACCGCTAAACATTATTTGTTCACTAAACCATATATCACACTGCTAAACTTTCTATGTTTAGTAAATCATCATAACACACCGCTATACCAAATTTGTTCAATACATAACGCACTGCTAAACTTTATTTGTTCAATAAACCACATAACATACGGCTAAACATTATTTGTTCACTAAACCATATATCACACTGCTAAACTTTCTATGTTTAGTAAACCATCCTAACACACCGCTATACCAAATTTGTTCAATACATAACGCACTGCTAAACTTTATTTGTTCAATAAACCACATAACATACCGCTAAACATTATTTGTTCACTAAACCATATATCACACTGCTAAACTTTCTATGTTTAGTAAACCATCATAACACACCGCTATACCAAATTTGTTCAATACATAACGCACTGCTAAACTTTATTTGTTCAATAAACCACATAACATACCGCTAAACATTACTTGTTCACTAAACCATATATCACACTGCTAAACTTTCTATGTTTAGTAAACCATCCTAACACACCGCTATACCAAATTTGTTCAATACATAACGCACTGCTAAACTTTATTTGTTCAATAAACCACATAACATACCGCTAAACATTATTTGTTCACTAAACCATATATCACACTGCTAAACTTTCTATGTTTAGTAAATCATCATAACACACCGCTATACCAAATTTGTTCAATACATAACGCACTGCTAAACTTTATTTGTTCAATAAACAACATAACATACGGCCAAACATTACTTGTTCACTAAACCATATATCACACTGCTAAACTTTCTATGTTTAGTAAACCATCCTAACACACCGCTATACCAAATTTGTTCAATACATAACGCACTGCTAAACTTTATTTGTTCAATAAACCACATAACATACCGCTAAACATTATTTGTTCACTAAACCATATATCACACTGCTAAACTTTCTATGTTTAGTAAACCATCATAACACACCGCTATACCAAATTTGTTCAATACATAACGCACTGCTAAACTTTATTTGTTCAATAAACCACATAACATACCGCTAAACATTACTTGTTCACTAAACCATATATCACACTGCTAAACTTTCTATGTTTAGTAAACCATCATAACACACCGCTATACCAAATTTGTTCAATACATAACGCACTGCTAAACTTTATTTGTTCAATAAATCACATAACATATCGCTAAACATTACTTGTTCACTAAACCATATATCACACTGCTAAACTTTTTATGTTTATTAAATTATCATAACATACCGCTATACCAAATTTGTTCAATACATAACGCACTGCTAAACTTTTTTGTTCAATAAACCACATAACATACCGCTAAACATTATTTGTTCACTAAACCATATATCACACTGCTAAACTTTCTATGTTTAGTAAACCATCATAACACACCGCTATACCAAATTTGTTCAATACATAACGCACTGCTAAACTTTATTTGTTCAATAAACCACATAACATACCGCTAAACATTACTTTTTCATTAAACCATATATCACACTACTAAACTTTCTATGTTTAGTAAACCATCATAACACACCACTTTATCAAATTTGTTCAGTAAGTAACGCACTGTTAGTTAAGCTTTACTTTTTCAATTATTTTCTTATTTTCTTTTATTGCATAACTAAATTTGTTCAATCTCCCAAATATTTAATTTTTTGTATATATCGATATTATGTAACATACATAGTAAGCCAATCATGTACATAATATTATTGAAATTATATTATTGTGAAATTTAATAATTATTTATTATCTTCTCATTCTGAGCATAAATACGAAGACATATTCTATTGCTACAAGTGAGTTATTTTATAACCAACTTTTTTTTTAGCCGGGCAATTTCTTAAATTAGTATATATATATATGTATGTTAATGTATAATGCACACACATATTAAAAATATTTATATATACTTGTTATATCTTAAGTGTTTTGATGTTCATAAAATTACATTTTTATCGAATCTTTAAGCCAAAGGATAAATTTTACCATAGCAAACCAATTTCATTTTCTTCTAATTTTATTTATAAGTTGTATTATTGTTATATATTATCATAATATATATCATAATATATATTTCTTAAATATCGGGCAAGTTTTAAGACTAGTGTATATTATTTATACTTTTTATTCTTAATACGTACATTTATATGTGTTTAAATATATATGCACATATATTTAAAATATTTAGATACATACATATATATATATGATGTTCATAAAATTATATATTATAAAATTATATTTTTATCGAATGATTAGCTTTAGTGGAGTGGATCGCTTTATGGTTAATATATTTTACACATACATATATTTCATCATGATCATAATGTACAGTTCTTTAATATCGGGCAATTTTTTAATATAACATTTTTAAACTGTAGCATTATTAGATATTAATAAATTTTACAAATATATACTTAATCATTATCATAATATATATTTCTTTATTATTGGGCGGAATTTTTAATACAATATCTCTGTTGTATTTATATTTTAAACAAGTATTTTGTATATAACTTTCGTTCTTTATATATGCACACACTTATATATATTAATATATAATATGTATATATGATGCGCATATATTTTAAATATTTATATATATAAATATTCATATATATATTATGTATATATATCTATATTACATACATATATATTATTTTATGAATTTTGATGTTCATAAAAATATAATTTTTATCGAATCATCAAGCAAAGGATAAGCTTCAGTGGATCGCAGTATGGCAGCTGCTCAACCACTTACAACACCTTGCCTGTTATAAAAGTCGTTTACAATTGATTCAAGGCTTTGTCATTGTATTAAATAATGTTTTAATATATAACTAGCGCGGCACCAGGTGATCGAAGATCCTCCCAATTTACTATGTTATATGTAACATTGGCATCACATCCATTGTCGTCTATTAAATGAATAATAAACTTTTAATGGTTTAGAAGCCATACAATGCAAATTGCCCCTTATTTATCATTGCAGTCCAGCACGGATACGACCTTAGAGGCGTTCAGGCATAATCCAACGGACGTAGCGTCATACCACTGTTCGCTCGAACAAGTATTGTGCCATTGGTCCGTACCTGCGGTTCCTCTCGTACTACGCAGGAATGCTGTCGCAACAACGTTTTGTCATTAGTAGGGTAAAACTAACCTGTCTCACGACGGTCTAAACCCAGCTCACGTTCCCTTGCATGGGTGAACAATCCAACGCTTGGTGAATTTTGCTTCACAATGATAGGAAGAGCCGACATCGAAGGATCAAAAAGCGACGTCGCTATGAACGCTTGGCCGCCACAAGCCAGTTATCCCTATGGTAACTTTTCTGACACCTCTTGTTAAAAACTCTTTAAACCAAAAGGATCGATAGGCCGAGCTTTTGCTGTCCCTGTGTGTACTGAACACCGAGATCAAGTCAGCATTTGCCCTTTTGCTCTATGTGTGGTTTCTGTCCGCACTGAGCTGGCCTTGGGACACCTCCGTTATTATTTGAGAGATGTACCGCCCCAGTCAAACTCCCTACCTGGCAATGTCCTTGAATTGGATCATACCTGAGTAATTGGAGTTATACCAAATTTTTAAATCAAGAATACATAAATGCACTCTCTCATTAATGAATTTGTTTGCGATTATATAACAAACTCGTGATACTTTGATCAAGAAGCTTGCATCAAAACCCAATACCATAAGATATAATAAATATATCCGTATAATGGCTAGGAAATGATACACGTTCCATTTAATCAAGTAAGTAAGGAAACAATAAGAGTAGTGGTATTTCATTGTCGATACTAAACCGAAATCTAATATCTCCCACTTATTCTACACCTCTTATGTCTCCTTACACTGCCAGATTAGAGTCAAGCTCAAAAGGGTCTTCTTTCCCCGCTAATTATTCCAAGCCCGTTCCCTTGGCTGTGGTTTCGCTAGATAGTAGATAGGGACATGAGGTCCGGAGGTTTTACGTGAGCACCTGCCATTATGGCTTAATCTCACGGTGCCCAAGCACGGGATTTGAGTTAAGCGTCAATCAGCGCCCTGGCGGAAAACCCTTCCGCCAGTACAAATTTGAAGTTACAACTGTATTGGGTTGTCACTTCCTCCTTTGTAAGGAGCGAGGCCCACCTAATCCTCTTCCGTTCTATGGTATCACGGCAACCGGTTGTATTGCGCAACTCCACGCCGAGCACAACTCATATCCGCTTGGACGTTAAACCACAGCCACCACGATTCTCCCCGAAGGGCCGCATCCGCTGATCGGGACGGAACAAGTTCCGTGGGCTCCCGATCCCCGTGGTTCAGAAATTAGCCTCTGATCAGACTTCGTACTATAACGTACTTGCAAACTAAACTCCAAACAGTTAAGCGTTGCTGACGCTACCTCTTTTAGTCGACTCATACGACAAGCGGAGGCAACTGTGGTGAAATTCTAAGACCCGACCGCCACACGGGTGTGACCAGTTTTAGCTTCACAGCTCGGGACTGGCAACCCAGGTACCTCATTTAGTCGCCTCGTACGACAAGCAGAGATGCACTGTGGTGGAATTCTAAGACCCGCCAACCACACGGGTGAAACCAGTTTTAGCTTATTTAGCTCGGGACTGGCAGCCCAGGTAAACCCTTCAGTCGCCTCGTACGACAAGCAGAGATGCACTGTGGTGGAATTCTAAGACCCGCCAACCACACGGGTGTAACCAGCTTTAGCTTTTCAGCTCGGGGCTGGTAACCCAAGTGTCGCCTCCACGGCACGCATTTGTCGGCGTCTTGCGAACAAGCCACCGGCAAATGCTTGTAGTCGCTGCATACTCTCGTATGTCTGTACCGCTCCAGACACACTCCAGGTACCATGGGTTAGCCGAACTCCCAGTCCATCGAGGTTCCGCAAGTCCGCATACAGGGGGCATTCACACAACACGTGTAGCCAGTCTTCACGATCAGCACCGCACATGCATGCGCGCGTCTCGCTTAGACCTCTGCTATGCAGAAATGCATTTAGCGATCCATGGCCTGTCAGCAGAAAGCCCGCATGCAAAGTGAAACTAAAGTCTCGCCTCTTCAAGACGAATCCTGCATCTGGGATGAATAAGTGTGTCACCCGGCCGGGGTCATCATCATTATCCCATCTGCTTTGCCACTCCTGTAGCATCCGGTCGTCCAGCAGCGTCAGCTTCTGCTTGTGGTCAAGTCCAGCCAGATCCTGACCATACAGCCAATCGCCTTCCTCCAACGGGTGGTTCCTTTTAAGTTTGAATCTGATTGCCATTTTCATGGCCTCCAGGTCAAACGGGGGAGCTCCAGCAAGAACTTGCAGTGCCACAGTGGACACTGTACGGCAAACCGGCAGACAACCAAGAAGGATCAGCCTCTGGCAGGACAATAGGCGCCTCCTGGCCACCACCTGTCTCATCGCCACGGCATACCACACTGAGGCACCAAACAGTGCACAAGGTACCATAAGTCCGGCATAAATGGTTCGCTTAGCGCGAGGACTGAACCCCCAGTCAACTCGCAATACGCGTGCTAGTGCACCTACCACTCCGGCCAGCCGATCACGTAAAGACGTGATATGCGGGAGGAAGCTCAACCGCTCGCCGACCGTGATGCCTAGATACCGGTACTTATCGACATAAGGCAGGCCTGCTCCTGCAAATCGTACTCTTGGTCGCCTGTTTGCCGATAGCCTACCTTTCAGTAGCATGACAGCCGTCTTGCTGGTTGAAACCGATACACCGACTTCAGCTCCCCAAGCTCCCACGATGGACATGTACTCCTGACCTTTTGTCTCCAGATCGCTACGAGAATTTCCCTCAACAAGAAGCAGCAGGTCGTCTGCATACGCGCTGAGCTTGCACTGAGGCTCCAAGCGCCGAAGAAGCACTTCCATCATCGTGTTCCATATAAATGGACCACTAATGGAACCCTGTGGGCAGCCTCGTGTCACCGGGACTAAGACTTCTTCGTACCTGCTGACGATGCACGCACTCCTGCCAGAGAAGAAACTTCTCCACAAGCTGGTTTCCTGACAACCAGAGTCAATCAGCCGGCGAAGCACTGCATTCCACTCCACGTGATCAAATGCTCCTTTGAAGTCCACGAATATCCCTAGTACGTACCTTGCCGGGGTGGCCTGTACCGTACTCTGGACGTGTCTCCAAGCATCCTCCACACAGCGTCCGGGTTGAAATCCAAATTGCCATCTGTACCCATCTGGGAGCATGTCTTTCATACGGTTGACCATGATACCCTCCAACACCTTACCAAACACTGGTAGCAGGCATATTCCTCGATATGAGCCAGGATCACTCCTGTCCTTATTGGGCCCCTTGAGCAAGGGCACAACCCGTGGGCATTTCCACTCGGTTGGGAAATGACCCTCAGCTAAACAGCGGGAATACAACGTTGTCAGGTGTTGGGGGATAGCACGCCAAACCTCCTTGCAGATCACTCCAGTGATGCCGTCCATGCCAGGTGAGCGTTTGCTCCGTAACTTGGCGACACAAGCACTCACTTCGTACTCTTCGAGTGCGGGCGGGAGCCTGTTCGGGATGGCAATCGGTGCACTCGACTCCGCAGCTGGGAAAAAGTTGCGGAGGAGCACTCGCGCACAGTCTTGCCATGTTACGACTAGCTCGCCATCCGATCGCAGGCATCCCAACTCGGTATTCCGTTTGTGACCGCGACATATCCTGTAGACATGCCCCCAAGGATCTTCCTTATGCATTCCCACGAAGCGACGCCAGTTGTCCTCCTTAGCCAACAGAATAAGCTTCTTATACTCACCCACAGACATCCGTAGGTTAGATATAAGTCGCTCAGCATCGTCACTGCCACGACGACGAGCATTCTGTAACCGTCGCCTCAGTCTCCTGACCTCTCGGCGTTTCGTACTCAGGTCGGCATTCCACCAGACCACTTTCCGAACGGCTCTCGGCTGCCTGCGTCCAAGCATACGATCGCACACATCGTGCACCAGTGCTCGCGTTACGGACACTTGATCATCGATGGGCATATCTTGGTATTCCTGCGGAAGATCCTCTTTTTTCCTCACCAACTCACCACGGAACAATTGCCAACATGCATTGGAGATGTTCCAGGACGGAACAGGAGAGATCCCTCTCAACTGTGTCTCTGGATCCTCGCGTAACCTCAACACGTATTATGTTGTGATCACTGAGGTCCCACTCGTCCACTCTCCAGTCATATGTGGCCCACATAGACGCTGCTTCGTTGACAATCGTGACGTCGATATCGCTCTGTGCTCGGCGATTATCAAACGTGTACAAACTGCTGACCTCATTGAGCACTCCGGCTCCGCTTCCTAGGATCCACTCGGACAGCAGTTCACCCCTATGTTGGTTCAAGTCACCACGAGCACGCTCGAGTGATTTGCTGAACCACATGGGTGACACTGAGTTAGCATCCAAGCCGAAGATGACTGGATTGCTACTGGCCTGCAGTAGCACCGCATCCAAATAGGCGAGGTAGGGTTCCAAATCAGTGTTGAATTGGCAGTATACGGAGCTCAAGAAGATTGAGCCAAATCTTCCAGTGACACTCACGCATACGCCAAACTCCGTGATGAGCGGTTCGATGGGCATACAGATGGCATCAAGGTCGTTTACAAAGATGGCAGCCTTTGAACGGCGATCAGCAAATACACGCATTCCAGATGGAATGCCTGTAATGCGGTGAAAGGCATCAACATACGGTTCCTGCACCAGAGCGAACATGTGGCGGGAGTCTCGCACCCGAACTAAGAGTTCAATGGTAGCGGCTCGACCTCGACCACAATTAGCTTGGATGAAGCTAAACATTTTAATGTCTAGCTTGCACCCTCGCTAAGACATCGCCGTATATTGGGCACGTCTCCGACAGCATATAGTGCCCGGAGGGAAGCCCCTTGAAATGACAGTTTCGGCAGTCCACCGGGTTTGTACATTTCGCAGCTACATGACCTGTCTGCCCGCACTGGCGGCATACTTCGCTCTTCAAACGGCATTGGGAAACCTTATGGTCGAATCCAACGCAGCGATGACACGCATACGTACGAACGAGCGACCTACAGCGGAAAGAGAACCACTTGATGTAGACCCGGCCCGTCTTATCAAGCACCGCTTGCGCCTTTTCATCACATTCGAGTGTCAGATTGACTCTGGCACCGTCAGTGACCGACCACGGCTTCGTCTCCAGATGCACCATCTTTGCAAATGCCGACGGCGAGAATTCTCCCTTAAAATGATTCTCGTAGAGCTCCTCCATGAAAACCTCCGGGAGTATGGCAGTGTCAACATCAAACACCGTGATTCTCGACCGGATTCCTCGGTTCTGCTCAACATCCAGGCCGACCTCATTGAATTTTTTGTTCGCAACGATCTTTTTCATCTCGCTAACGGAAGGGGTGCGGATAACGGCACCGCCTCGCTTCAGCTCACGCACCTCGTGAACTCGCACACCTAGGGCCGGAGCAACTTGGCTCATCACCTTATCGGCGATCTCCTTACCCGAAACCTTTGGGTCCCGACTCGTCACTACTGCCGACCACGTTTCAACGGGTCTCCGGGCTGCAGGAGCACTCCTGGGCGCTGCAATGGGGCTAGCGAAGGGGACGGCTGAATGGGTGGCAGCGTAGGCACTTGCCGGCGGAACGAACTGTGCAGCTGTAGGACGGGGCATCGCAAGCTTTTCCTCCAGCACCGCATTCTTGAGTGTAAGAGCTGTTGCTATCTCCTTTACATTGGCCGCAGCTTCCAGCACAGTGCGTGCGACCTCCGGCATAATGCCATCTCGCAGTACTGCATTGCGCAAGACTTCGTCGAAGCTCGCAAGTGCCGATAATATGGAAAACGCGCCACTTTCCACTATCACTGACGCAGCACTCCTCTTGGGACCGGCGCTGTGGGTAGCACCTCCAAGTCGGGCGGCGGCGGACATGCCAGCTGGAGACGGGAGGGCGAAGGCTGCGGCCGCACTAGCGGCGGTTTCTGAAGTTACTCCTTCATCAGTTGCTGCGGTGGCTCCCGTGGTTCCAGTGGCTCCCGTGGCTCCAATTGATCCAGTGGATCCCGTCGCTCCGGTGGCTCCAATGGGCCCAGTGTCTGCAGCGGCTCCAGTGCCTCCAGTGGAGGCAGCAAAAAAGGCTCCAGTAGTGCCAGCTGCATCAACATTTACATCGAGATATGAAGCGGAAGGCCGTTTCGCCGACGTCGCCTCGTCACTGCTCACTGTTATGGGTGAGCGCATCTTAGATTTGCCGCGTCCACGCCGGCATTTATGACTCATGTTTCGGCCTCCTGCATCACTGGAGTCACTAGCGCCACCCGCAACACTGCTCCGAATGGAAGACATAGCTCCCCTACCGGAACAAATACGCACTAAACGCTTTCAATAGTTCGAGTGTTAGCGGGGACACAATCCAAAGGAAATCAGCTTTTGAAACTATGCCAGCCAGGTCACACACCAAAAGCAAGCTTTTCAAACGATACTAGCTGGGTCACACACTAAAAGCAAGCTTTCGCCAACCACGTGTTCACACTCAGCTTTTTTAAGAGCTTTTTTTTCAGGAGAGGCAACAAAAGTTAAGCTGCTTGCACACGTGCAAAATATCAACCACAAAATTTACCGTATTCACGGCTAAATGTTTATAAAATTCGTCACTAAATGAGCGCGAAAGAGCGAAACAAAGCGCAATGCTCGTAGATAACGGAACTTTACTAATAAGAAACGAGAATAACACTGCGGCGTGCGCGCACGAAAGAAAAACGTCTGCACACGACGGCGGCAAAACTCTGACTGAGTAGATAGGGACAGTAGGAATCTCGTTAATCCATTCATGCGCGTCACTAATTAGATGACGAGGCATTTGGCTACTGTAGGAAATGATCTTTTGCCCACACACTGACGCCAATCAAATATAACGCAGCGCATGGCTATTTTCCCTTTTCTTTGTACCTTTAAGATGTTGGCCTAGGTAGCAGACTAGTATAAGGAAAGTATTACAATAAATGTTAGCTCACTCTACGGTGGTATCCAGTATGGAACATAAATGTTTTGAATCCGCAAACTCCACCAACTACTACCCTGGTACTGATAACATTGCTGTCAGCAGCGTTTAGGACACCGAGTGCTCTCAGTCTTGTTACGGACTGATAGCTCCAGATGCCCCTCCAGTTTAGAGTGGCAGAAACGGTTCTAATATCCTCATGTGCCTGATAATCCCTTATCAATGTAGTTCGTAAGTCCTGTCTGTCATAGATCTCAACCTTACTACGATGAGCTTGGTCAAGATCAAGTCCGTCTGTCACAACCTGCGCGTCGATCACTAAAGTGTGATCTGGTCGGAAGGCCACCAGGTCCGGCTTATATATCCTGCTCTCTCCCTGCAGACTTGGTTCAGCAATGACAGTATAACCCCGTAACTCAAGCCCCTGCTTAAGATAAGAAGCCACACTGTTGTGTCTAGCCACCCGCCTCCCATGCGTACGATGACATTTCTGCAGAATGTGGTTTAGTGTTTCGGGAGCATCACATCCTGCACGACACTGCCTCTCCAATTCGTGCCTTCCCCTCGTGGTCCGAGACCTCGTTGGTAGGGCATTTATCCGCAGTTTGATCCCATTCACATAAGCTTTACCGGTTAATAAACGTGTGGGGTCGACTACCCATCCGTGTTGTTGAGCATAACGACCTGCTTCACGGAGACCGCTACCATCAACAGAATTGTGCAATCTATTTGCCCAGTACGAATCGATCTCATGGCGTGTAAACAGTGCAGCTTCTTTTGCCTGGCATCTATCCCGGGCCCTCCGACGTTCCGCACTGAGGAAGGAGCTGGCCGTCTCTGATTGCTCGAGGTGAGGCCACTTAATGCTATCCAACCTTTGTATGCGCAGCACTGGGGCTGTCCATCGAACTGAGGGTACACCGAGACCCCCAGCATTCTGGGGGGCGTGGAAGAATGCAACTGACACATCCATAGGAAGATCTAACCATCTCCTTACGACCGACCGTACCAGTCTGTCACACTTTCTCAGAACGCCTATTGCCACACTACCAAGTGTTAGCTTGTGATATAGCTGTGGAATAAGGACAGTCCTGAGGGCAAATAACTTCTGTTGAGGCTTCAGGGGGGAACGCGATATTATATCCAACTTTGGACCCAGGTCCTCAGCTGGATTATAACGAGCTCTCCCCTCTGCAGTGAACTGGATACCTAAGTACCTCCATTCCTTCGTGCGCTTCAAGGCTGGACATATGCGTGAATCTACTTTGAAGCTCCGTGGTTCGACCACAGTACACTTCTGTTTAGGTTGCCCTTTAACACTTATCGTGAAACATTTATTAGCATTAAGGGTTAGCCCTACGGTTTTTAGAAAGTCAACCGTGGTATCCAGTAGTTCCTGAAGGCCCTTGGGAGTTTCGGAGAAAAGCACCAGATCATCTGCGAACGCTGCCACGTTTATTTTGGCGTTTCCAACATTGACACCTACATATTCGGGTAGAGACCTGAGCAATCGGTCGATGACCAGATTGAACATTAGTGGAGACAGAGGGTCACCCTGCTTTACACCTCTAGCAGGGACGAATTCCTCTGACCTCCAGCCTCTTCCACTAAAGTAGGTGCCCCCACCACTGTACATTCTACGTACGTAGTTGACAAAGTTCCTTGGTGCCCCATATGCTGTGAGGGTATCCAGCACTGCTTCGTGTGACACGGAGTCAAACGCTTTGCTCACATCCAACGTGGCAATATAGCAAGACTTATACTGTCTATGGCAATTCCTCAGAACTAAGTCAACTATCGTCGCGTTATCGGCACAACCGTCAGTAGGCATAAACCCCGCTGACGCGGATCCCAATCGACGCTTGACGCAAATCGGGATGCCAAAATGGCATTAAGTTGTCTGACTATGACGGAAGGAACCGATATCGGACGAAAGTCATGAGGTTGGGATGCCTTCCCCGTTTTTGGGACGAAAACGGTTCGGGCCATTCGGAAGAGTACGGGTAGTTCGCCGCACCAGAGAATAAGGTTCATTATGCGAAGCATAACACCATTGGGAATACTCCTGGCAGTTTTTGGAGTTATTCCGTCCGGTCCGGGAGAGGAAGTCAGTGACACTTTGTGCATTTGCAGGTCCCTAGACGTAATCGGTGACCATACCCCCTCAAGTAAATGCGCCATACTTGGTACGACGGTATTACAAGAAGAAGGGCTTTGTTGCGTCATGACTTCTCTCCAGAATGGTTCCATAATCTCTTGGTTTGGCATTACCGACTCGTCGGGTCCATCAAGCAAGGATCCAATGCATCTCCCTTTATGCTTGTCCCAGTTACGCTGAACCCTAGCGTACTGCTGCCTTCTATATTGTCTCCTATTGCGAGGCTCAGGATAAACTCTCGCCGGAACCAGACCATTGTTCCGTGCCGGAAAAATTTCCAGGAGATAGTTGGACAAGCACTGGAGAGTTGCTACTTTGCCCGAGGTTTGCGCACTATCTACGATAGATTGTAAGACCTCGACTCTCCACGTTCGACTGCATTCTACGGGGCGTAAGCCTCGTAGTATCCGCATGAGGACGTCGTCCGAATGTATCGATGGATCGATTGGAATTGATCTTGATCTTGAAGAAGAAGACTCAGGCTCACGTAAACTAGGGCGGCGCGTCGTGGTTTCAGACTCATTAATTTCGGGGATAATAGCAGCTTGCCCCTTAAACTGCTCAATTATTGCCTTATAATTATCCCTCTGTCGACACTTTTTGATAGCATCAACACTGCGGTTTGGAAACACCTCCGCAAGCTTTTTATTAATGAATCTTTCGCCATTTGCTGTGAGCTCAAGTTCCTTCCTCGCCATCATGGATAACTCTTCCTCGTTCCACCTGGCTTTCACGTCAACACGCAAACGAAGCTCATCGAGCCTGTCTTTGTGCATCCGCGACATGTGGACACCTAAACCGGTTGACAAAACTTTCATTCCACATAGATGCGTCCCATATTGATCACTCGCATCTACGTTCCTTTCCTGATGGGCTCCTACGTTTACCGTGGGAGAATTATTCCCTGAATTTACAACAGGTATCCAAGGCTGTATTAAATTGTTTGCACCAACAGTTGTAGATCCATTGGATTGGTAGCCCAATGGACCATTTCGCCGCTCATATCTGCTACTAACCGATAATATCTTGCAATATAGTCAGCTAATACCCAGAGGACACCACGTGGAGGTTATGAGTCGACTTGACCGTGACTTACGAATTACGGTAGCTCCCTTTCAGGTTTACTATAGTTCCAATTCTGCATTGTCCTTTGGTCCTCACATTGTGTCAACACCCGCTAGGGCCATCACAATGCTTTGTTTTAATTAGACAGTCGGATTCCCCAAGTCCGTGCCAGTTCTGAATTGATTGTTAATTGATAATCGTTCTAATTTAAAAGAACTAACTGGTTGCCCAGTTAGTATTCTTAAAAATTTTAGCAAGAGAGTTCCACAATTGGCTACGTAACTAAACTATCCGGGGAACAAGAAACTACCATAAATGATAGAAACTCTATTTACCCAGAACGAGCACATAAACCATGTTATTGTTTCCCAATCAAGCCCGACTATCTCAATCTTCAGAGCCAATCCTTATCCCGAAGTTACGGATCTAATTTGCCGACTTCCCTTACCTACATTATTCTATCGACTAGAGACTCTTCACCTTGGAGACCAGCTGCGGATATTGGTACGGCCTGTTGAGAAGTTTGCGTGTCCCCACCATAAATTTTCAAGGTCCGAGGAGAAAATATCGACACAACAGTATATGTCATGCTCTTCTAGCCCATCTACCATATCTCTCTGCGAAAGACTTCCATGGTAGTACGGCTATAAAACAGAAAAGAAAACTCTTCCGATACCTCTCGACGGCTTCTTTATGGTCGTTCCTGTTGCCAGGATGAGCACGAGGCCCATATTTAATAACAAACGGATACTCAACAGGTTACGGAATGGGAACCGTATTCCCTTTCGTTCAAAATTATTCAAGTTTATGATACACACAATATTTATATAAATGACAACTTTTTACTTGAAAATTTTCGGCTTTCGCCTTGAACTTAGGACCGACTAACTCGTGATCAACCACTGTTCACACGAAACCCTTCTCCACTTCAGTCCTAGGTCTCATTCGATTATTTGCTACTACCACCAAGATCTGTACCAATGACGGCTCCATGCAGGCTTACGCCAAACACTTCTATGCACATCATTGTACCTTCCTACTCACTAAAGTTTCAAAATTTATATTACAAGTAATATAAATCATCTACTTTAGCGGTAATGTATAGGTATACAACTTAAGCGCCATCCATTTTAAGGGCTAGTTGCTTCGGCAGGTGAGTTGTTACACACTCCTTAGCGGATTTCGACTTCCATGATCACCGTCCTGCTGTTTTAAGCAACCAACGCCTTTCATGGTTTCTGAATGAGTTGTTAATTTGGGCACCGTAACATTACGTTTGGTTCATCCCACAGCGCCAGTTCTGCTTACCAAAAGTGGCCCACTGGGCACATTATATCATAACCTTAAACTTCATATCAAGAAAGTTAAGGTTCTTACCCATTTAAAGTTTGAGAATAGGTTAAGATCGTTTCGACCCTAAGGCCTCTAATCATTCGCTTTACCAGATAAGATTATTTTATACAACAGTTAAATGCACCAGCTATCCTGAGGGAAACTTCGGAAGGAACCAGCTACTAGATGGTTCGATTGGTCTTTCGCCCCTATACTCAATTCTGACAATCGATTTGCACGTCAGAACTGTTTCGGTCTTCCATCAGGGTTTCCCCTGACTTCAACCTGATCAAGTATAGTTCACCATCTTTCGGGTCACAGCATATATGCTCAAGGTACGTTCCAGTTAGAGGCATAAATAATATAAATATCATTATACATAACTATATAGAACGCCCCGGGATTGCGTTAAATAACTATAAATAGTTAAAAAACTAATCCCATTAATAGTCAAGTTAATTACGCTATTAGGTTTTTATCCCAATAACTTGCACATATGTTAGACTCCTTGGTCCGTGTTTCAAGACGGGTCCCGAAGGTATCCTGAATCTTTCGCATTGTTAATCATACAAATGCTTATAATAAACACAATAATCAATGATAATCATGCCATTATATAATTCCGAAAAATTAACGCACTGTATTCATATAAATCTATCAGCACTTTATCAAATTTATGACATTTATTTTATGTTAAAATGCAAGCATTCTAATTTAAATAAACATTTATCACAATCGTTTAATAAATTATTTATACTAATAGATTACAATGTCCTTATATGGAAAAAAATGCACACTATTATTATAATATTGATTAAATATTACAACTCTAATGATGAATTTTCCATAACGGATATTCAGGTTCATCGGGCTTAACCTCTAAGCAGTTTCACGTACTATTTAACTCTCTATTCAGAGTTCTTTTCAACTTTCCCTCACGGTACTTGTTTACTATCGGTCTCATGGTTATATTTAGTTTTAGATGGAGTTTACCACCCACTTAGTGCTGCACTATCAAGCAACACGACTCTTTGGAAACATCATCTAATAATCATTAACGTTATACGGGCCTGGCACCCTCTATGGGTAAATGGCCTCATTTAAGAAGGACTTAAATCGTTAATTTCTCATACTAGAATATTGACGTTCCATACACTGCATCTCACATTTGTCATATAGACAAAGTGACTTAGTGCTGAACTGATTTCTTTTCGCTCGCCGCTACTAAGAAAATCCTTGTTAGTTTCTTTTCCTCCCCTAATTAATATGCTTAAATTCAGGGGTAGTCCCATATGAGTTGAGGTTGTATAATTATACAATATATGTTTAAATAAAAATGTTATTTATTTTAACAATATGAAATGTACTATATTTTTAGTTTGAAGGTCCAGATTATTCACACAAATTTTTCTTTATTCATATTCATTAATAAGAGGCAATTCTAGTTTATATAAAAATCACATATTTTATGCTAGACGTTCCTCAGTACTATTTGAATTGAATAAAGAATATATAATTCTTCAAATTTCTCTTACAAAATAGAGGCATAGTAATTCCATTTATTTAATATTATGAATATTTTAAATAAGAATTTTTACATTCAAATTTATATTATCCAATAATATACCATATGCATAAAATTTCGAAAAATTTTAAACAACTTTTTAGCATAGTCTTACAACCCTCAACCATATGTAGTCCAAGCAGCACTCTAAAATTAATTAAAGTACATAACAGCATGGACTGCGATATGCGTTCAAAATGTCGATGTTCATGTGTCCTGCAGTTCACACGATGACGCACAGTTTGCTGCGTTCTTCATCGACCCATGAGCCGAGTGATCCACCGCTTAGAGTGATACAAATTTTTTGGTTTATTTCATTACGTCAAAACATTTTTTTATTGAAAGAAATTAAAAATACACCATTTTACTGGCATATATCAATTCCTTCAATAAAATATTTTTATATACCTAAAGAAATGTTGCGAAATGTCTTAGTTTTACAAAATCGCTGATAATAACAGATTACAAATATATTAATAAAATTTCTACATTATTTTATTACCATCAATATATGTAAAGCATTAACCTGAAAAACAGGTACAACATTGTTTA
>JAECWR010000004.1:32500-51973 GCA_018150935.1 Drosophila pruinosa
CATGTGGACACCTAAACCGGTTTTGTACTAAAACTTCGGTTACATTCCACACATAGATGCGTCCCATATTGATCACTCGCATCTACGTTCTTTTCCTGATGGGCCTCCCGTTTACCGTGGGAGAATTATTCCCTGAATTTACAACAGGTATCCGAGGCTGTATTAAATTGTTTGCACCATCAGTTGTAGATCCATTGGATTGGTAGCCCAATGGACCATTTCGCCGCTCATATCTGCTACTAACCGATAATATCTTGCAATATAGTCAGCTAATACCCAGAGGACACCACGTGGAGGTTATGAGTCGACTTGACCGTGACTTACGAATTACGGTAGCTCCCATTCAGGTTTACTATAGTTCCAATTCTGCATTGTCCTTTGGTCCTCACATTGTGTCAACACCCTCTAGGGCCATCACAATGCTTTGTTTTAATTAGACAGTCGGATTCCCCAAGTCCGTGCCAGTTCTGAATTGATTGTTAATTGATAATCGTTCTAATTTAAAAGAACTAACTGGTTGCCCAGTTAGTATTCTTAAAAATTTTAGCAAGAAAGTTCCACAATTGGCTACGTAACTAAACTATCCGGAGAACAAGAAACTACCATAAATTATAGAAACTCTATTTACCCAGAACGAGCACATAAACCATTTTATTGTTTCCCAATCAAGCCCGACTATCTCAATCTTCAGAGCCAATCCTTATCCCGAAGTTACGGATCTAATTTGCCGACTTCCCTTACCTGCATTATTCTATCGACTAGAGACTCTTCACCTTGGAGACCAGCTGCGGATATTGGTACGGCCTGTTGAGAAGTTTGCGTGTCCCCACCATAAATTTTCAAGGTCCGAGGAGCAAATATCGACACAACAGTATATGTCATGCTCTTCTAGCCCATCTACCATATCTCTCGAAAGACTTCCATGGTAGTACGGCTATAAAACAGAAAAGAAAACTCTTTCGATACCTCTCGACGGCTTCTTTATGGTCGTTCCTGTTGCCAGGATGAGCACGAGGCCCATATTTAATAACAAACGGATACTCAACAGGTTACAGGTATTCAAGTTTATGATACACACAATATTTATATAAATGACAACTTTTTACTTGAAAATTTTCGGCTTTCGCCTTGAACTTAGGACCGACTAACTCGTGATCAACCACTGTTCACACGAAACCCTTCTCCACTTCAGTCCTCCAAGGTCTCATTCGATTATTTGCTACTACCACCAAGATCTGTACCAATGACGGCTCCATGCAGGCTTACGCCAAACACTTCTATGCACATCATTGTACCTTCCTACTCACTAAAGTTTCAAAATTTATATTACAAGTAATATAAATCATCTACTTTAGCGGTAATGTATAGGTATACAACTTAAGCGCCATCCATTTTAAGGGCTAGTTGCTTCGGCAGGTGAGTTGTTACACACTCCTTAGCGGATTTCGACTTCCATGATCACCGTCCTGCTGTTTTAAGCAACCAACGCCTTTCATGGTTTCTGAATGAGTTGTTAATTTGGGCACCGTAACATTACGTTTGGTTCATCCCACAGCGCCAGTTCTGCTTACCAAAAAGTGGCCCACTGGGCACATTATATCATAACCTTAAACTTCATATCAAGAAAGTTAAGGTTCTTACCCATTTAAAGTTTGAGAATAGGTTAAGATCGTTTCGACCCTAAGGCCTCTAATCATTCGCTTTACCAGATAAGATTATTTTATACAACAGTTAAATGTTATAAAAGAACCAGCTACTAGATGGTTCGATTGGTCTTTCGCCCATATACTCAATTCTGACAATCGATTTGCACGTCAGAACTGTTTCGGTCTTCCATCAGGTTTTCCCCTGACTTCAACCTGATCAAGTATAGTTCACCATCTTTCGGGTCACAGCATATATGCTCAAGGTACGTTCCAGTTAGAGGCATAAATAATATAAATATCATTATACTATAACTATATAGAACGCCCCGGGATTGCGTTAAATAACTATAAATAGTTAAAAAACTAATCCCATTAATAGTCAAGTTAATTACGCTATTAGGTTTTTATCCCAATAACTTGCACATATGTTAGACTCCTTAGTCCGTGTTTCAAGACGGGTCCCGAAGGTATCCTGAATCTTTCGCATTGTTAATCATACAAATGCTTATAATAAACACAATAATCAATGATAATCATGCCATTATATAATTCCGAAAAATTAACGCACTGTATTCATATAAATCTATCAGCACTTTATCAAATTTATGACATTTATTTTATGTTAAAATGCAAGCATTCTAATTTAAATAAACATTTATCACAATCGTTTAATAAATTATTTATACTAATAGATTACAATGTCCTTATATGGAAAAATGCACACTATTATTATAATATTGATTAAATATTACAACTTTAAAGATGAATTTTCCATAACGGATTTTCAGGTTCATCGGGCTTAACCTCAAAGCAGTTTCACGTACTATTTAACTCTCTATTCAGAGTTATTTTCAACTTTCCCTCACGGTACTTGTTTACCATCGGTCTCATGGTTATATTTAGTTTTAGATGGAGTTTACCACCCACTTAGTGCTGCACTATCAAGCAACACGACTCTTTGGATACATCATTTAACAATCATTAACGTTATACGGGCCTTGCACCCTCTATGGGTAAATGGACTCATTTAAGAAGGACCTAAATCGTTAATTTCTCATACTAGAATATTGACGTTCCATACACTGCATCTCACATTTGTCATATAGACAAAGTGACTTAGTGCTGAACTGATTTCTTTTCGCTCGCCGCTACTAAGAAAATCCTTGTTAGTTTCTTTTCCTCCCCTAATTAATATGCTTAAATTCAGGGGGTAGTCCCATATGAGTTGAGGTTGTATAATTATACAATATATGTTTAAATAAAAATGTTATTTATTTTAACAATATGAAATGTACTATATTTTTAGTTTGAAGGTCCAGATTATTCACACAAATTTTTCTTTATTCATATTCATTAATAAGAGGCAATTCTAGTTTATATAAAAATCACATATTTTATGCTAGACGTTTCTCAGTACTATTTGAATTGAATAAAGAATATATAATTCTTCAAATTTCTCTTACAAAATAGAGGCATAGTAATTCCATTTATTTAATATTATGAATATTTTAAATAAGAATTTTTACATTCAAATTTATATTATCCAATAATATACCATATGCATAAAATTTCGAAAAATTTTAAACAACTTTTTTAGCATAGTCTTGCAGCCCTCAACCATATGTAGTCCAAGCAGCACTCTAAAATTAATTAAAGTACATAACAGCATGGACTGCGATATGCGTTCAAAATGTCGATGTTCATGTGTCCTGCAGTTCACACGATGACGCACAGTTTGCTGCGTTCTTCATCGACCCATGAGCCGAGTGATCCACCGCTTAGAGTGATACAAATTTTTTGGTTTATTTCATTACGTCAAAACATTTTTCTATTGAAAGAAATTAAAAATACACCATTTTACCATGTTATATCAATTCCTTCAATAAAGTATTTTTATATACCTAAAGAAATGTTGCGAAATGTCTTAGTTTTACAAAATCAGTGATAATAACAGATTACAAATATATTAATAAAATTTCTACATTATTTTATTACCATCAATATATGTAAAGCATTAACCTGAAAAACAGGTACAACATTGTTTAATTTAGGAATATGAACAATACATTGGAATATGAACAATACATTTATGAAACGCATGTATATTGTGGTACATATACACGCAATATATTTATATTTCATTTGTTTTTATTAAATTTTAAATACTTACAATGAATATCATTTTACACATTGAAATAATATAAAATTTAATTTTTTAACGGTTAGATTCATTATACAATAATGATCCTTCCGCAGGTTCACCTACGGAAACCTTGTTACGACTTTTACTTCCTCTAAATAATCAAGTTCGGTCAACTTTTGCGAAACAGCCGCAACACACAAGGCGTCACAGTGATCACGTCCGGAGACCTCACTAAATAATTCAATCGGTAGTAGCGACGGGCGGTGTGTACAAAGGGCAGGGACGTAATCAATGCGAGTTAATGAGTCACACTTACTGGGAATTCCAAGTTCATGTGAACAGTTTCAGTTCACAATCCCAAGCATGAAAGTGGTTCAGCGGTTTACCCGGACCTCTCGGTCTAGGAAATACACGTTGATACTTTCATTGTACGCGCGTGCAGCCCAGGACATCTAAGGGCATCACAGACCTGTTATTGCTCAATCTCATTATTGCTAGACGCAATTTGTCCATTTAAGAAGCTAGTGTCCTTATAATGGGACAAACCAACAGGTACGGCTCCACTTATATAAACACATTCAAACACAATAAACATTTTACTGCCTCCATGAATGAAGGCTATATAAGCTACAACACCATAATCCTGAAGATATCTATTTAATATATTTGAGTCTCGTTCGTTATCGGAATTAACCAGACAAATCACTCCACGAACTAAGAACGGCCATGCACCACCACCCATAGATTCGAGAAAGAGCTATCAATCTGTCTTACACACTTATGTTCGGACCTGGTAAGTTTTCCCGTGTTGAGTCAAATTAAGCCGCAGGCTCCACTCCTGGTGGTGCCCTTCCGTCAATTCCTTTAAGTTTCAGCTTTGCAACCATACTTCCCCCGGAGCCCAAAAGCTTTGGTTTCCCGGGAAGCGACTGAGAGAGCCATAAAAAGTAGCTACACCCAATTGCTAGCTGGCATCGTTTATGGTTAGAACTAGGGCGGTCTCTGATCGCCTTCGAACCTCTAACTTTCATTCTTGATTAATGAAAACATCTTTGTCAAATGCTTTCGCTTAAGTTAGTCTTACGACGGTCCAAGAATTTCACCTCTCGCGTCGTAATACTAATGCCCCAAACTGCTTCTATTAATCATTACCTCTTGATCTGAAAACCAATGAAAGCAGAACAGAGGTCTTATTTCATTATCCCATGCACAGAATATTCAGGCATTTGAAGCCTGCTTTAAGCACTCTAATTTGTTCAAAGTAATTGTACCGGCCCACAATAACACTCGATGAAGAGCACTAATGCAGGTTTTTAAATAGGAGGAATATATAAAAAATACAAGTATTTAATTATACATAAGAACTCCACCGGTAATACGCTTACACACATAAAGGTATAGTACTAACTACAATTGTAAGTTGCACTACCCGTATGAAGCACAAGTTCAAGTACGAACGTTTTAACCGCAACAACTTTAATATACGCTATTGGAGCTGGAATTACCGCGGCTGCTGGCACCAGACTTGCCCTCCAATAGGTCCATGTTAAAGGATTTAAAGTGTACTCATTCCAATTACAGGACCTCGGATATGAGTCCTGTATTGTTATTTTTCGTCACTACCTCCCCGAGCTGGGAGTGGGTAATTTACGCGCCTGCTGCCTTCCTTAGATGTGTGTGCCGTTTCTCAGGCTCCCTCTCCGGAATCGAACCCTGATTCCCCGTTACCCGTTGCAACCATGGTAGTCCTAGATACTACCATCAAAAGTTGATAGGGCAGACATTTGAAAGATCTGTCGTCGGTACGAGACCATACGATCTGCATGTTATCTAGAGTTCAACCAGTGTAACGATCTTGCGATCGCTTGGTTTTAGCCTAATAAAAAGCACACGTTCCAGAAGGTCCGTGTTTTAATTGCATGTATTAGCTCTAGAATTACCACAGTTATCCAAGTAACTGTTAACGATCTAAGGAACCATAACTGATATAATGAGCCTTTTGCGGTTTCACTTTTAATTCGTGTGTACTTAGACATGCATTGCTTAATCTTTGAGACAAGCATATAACTACTGGCAGGATCAACCAGAATAATGTTATTTTTCCTTATGTGAATAATATTAAATATTTCCACATAAATGTATATTCAAATATGTAAATACATGACAACTCAAAAATATTTTTGAATAAAAATTATGATAATATTCAATAAAATATATATATATTTTGCATATGACATGTACTAAACGAATATGGCCACATTTAGATAGCAATCACGTTCGTTAGTATTGTAGCGTACACAATCATAATTACACAATCATGACATACTGACACATTGTAGCACTCTGCCTCAATCCATTCACAAATAAACATGCGGAAGTGTAAGCGTAATACGAGCACCCATTTGGCGGCTAACGTACTTAACTGCATGGTCAGCGTATTCACGCTGTCCAAACGCTGATCGCTTCCAAACACTATACATTATTGATATACATTTTTATACAGAAATAAGATATGCATATAAGCGTCGCTGCGCTGCAAGCTACGCTGGCAGCGCTGCTATTTCAACTTAGACTATAAAAACTTTGTATGTTAGTACTTAAGTGAGCATTATCATCAGACAACTAATATACTGACTGCAAATAGAGCGGGACCTTCCCTGCTCCAGTAATATAAATAAAAAACAAAGAAAATAAATATCTTCGTTGTTATTTATCTACATGGCGACCGTGACGTAAAGTCCAGGAGGACTTAGGACAAATGGATATGAGCAACGAAAACAATAAAGACACGATCCGAAAAGACCTGGAGGAAGCGCTTAAAGAAATCCCGGAGGCCGACTGGATCTACATAGAGGAAATTATAAAGGAATTCAGTGGAGAACAAGAACGAGAAAATCTGAAGGAACACTGAGCATACTGAGTGAGTTGAAGATTAATTGACTTGGCATGGGCAAGAAGCGCGGTGGTATCAAAACCAAAATCAATAAGAGAATTGCGCAACTATGGTGGCTATTGTACGCACAAAGTACACCACCAGCATGGTCAACAGCGCAGAAAATGCACGCTGAATTCGACCACTTAAGAGACCTAATTGAAAAACGAATGCCCACACAATCAATTACTTCATCAACTCAACAAATACCAACAATTAAAGCTAACAAAACTTTACCGCCACAAAAAGTAAGCCTGCCGAAGCAAATACATACATGCCCACCAGACTGTGAAGGAGTCTGGAGCCCGTTCTGCGAAGGAACGTGTTATCTGCCAAAGGACAACGAGGGAGTGTCAGTGTGCTAGCACCAGCACCCCAACATAAGACGAGAAGCCTGTGTCCAGCACCGGCACCCCAACATAAGACGAGAAGCCTGTGTCCAGCACCGGCACCCCAACATAAGACGAGAAGCCTGTGTCCAGCACCGGCCCCGCCATGCGTTCCAAGCTGGCCAATTAAGATTAATACCACACACACACAAAAATTTAAACACATAAGAACACTTAAATTATTAAGCACAAAAATTGATTTATTATGTATAATTGAGCGGAATCTTTTCTGCTCGATTAGTAGTGTGGCCTGTAAAGCCACACGCCCATTAGGCAGGAAATTGTAAGCCGCAAGGCATCAGGCACTTCTGTCCACCTACGGGTGTATTAGGCAATGCATATCATATGCATTTGTTCTCTGCAAAATTTTCTTTTTTGAAAAATAATGAATAATAATAAATGAAAAACATATATATATATATATTTTCTTTTTCTTCCGTTCTGCTAAGAAGCACAAACATGGCTACTGAAACCGAAAAAGCTCGCGATTATGTGAGACAAATTTCGTCCACTATACCGGAATTTGACGGAAAAATAGCCAACTTAACAAAATTCCTCACAGCCTTGAGATTAACAAATCTCACAAAAGGTGACCAAGAGACCCTCGCTGTAGAGGTAATAAAAACAAAAATTAGCGGACCATTGGCAAGTAGAGTAGAATCACTGACAACAATAAATGACATCAGTGACCTAATAAAGGCTAGCGTAAAAGGCGAATCGCTAAACGTAATAAAAGCCAAATTGCATAGTACGAAACAAATAGGAAAAACAGCCTCACAATATACCACTGAAATTGAGAATTTACGCAGATCCTTAGAAGCAGCTTATATATCTGATCATTTGGACGCTGCTCACGCAGAAAAAATACGCCACGCAAGAAGCTATAGCTGCGTTGGTAGAAAACTGCGAACACGAAAAACTTAAAACTATACTAGAGGCAGGGAACTTCAGCACCATGGATGGTGCCATTGGGAAGTACATTCAAAGTTCCACAAAAATAACCGGTAATCCAAATACCGTGTTTCATTATAGTAGTCCTGGCCAGAATAGAGGCCATAGAGGTCAGAATTTTCGCGGGAACAGAGGAAACTATAACAATCGTGGAAATTTTAATAATGGCCGTGGCGGATATAATACCTATGATAACAATAGCAATTCCCGTAGACCGCATTATAATAATCGCGGAAATAACCAACGAGGTTACAATAATCGGGGTTATTACAATCAGGCTCCCTACGGAAGGAATAATAACAGAAGCAACAATAATAACAATGTGAGGATGGCTCAAAATGGTTCGGAAAACCAACAGCCACCTTTAAGTACACAAAATTAGACAAGGCAAAAGTACATGTCATCAATTTCAGTCTTAATAGATTCGTTTCACTAACAAATATAAAAACTGGGAAAATCTTAACGCTATTATTAGATACAGGAGCAGATATTTCTCTTCTAAAAGAAGTTTCCGATGTCTATGACGACATAGAAAAAAATAATGTTATTAACATTCAAGGTATAGGTGAAGGAGTAATAAACTCCAAAGGTTTAGCATCAGTTGAGCTTCAAACAGGAAAATATATAATTCCACATAGTTTTCACTTGGTTGATCCAAGTTTTGCAATTCATTGCGATGGAATTATAGGCCTTGACTTCATAAAGAAATTTAATTGTCAACTTAATTATACTCAAAATGAAGACAAATTAATCCTCAGGCCAAACAATCTCAATTTTCCTTTTCACATTCCTAAAACAAATAGTGCTGGCAATAACTCCATATATTTACCAGCAAGATCTCAAGTTGTAAGGCGTGTAAATCTAATATCGTCCGATAAAAATATTTTGATTCTGAATCAGGAAATCCAACCTGGCATTTATGTTGCCAACACAGTAGCAACTGCTGAAAATACTTTTGTCCGTGTGTTAAATACAACAAACTCCGAGGTGATATTAAATGTCACTAATCTCAAGTATGAATCGCTTGAAAATTATGACTTAGTTCAAACTTCCCCAGAACTAAGAGAACAAACAGTTTTAAAACAACTAACAAAAAATTTCCC
Organism: Drosophila pruinosa; assembly: GCA_018150935.1. Lineage (NCBI taxonomy): Eukaryota > Metazoa > Arthropoda > Insecta > Diptera > Drosophilidae > Drosophila > Drosophila pruinosa. Next base: position 41,665 of record JAECWR010000004.1, read on the forward strand.
ACCACAATTTAAGCCACAATTAACTAAATTGTGCAAACAATATAGCGATATATTCGGTCTTGAATCCGAATCAATAAGTACAAACAACTTTTATAAGCAAAAAACTGAGACTGAAAGATGACGAGCCTGTCTATATAAAAAACTACCGTAGCCCGCATAGTCAAACAGAAGAAATACAAAAACAAGTAGATAAGTTGATTAAGGATGGCATTGTTGAACCATCTGTGTCTGAATACAACAGCCCACTTCTATTAGTTCCAAAGAAATCAATAGAAGGCACAGAACAAAGAAAATGGCATTTAGTAATTGATTACCGCCAAATTAATAAAAAACTACTTTCTGATAAATTTCCACTTCCAAGAATAGATGATATTCTTGACCAACTGGGTAGAGCTAAATACTTTTCGTGTCTTGACTTAATGTCAGAATTTCACCAAATAGAACTTGATGAAAATCAAGAGATATAACTTCCTTTCTACGAATACTGGTTCGTATCGTTTCACACGACTACCTTTCGGTTTAAAAATTGCACCAAATTCCTTTCAGAGAATGATGACAATAGCATTCTCAGGTCTTGAACCTTCTCAAGCATTCTTGTATATGGATGACTTAATAGTAATTGGTTGTTCTGAAAAGCATATGCTCAAAAACTTAACAAATGTTTTTGAATTATGTAGGAAGAATAACTTGAAACTACATCCACAAAAATGTTCATTTTTCATGCATGAAGTGACTTTCCTAGGACATAAATGCACAGATAAAGGAATATTACCAGATGACAAAAATATGATGTCATTATTAATTATCCCGTACCCCATGATGCGGATAGCGCCAGAAGATTCGTTGCATTTTGCAATTACTATAGACGCTTTATTAAAAATTTCGCCGAATATTCTAGGCACATAACAAGATTATGTAAAAAGAATGTCCCGTTTGAATGGACAAATGATTGTCAAAAAGCATTCAACTACCTAAAGAAAAAGCTCATTCAACCAACACTACTACAGTACCCAGACTTCAGCAAAGAATTTTGCATAATAACAGATGCAAGCAAACAAGCTTGTGGAGCGGTTTTAACACAAAACCATAATGAAATTCAACTCCCAATAGCTTATGCATCCCCGTTCGTTTACTAAAGGTGAAAGTAACAAAAGCACCACTGAACAAGAATTAACAGCAATTTACTGGGCAATAACACATTTTCGACCATATATATATGGCAAACACTTTATAGTGAAAACAGACCACAGACCATTAACGTTTTTATTCTCAATGACCAATACAAGTTCAAAACTTACTCGTATGCGGTTAGAGTTAGAAGAGTACGATTTCACGGTAGAGTACTTAAAGGGAAAAGATAACTTCGTGGCAGACGCATTGTCACGCATAACAATAAAAGAATTAAGGGAATTACAGAATCAAGTCCTGAAAGTTACTACCAGGCAAAAAGTAGACAGAAACAATCCTGGCCAGGAGATGAATTAAAAACAAAAGAACCTATGCTTAGGCAAGGTCTTAGTGAAGCTTCAAAGAATCCCAACGTATTCGAAGTCATTAAAAATGACGACGTACGAAAGTAGTAACCTTGCAAATAAAAGGAAATATGTGTTTCTTTAAACACAGAAATAAAATTATTGCAAGAATAGATGTTTCTGATTTGTACACTAATGGAATTCTAGACTTAGGTCAGTTCTTCCAAAGGCTTGAAATGCAGGCCGGTATACAGCAGATTCACCTAGTTAAATTGGCACGGCATGAAAAATCTTTGAATATATTTCAATAGATGATTTCAAAAATATGGGAAATATTATTTTAAAATCATTACGAGTAGCGCTACTCAAGCCAGTGACCACAATAAATAATTTAAAAGAAATAGAAGCTATATTGTCTACATATCATGATAACCCAATAACAGGAGGACATACTGGCATAACAAGAACGTTAGCCAAAATTAAACACACTACTATTGGAAAGACATGTCAAAACAAATAAAAGAATACGTACGTAGATGTCATAAATGTCAAATGTCGAAAACGACAATACATACAAAAACTCCTTTAACCATTACAGAGCCACCTGTAAATGCTTTCGATAAGGTAATAGTGGATACTATAGGTCCATTACCAAGATCAGAAAATGGTAACGAGTATGCTATAACATTAATATGTGATCTCACAAAATATCTTGTAGCTATACCAGTACCTAATAAAAATGCAAATACAGTAGCAAAGGCAATATTCGAATCCTTTATTCTAAAGTTTGGTCCAATGAAGACGTTCATTTCGGACATGGGAACTGAATACAAGAATTCTGTTATCAAGGACATATGCAAATACCTGAACATTCGAAATATTACATCGACTGCACATCCTCATCAGACAGTTGGAACAGTAGAAAGAAGTCATAGGAGCTTTAATGAATATATACGATCCTACATATCAGTAGATAAAACTGATTGGGACGTATGGCTCCAATATTTTGCATACTGTTTTAATACAACACCTTCTATGGCACATGACTATTGTCCATATGAACTAGTGTTCGGCAAACAAAGTAATTTGCCAACAGATTTTAATAAAAGTAATACCATTAACCATTAACCATAACCACTATATAACGTGGATGATTATGCTAAAGAGTCTAAGTTTAGGTTAGAAATGGCATACAAAAGAGCCAGAATAATGATAGAAAAACATAAGGCCAATAATAAGAAATATTATGATAGAAAGCAAGCAGATTTTTGCTATTAATATAGGTGATCAGGTTTTATTGAGAAATGAAACTGGACATAAGTTAGAAACCCAATATTTAGGACCATATACGGTGATAGATATAGAAAAAGATTATATAACAATTAAGTCAAAGAAAGATAAGGCACAAATAGTGCACAAAGATAGGCTAAAAAGTTACAGAATTTAAGAAAATATATATATAAAGAAAAAGTAATAATACTAAACAAAGCGCATAATAATAATAATAACTGTGTAGCACTCGGCTGCAATCCATTCACAAATAAACATGCGGAAGTGTAAGCGTAATACGAGCACCCATTTGGGGGCTAACGTACTCAATTGCATGGTCAGCGTATTCACGCTGTCCAAACGCTGATCGCTTCCAAACACTATACATTATTGATATACATTTTTATATAGAAATAAGATATGCATATAAGCGTCGCTGCGCTGCAAGCTACGCTGGCAGCGCTGCTATTTCAACTTAGACTATAAAAACTTTGTATGTTAGTACTTAAGTGAGCATTATCATCAAGACAACTAATGTACTGACTGCAAATAGAGCGGGACCTTCCTGCTCCAGTAATATAAATAAAAAACAAAGAAAATAAATATCTTCGTTGTTATTTATCTACAGTATTAAATAACTGACAACTGTTAATATATATATATGTTGTATATATAAATATATATCCATATAATTCGTTCAAAATATCATTTTATTTCGACTTACTTAATATAAATTGTCACACATACACTTTTAATTTAAATAAATCTAAATTAAAGTTTATTTCATTTTGATAACAAATTGATAATTTGTCCACTATGCAACTTTGAAGTAACAATATTATATTAAATAAAGCCATAACCACACTAACATACATAATGTGATTAAATATTTAGCTAAGACCAGTTTATTACGACCATCTTGTATCGAATTATGCATTCTAACATATGGTATATTCCAATTGAAAGACAAACAACATCGTACATTTTGGTACTATTAACATAAAACTTACTTAGCCCGTAAGGATGCTGCCAATAGAATTGACACAATGATAACAGGAAATCTATTAAGTATTATTGGCTAATTCCCTTTGTTATCTAATATATTACATTAATCGCAGCCAAGACGTTCCGAAGACGACAAATAACGATTAATTTATTCAATAAATTGTATGGATCCTATCATACAACACATGAGTTCACACTGCTCATCTTGTATAGGTTTTGTGCCACGTTTTCTACAATTCTCTTGTTTTCTTTGGTACTACCATCTACCGATTACCTTGGGTCCATTAATTTAATAATACACCACTTAACTTCATTATTTAGGCCATTTATATATTATATTGCTTGTGCCAGCAGGCAATACTCCACTGTCATATGATTTTTTTCATATAAAAAATTTTCATGACATGCCTTGCGCGACACCACTCCCTATATAGGTTTTGTGACACGTTTTTTACAAAATCAACATTTTCCTTGGTGTTAACCTCTATACATTTTTTTTGGGTCCATTAATTTAATAATACACCACTTAACATCATTATTTATGCCATTTATATATTATATTGCTTATGCCGGCAAGGCAACACTCCACTGTCATATTATTTTTTTCATATAAAAATTTTTCATATGACATGCCTTGCGCGACATCACTCCCCTATATAGGTTTTGTGACACGTTTTTTACAAAATCAATATTTTCCTTGGTGTTAACCTCTACACATTTTTTTGGGTCCATTAATTTAATAATACACCACTTAACTTCATTATTTATGCCGTTTATATATTATATTGCTTGTGCCAGCAAGGCAATACTCCACTGTCATATGATTTTTTTCATATAAAAATTTTTCATATGACATGCCTTGCGCGACATCACTCCCCTATATAGGTTTTGTGACACGTTTTTTACAAAATCAACATTTTCCTTGGTGTTAACCTCTATACATTTTTTTGGGTCCATTAATTTAATAATACACCACTTAACATCATTATTTATGCCATTTATATATTATATTGCTTGTGCCAGCAAGGCAATACTGTAGTATGCGCCTATAAGAAATTCAATTGAATTCGTAAACACATTGTAGCACTTTGTTGCAATGTTTGTATAATCAATAGGGCCCAAGTGCGGATGCAATATGATCACCCACTTGACGGCCAAAAAACATAAATGCATAATCAGCGTTCCCACGCTGACCATACGCATAGTATATAAGCGCATAACTCTCTCTCTTTTGACAAATATACATTTAAGAAATATGTAAAGAGCCGCTCCGCTGCCGGCGTTCCCGACAGCGCTGCTTCGCGACATAGTTTACATTTATAATTATAAAATATATAAAACTCACTCACTGTTTGAACTTCAATTGGAGCGGAACCTTTCCTGCTCCAATTTAATAAAGATATAACAGACTAGTATTGTTGTTTGTTAAAATAAACCGATCGAAGCTGTCAATATTCTTACATGGCGACCGTGACAGTCGTCCAACGGAAAATCTAAAAAAAAAACGGACGTTGGACAGGAGACTAGCGGATGGACCAAGGGAACAAGGAAAACCAGTGTCCCAATAAGAAGACACTGGAGGAGGATTGGATACAAACAATCAACGAAGCATTGGAGGAAATTAACGAAGATGAATGGGAACACATTCGTCGCGTACTGAGTGAGTTGGGCAATGGTGAATAAGAAAAGAGGTGGTGTGAAGAGTAAAATCACAAAGAGAATAGCACACCTAAAGTGGCTACTCTTTTGCTCAAAAAACTCCACCACCCTGGTCGACAGCAGTTAAGCTAACTGCTGAATTAGACCATTTGAAAAATTTGCTCACTACTCGAGCAAATAATGATAAAACCAGCCCAACACATAAAATTAAAACAATTGACAACAATAATAAAAAATTAAAACCTCCAAACCAAAGGCCATCCCGAAGAGATTAAAAAAAGTGTCCAGGAGATTGTGAGGGAGTCTGGAGCCCCCACTGCGAGGGAACGTGCTACCAGCCGAAAGGAAGCAGCGAGGGAGGTCAGCGTTGCCAGCTGACACAGAGAAGACAACCAGCAAATAGAAGGACATCAATCGATCAGACGAAAATTAAGTTAATTTTTAAAATATAATAAGAAAAAAAAACCCCATGTAAAATCGAGCGGAACCATTTCTGCCCGATTAGATATATGGCCTGTAAAGCCATATAAAAAAAGTAGGCAGGCAAAAATGTAAAACAACATTTTTTTTTAATTCACAATATAAATGTCTATAGGGACAAATAAAATAAGCAAAACAGAAAACGTAGAAAACTATAAAATTAGTATACCCAAAATGGGTTTAATAGACACGAAGACTGTTGACTCCACAGCAAATGTAATAAATAAAGTGGAAGTCCAAAATGCAGACTTGTTATGGATAACCATAATACTAATTGTGATTGCTTTGATCATGGTGTCCAATGCATTAATAAAAGTCTATAAATTACATAACAAGTGTCTTAAAAAACGATACCGTAGCGTTGCTAACGGTTTAGACAATATTTAAGAGAACTCAATTATGAATAAAATTATAAAATTTGAAACAAAAAACATTGTAAACTGATGAGCATTTAAATAAAATATATTTTGAAATACATAAAAATGATTCCAATAAAAAATGGATTGGCAACACTTAATATCCACCATAAATGAAATCAAGGACAGATCAAATAAATCATATAAATGCTTGTCCCAAAATAGGCCCACTCAACAGGCAACTGCGAGTAAGCACACAGCAGTTTTGGTAGATTGCTTCAATGAAGCTAGAACATTAATACATGAGCAAAAAGGAAGACTAGATAAAAAACAGTGGACATCAGTGTCCAAATTTTTAATAAAGCTAAGGGCAAATTTAATCACAGTTATATTAAATTCCCCATTAGAATTTACTGAGGGAACAACAGAATCACTAAGCGATTCTGAACTAGAATACAAAGAAGAAGATCTTAACGATCTAACAATACCGGCGGTACTAAACGTACCAAACGAATTAGAACTTGAAATAGAGGAACAAGAAACGAATACAATGTCGGTGCCAGACGCAAACCTAGCCACGAGGCATTATGTTAGAGAGATAGCAACCTCAATACCATCATTCGATGGACAAAGAGCTAACCTACGAAGTTTCATTATGGCACTAAAAATAGTAGAACTTACAAAAGGCATCTACGAGAATATTGCAGTGCAAATAATCAAATCTAAAATATTGGGCACAACATATAACTTGGTAGAAGACGAAACTACGATCCAAGGAATAATTAACAAACTAGAAACCTCGATAGTTGGTGAAACATCGCAAAACCTCAGGGCAAGAATGGGTTAGTACAACACAGAGGCAGAACAGCGGCGCAATTCACTCTCTGATTTAGAGAGCGTACGCAAGTTATTAGAAGTAGCATATATCGATGAAGGATATAAAGTCCAACAAGCAAACAAACTGAGTACAAGAGAAGCCATTGATATAATGATCGCAAGATCGGAGCACGAAAGCGTCAAATCAACGCTAGAAAACGGAACGTGCAAGACAATGGATGAAGCCATAGGTGCATTCATCAGAACTAATACTCGAATCACTGGGAATGTGAATAATGTGATGTATGCCACAAGAGGATATTCCAATAGAGGTCAGAGTTATAGAGGTAACGGTCGCGGCAGAGGCAATGGCCGTTACAATAATGGAAACTATAATAATGGAAACAATAACAATGGCTACAATAATAGTTACAGTAACCGATACAATAACCAAAACAACAATTACCGAAATAATGGCTACCAAAATAGCAACTACAACAACAATAGAGGTCGTGGTAATAATAGAGGCAACAACAATAATAACCAGAATAGAAACAATTCGGTTAGAGTTTCACAAAATACCTCGGAACTCCCAAAACCCTTCAGATACACAGCAGTAGAAAAAATATATGCAATTAATCTCGGATTTAATATATTTGTTGCATTTAATAACGTAGAAACAGGAAAGAAACTAGTATTTCTGATTGATACAGGAGCGGATATATCAGTTTTAAAGGAAAACAGCGATAATTACAAGAATATTCAAAATAATAGCTCAATAAATATACAGGGTATTAGTCAGGAATTAATTAAATCAAAGGTTTAGCATTCATTGAGATACAGACAGGCAAATATATTATTCCTCACAGTTTTCATATACTAAATCAACAATTTCCAATACCATGTGACGGAATATTTTGGCATAGACTTCATTAAAAAATTCAATTGTACATTAGACTTCAAACCAACAGAAGATTGGTTAATTTTACGTCCAAGTAATTTAAAATTTTACTGTCAAAACAGACCATAGACCACTCACCTATTTATTTTCAATGGTTAATCCTAGCTCAAAATTAACACGAATGAGACTTGAATTAGAAGAATATAATTTCACAGTTGAATACCTGAAGGGAAAAGAAAATTTTGTAGCAGACGCGTTATCAAGAATAACCATTAAAGAATTAAAAAAGTAATATAATGAAAGTAACGACACGATTTCAAAACAGACAAAAACAATGCCAAGAGAAAGAACATACAATAATAGAATTGCCAAAGCAATCTATTCAGAAAGATTCAAATTCCAACATATATGAAGTAATCAATAACAATGAAGTACAAAAAGTAATTAAATTGCATATAAAGAATTCTCTATGTTTGTTAAAACATGGCAAGAAAGTAGTTGCAAGATACGATGTTAGCGATTTATATACTAATGGAATTCTTGACTTAGGTCATTTCTTCAAAGGCTTGAAAAGCAAGCCGGTATAAATAAAATCAGCCAACTTAAAATGGCACCGTGGGAAAATATATTTAAATACATATCAATTGAAGATTTTAAAAGAATGGGAAATAAGATATTAAAAAATATAAAAGTAGCGCTACTCAACCCGGTGACCTTAATAAATAATAAAAAAAGAAATAGAAGAAATCCTATCAACATTACATGATGATCCCATACAAGGAGGTCATACAGGCATTACAAAACCTTGGCCAAGGTCAAAAGACATTATTACTGAAAAAATATGAGTAAATACATAAAAGAGTACGTAAGAAAATGTCAAAAAATGCCAAAAAGCAAAAACAACAAAGCATACAAAACCCCAATGACTAAAATAACTGACACACCAGAACATGCTTTCGATAGAGTTGTCGTGGACACAATTGGTCCACTACCTAAGTCAGAAAATGGTAACGAGTACGCAGTCACTCTCATATGTGATTTAACCAAGTACTTAGTTGCCATTCCAATAGCAAATAAAAGCGCAAAAACAGTCGCTAAAGCTATATTTGAATCTTTTATTCTAAAGTACGGTCCAATGAAGACGTTCATAACGGACATGGGAACAGAGTATAAGAATTCAATAATTACTGACCTATGTAAATATTTGAAAATCAAAAATATAACATCAACAGCTCATCACCACCAGACAGTTGGAGTGGTCGAAAGAAGTCATAGAACTTTAAACGAGTATATACGATCCTACATATCGGCGGACAAAACCGATTGGGACGTATGGCTTAATATTTCGTATACTGCTTCAACACGACCCCATCTATGGTACATAATTACTGTCCATATGAATTAGTTTTCGGTAGAACAAGTAATTTACCAAAACATTTTAATAAGTTACATAGCATAGAACCAATATATAATATAGATGATTACGCTAAGGAAAGTAAATATAGGTTAGAAGTAGCATATGCTCGAGCAAGAAAACTGCTTGAAGCACATAAAGAGAAAAATAAGGAAATTACGACTTAAAAGTAAATAACATAGAGTTAGAAGTAGGAGATAAAGTTTTATTAAGAAATGAGGCAGGTCATAAATTAGACTTCAAATACACAGGGCCCTATAAGATAGAAAGCATAGGAGATAATAACAATATTACGTTACTTACTAATAAAAACAAGAAACAAATAGTTCATAAAGATAGATTAAAGAAATTTCATTCATAATTGACTTTATACTTATTTTTCTTAATCATTTCTACAATATAAAAAAAAAAAAAAAACAACAATTTTGTGTTAAAATTTTCCTATAAGTAAAAAATAAATAATAATACACCATGCCAGGGTGTCCATGTTAAAACTATCACTTAAGACATCAAAATAACTCCATAATATTACGTTATTTTTCAAAAGGAGGAGATGTAGTATGCGCCTATAAGAAATTCAATTGAATTCGTAAACATATTGTAGCACTTTGTTGCAATGTTTGTATAATCAATAGGGCCCAGGTGCGGATGCAATATGATCACCACTGACGGCCAAAAACATAAATGCATAATCAGCGTTCCCACGCTGACCATACACATAGTATATAAGCGCATAACTCTCTCTTTTTGACAAATATACATTTAAGAATTATGTAAAGAGCCGCTCCGCTGCCGGCGTTCCCGACAGCGCTGCTTCGCGACATAGTTTGCATTTATAATTATAAAATATAAAACTCACTCACTGTTTGAACTTCAATTGGAGCGGAACCTTTCCTGCTCCAATTTAATAAAGATATAACAGACTAGTATTGTTGTT
>JAECWR010000399.1:0-89378 GCA_018150935.1 Drosophila pruinosa
TTTGATGTTTTTGATGTTTTGATGTTTCTTGATGTTTTTTTGATGTTTTGATGTTGCTGATGTTTTGATGTTTTGATGTCTTTGATGTTTTGATGTTTTTGATGTTTTGATGTTTTTGATGTTTCGATGTTTTTGATGTTTTGATGTTTCTTTTGATTTTTATAATGTTTTTATGTTTTTGATGTTTTTGATGTTTTTGATGTTTTGATGTTTTATGTTTTGATGTTTTGATTTTTGATGTTTTTGATGTTTTTGATGTTTTGATGTTTTAATGTTTTGATGTTTCGATTTTTTGATGTTTTGATGTTTTTTGATACTTTGATGCTTTGATGTTTTGATGTTTCGATGTTCTTTGATGTTTCTTTTGATGTTTTGATGTTTTTGATGTTTTTAATGTTTTGATGTTTTGATGTTTTTGATGTTTTGATGTTTTTGATGTTTTTCATGTTTTTGTTGTTTTTAATTTTTTTTAAGGGCTTTTGATGTTTCTTGATGTTATTGACTTTTTTGATCTCTTTGATGTTTTGTTGATGTTTTTCTTGATGTTTTGATGTTTCGATGTTTGATGTTTCTGATGTTTGATTTCTGATGTTTTGATGTTCTCGATGTTTTTGATGCTATTAATTTTTGATGTTTTGATGCTTCCTTGATGTTATTGATGCTTTAATGTTTTTAATAATGTTTTTAATGATTTTAATGTTTTTTTTTAATGTTTTTGATGTTTTTGATGTTTTGATGTTTTTGTTGTTTTTATATTTTTGATATTTTGATGTTTTTTTGTTGTTGATTTTGATGTTTTTGATGTTTTTGATGTTTTTCTTCTTTTGATGTTTTTGATGTTTTTAATGATTTTAATGTTTTTGATGTTTTGATGCTTTTGATGTTTTGATGTTCTTGATATTTTTATGTTTTTCTGTTTTTCATCTTTTTGATGATTTGATAATTTGATGTTTTGATGTTTTTGATATTTTTTGATGTTTCTACAAGTTTTGATGTTTCTTTTGATGTTTTTGTTGTTTTTGATTTGTTGATGTTTCTTGATGTTTTTGATGTTTTGATATTTTTTTGATGTTCTTGATATTTTTATATTTTTTCTGTTTTTCTCTTTTGATGTATTTGATAATCTTGATGTTTCTTTTGATATTTTGATGTATCTGATGTTTCCTTTTCATGTTTTTGTTGTTGTTGATTTTTGATGTTTTTGATGTTCTTGATATTTTTATATTTTTCTGTTTTTCTTCTTTTGATGCATTTGATAATTTTGATGTTTTTGATGTTTTGGATATTTTGATGTTTCGATGTTTTGATGTTTTGATGTTTTGATGTTTTGATGTTTTGATGTTCCTTTGATGTTTTGATGTTTTTGATGTCTTTGATGTTTTGATGTTTGATGTTCTTTGATGTGTCGATGTTTGATGTTTTGATGTTTTGATGTTCTTGATGTTTTTATGTTTCTTGATGTTTTGATGATCTTGATGTCTTTGATGCTTTCGATATTCTTCTTTGATGCTCTTTGATTGTTTGATGCTCTAACGTTTTTTTGATGTTTTAATGACTTAATGTTTTTAATGTTTTGATGTTTTTGATGTTTTTGATGTTTTTGTTGTTTTGATATTTTTGATATTTTGATGTTTTTCAGTTTTTCCTTTTTTGATGTTTTATGTTTTTAATGATTTTGAATTTGTTTTTTGATGTTTTTGATGTTTTTGATGTTTTTTGATGTCTTGATATTTGATATTTTGATGTTTTTGATTTTTTTGATGTTTTTGATGTTTTTGATGTTTTTTGTTTTTGTTTTTTGATGCTTTTCATGTTTTTGATGTTTTTTTGATGTTTTGATGTTTTTGATGTTTTTGATGTTTTTGATGTTTTTGTTGTTTTGATGTTTTTGATGTTTTTTGTTTCCCTTTTTGATTTTTTTGATGTTTTTGATGTTTTGATGTTTTTGATGTTTTTGATGTTTTGATGTTTTTGATGTTTTTGATTTTTTGTTGTTTTTGATCTTTTTGATGTTTTTGATGTTTTTGATGTTTTTGATGTTTTGATGTTTTTGATGTTTTTGATGTTTTTGATGTTTTTGATGTTTTGATGTTTTTGATGTTTTGATGTTTTGATGTTTTTGATGTTTTTGATGTTTTTGATGTTTTTGATGTTTTTGATGTTTTGATGTTTTTGATGTTTTTGATGTTTTTTGATTTTTTTGATGTTTTTGATGTTTTTGATGTTTTGATGTTTTTGATGTTTTTGATGTTTTGATGTTTTGATGTTTTTGATGTTTTTGATGTTTTTGATGTTTTTGATGTTTTTGATGTTTTTGATGTTTTGATGTTTTTGATGTTTTGATGTTTTTGATGCTTTTGATGTTTTTGATGTTTTTTTTATGTTTTGATGTTTTTGATGTTTTTGATGTTTTGATGTTTTGATGTTTTTGATGCTTTGATGTTTTGATGTTTTGATGTTTTTTTGATGTTTTTGATGTTTTGATGTTTTGATGTTTTTTTGATGTTTTTGATGTTTTGATTTTTTGATGTTTTTGATGTTTTTTTGATGTTTTTTGATGTTTTTGATGTTTTTGATGTTTTTGATGTTTTGATGTTTTTGATGTTTTTAATGTTTTGATGTTTTGATGTTTTTGATGTTTTGATGTTTTTGATGTTTTGATGTTTTTGATGTTTTTGATTGTTTTGATTTTTTGATGTTTTGATGTTTTGATGTTTTTGATTTTTTTGATGTTTTTGATTTTTTGATGTTTTTGATGTTTTGATTTTTTGATGTTTTGATGTTTTTGATGTTTTTTTGATGTTTTGATGTTTTTGATGTTTTTGATGTTTTGATGTTTTTGATGTTTTGATGTTTTGATATTTTTGATGTTTTTGATGTTTTTGATGTTTTTGATTTTTTGATGTTTTTGATGTTTTTGATGTTTTTGATGTTTTTGATTTTTTGATGTTTTTGTTGTTTTTTGATGTTTTTGATGTTTTTGATGTTTTTTGATGTTTTTGATGTTTTTACGTTTTGATGTTTTTGATGTTTTGATGTTTTTGATGTTTTTGATGTTTTTGATGTTTTTGATGTTTTTGATGTTTTTGATGTTTTTTGATGTTTTTGATGTTTTTGATGTTTTTGATGTTTTTGATGTTTTTGATGTTTTTGATGTTTTTGATGTTTTTGATGTTTTTGATGTTTTTTGATGTTTTTGATGTTTTTTGATGTTTTTGATGTTTTTGATGTTTTGATGTTTTTGATGTTTTGATGTTTTGATGTTTTTATGTTTTTGATGTTTTTGATGTTTTTGATGTTTTTGATGTTTTTGATGTTTTTGATGTTTTTGATGTTTTTGATGTTTTTGATGTTTTGATGTTTTTGATGTTTTGATGTTTTTGATGTTTTTGATGTTTTTGATGTTTTTGATGTTTTTGATGTTTTGATTTTTTGATGTTTTTGATGTTTTGATGTTTTTGATGTTTTTGATTTTTTGATGTTTTTGATGTTTTTGATGTTTTTGATGTTTTTTGATGTTTTTGATGTTTTTGATGTTTTTGATGTTTTTGATGTTTTTGATGTTTTTGATGTTTTTGATGTTTTGATGTTTTTGATGTTTTTGATGTTTTTGATGTTTTTGATGTTTTGATGTTTTTGATGTTTTTGATGTTTTTGATGTTTTTGATGTTTTTGATGTTTTTGATGTTTTTGATGTTTTTGATGTTTTTGATTTTTTGATGTTTTGATGTTTTTGATGTTTTTGATGTTTTTTGATGTTTTTGATGTTTTTTGATGTTTTTGATGTTTTTGATGTTTTGATGTTTTGATGTTTTTGATGTTTTGATGTTTTTGATGTTTTTGATGTTTTTGATGTTTTTGATTTTTTTGATGTTTTTGATGTTTTTGATGTTATTGATGTTTTGATGTTTTTGATGTTTTTGATGTTTTTAATGTTTTGATGTTTTTTGATGTTTTTGATGTTTTTGATGTTTTTGATGTTTTTGATATTTTTGATATTTTGATGTTTTTTTGTGTTTTTGATTTTTTGATGTTTTTGATGTTTTTGATGATTTTAATGTTTTTTGATTTTTGATGTTTTTTGATGTTTTTGATGTTTTTGATGTTTTGATGTTTTTTTGTTTTTTCATCTTTTGATGTTTTTGATGTTTTTGATGTTTTGATGTTTTTGATGTTTTTGATGTTTCTGATGTTTTTGATGTTTTTGATGTTTTTGATGTTTTTGATTTTTGATGTTTTTGATGTTTTTGATGTTTTTGATGTTTTTGATGTTTTTGATGTTTTTGATGTTTTTGATTTTTTTGATGTTTTGATTTGTTGATGTTTTTGATGTTTTTGATATTTTGATGTATTTGATGTTTTTGATGTTTCTTGATGTTTTTGATGTTTTTGATGTTTTTGATGTTTTTGATGTTTTGATGTTTTTTGTTTTTGATTTTTGATGTTTTTGATGTTTTGATGTTTTTGATGTTTTGATGTTTTTGATGTTTTTGATGTTTTTGATGTTTTTGATGTTTTTGATGTTTTTGATGTTTTGATGTTTTGATGTTTTTGATGTTTTTGATGTTTTTGATGTTTTTGATGTTTTTGATGTTTTTGATGTTTTTGATGTTTTGATGTTTTTGATGTTTTGATGTTTTTGATGTTTTTGATGTTTTTGTTGTTTTTGATGTTTTTGATGTTTTTGATGTTTTTGATGTTTTTTGATGTTTTGATGTTTTTGATGTTTTTGATGTTTTGATGTTTTTGATGTTTTGATGTTTTTGATGTTTTTGATGTTTTTGATGTTTTTGATGTTTTTGATGTTTTTGATGTTTTGATGTTTTTGATGTTTTTGATGTTTTGATGTTTTTGATGTTTTTGATGTTTTTGATGTTTTTGATGTTTTTGATGTTTTTGATGTTTTTGATGTTTTTGATGTTTTTGATGTTTTTGATGTTTTTGTTTTTGTTTTTGATTTGTTGATGTTTTTGATGTTTTTGATGTTTTGATTTTTTGATGTTTTTGATGTTTTTGATGTTTTTGATGTTTTGATGTTTTTGATGTTTTTGATGTTTTTGATGTTTTTGATGTTTTTGATGTTTTTGATGTTTTTGATGTTTTTGATGTTTTGATGTTTTGATGTTTTTGATGTTTTTGATGTTTTTGATGTTTTTGATGTTTTTGATGTTTTTGATGTTTTTTTTGATGTTTTTGATGTTTTTGATGTTTTTGATGTTTTGTGTGTTTTTGATGTTTTTGATGTTTTTGATGTTTTGATGTTTTTGATGTTTTGATGTTTTTGATGTTTTTTGATGTTTTGATGTTTTTGATGTTTTTGATGTTTTTGATGTTTTGATGTTTTTGATGTTTTTGATGTTTTTGATGTTTTTTGATGTTTTTGATGTTTTTGATGTTTCTTGATGTTTTTGATGTTTTTGATGTTTTGATGTTTTTGATGTTTTTGATGTTTTTTGATGTTTTTGATGTTTTTGATGTTTTTGATGTTTTTGATGTTTTTGATGTTTTGGTTTTTGATGTTTTGATTTTTTGATGTTTTGATGTTTTTGATGTTTTTGATGTTTTTGATGTTTTTGATGTTTTTGATGTTTTTGATGTTTTGATGTTTTTGATGTTTTTGATGTTTTTGATGTTTTTGATGTTTTTGATGTTTTTGATGTTTTTGATGTTTTTGATGTTTTTGATGTTTTTGATGTTTTGATGTTTTTGATGTTTTTGATGTTTTTGATGTTTTGATGTTTTTGATGTTTTTGATGTTTTTGATGTTTTTGATGTTTTGATGTTTTTGATGTTTTTGATGTTTTTGATGTTTTTGATGTTTTTGATGTTTTGATGTTTTGATGTTTTTGATGTTTTTGATGTTTTTGATGTTTTTGATGTTTTTGATGTTTTTGATGTTTTTGATGTTTTTGATGTTTTTGATGTTTTTGATGTTTTTGATGTTTTTGATGTTTTGATGTTTTTGATGTTTTTGATGTTTTTGATGTTTTTGATGTTTTTGATGTTTTTGATGTTTTTGATGTTTTTGATGTTTTTGATGTTTTTGATGTTTTTTGATGTTTTTGATGTTTTGATGTTTTTGATGTTTTTGATGTTTTTGATGTTTTTGATGTTTTTGATGTTTTTGATGTTTTGATGTTTTTGATGTTTTTGATGTTTTTGATGTTTTTGATGTTTTTGATGTTTTTGATGTTTTGATGTTTTTGATTTTTTGATGTTTTTGATGTTTTTGATGTTTTTGATGTTTTGTTTTTTGATGTTTTTGATGTTTTGATGTTTTTGATGTTTTTGATGTTTTTGATGTTTTTGATGTTTTTGATGTTTTTGATGTTTTGATGTTTTTGATGTTTTTGATGTTTTTGATGTTTTGATGTTTTGATGTTTTTGATGTTTTTGATGTTTTTGTTGTTTTTGATGTTGTTGATGTTTTTGATGTTTTTGATGTTTTTGATGTTTTTGATGTTTTTGATGTTTTTGATGTTTTTGATGTTTTTGATTTTTTTGATGTTTTGATTTGTTGATGTTTTTGATGTTTTTGATTTTTTGATGTTTTTGATGTTTTTGATGTTTTTGATGTTTTGGATTTTTTGATGTTTGTGATGATTTTGATGTTTTTGATGTTTTTGATGTTTTGATGTTTTTGATGTTTTTGATGTTTTTGATGTTTTTGATGTTTTTGATGTTTTTGATGTTTTTGATGTTTTTGATGTTTTTGATGATTTTGTTGTTTTTGATTTTTTTATGTTTTTGATGTTTTTTATGTTATTGATGTTTTTATGTTTTTGATGTTTCTGATGTTTTTGATGTTTTGATGTTTTTGATGTTTTTGATGTTTTTGATGTTTTTGTTTTTTGATGTTTTTGATGTTTTTGATGTTTTTGATGTTTTTGATGTTTTCGATTTTTTTGATGTTTTTGATGTTTTTGATGTTTTTGATGTTTTTGATGTTTTTGATGTTTTTGATGTTTTTGATGTTTTTGATGTTTTGATGTTTTTGATGTTTTTGATGTTTTTGATGTTTTTGATGTTTTGATGTTTTTGATGTTTTTGATGTTTTTGATGTTTTTGATGTTTTTGATGTTTTTGATGTTTTTTATGTTTTTGTTGTTTTTGATGTTTTTGATGGTTTTGATGTTTTTGATGTTTTTGATGTTTTTGATGTTTTTGATGTTTTTGATGTTTTTGATGTTTTTGATGTTTTTGATGTTTTTGATGTTTTTGATGTTTTTGATGTTTTTGATGTTTTTGATGTTTTTGATTTTTTGATGTTTTTGATGTTTTTGATGTTTTTGATGTTTTGATGTTTTTGATGTTTTTGATGTTTTTGATGTTTTTGATGTTTTTGATGTTTTTGATGTTTTTGATGTTTTTGATGTTTTTGATGTTTTTGATGTTTTTGATGTTTTTGATGTTTTTGATGTTTTTAATGTTTTGATGTTTTGATGTTTTTGATGTTTTTGATGTTTTTGATGTTTTTGATGTTTTTTATGTTTTGATGTTTTTGATGTTTTTGATGTTTTTGATGTTTTTGATGTTTTTGATGTTTTTGATTTTTTTGATGTTTTTGATGTTTTGATGTTTTGATGTTTTGATGTTTTGATGTTTTTGATGTTTTTGATGTTTTTGATGTTTTTGATTTTTTTGATGTTTTTGATGTTTTTGATGTTATTGATGCTTTTAATGTTTTTAATGTTTTTAATGATTTTAATGTTTTTTAATGTTTTTGATGTTTTTGATGTTTTTGATGTTTTTGTTGTTTTTGATATTTTTGATATTTTGATGTTTTTTCTGTTTTTCTTCTTTTTGATGTTTTTGATGTTTTTGATGTTTTTAATGTTTTTTGATGTTTTTGATGTTTTTGATGTTTTTGATGTTCTTGATATTTTTGATGTTTTTGATGTTTTTCATTTTTTGATGTATTTGATAATTTGGATGTTTTTGATGTTTTTGATATTTTTGATGTTTCTGAAGTTTTTGATGTTTTTGATGTTTTTGTTGTTTTTGATTTGTTGATGTTTTTGATGTTTTTGATGTTTTTGATATTTTTGATGTTTATGATGTTTTTGATGTTTTTGATTTTTTTGTTGTTTTTGATTTGTTGATGTTTTTGATGTTTTTGATGTTTTTTATGTTTTTGATGTTTTTGATGTTTTTGATTTTTGATGTTTTTGATGTTTTTGATGTTTTTGATTTTTTGATGTTTGTGATGATTTTGATGTTTTTGATGTTTTTGATGTTTTGATGTTTTTGATGTTTTTGATGTTTTTGATGTTTCTAATGTTTTTGATGTTTTTGATGTTTTTGATGTTTTTGATGTTTTTGATGTTTTTGATGTTTTTGATGTTTTTGATGTTTTTGATGTTTTTGATGTTTTTGATGTTTTTGATGTTTTTGATGTTTTTGATGTTTTTGATGTTTTTGATGTTTTTGATGATTTTGTTGTTTTTGATTTGTTTGATGTTTTTGATGTTTTTTATGTTATTGATGTTTTTTATGTTTTTGATGTTTTTGATGTTTTTGATGTTTTTGATGTTTTTGATGTTTTTGATGTTTTTGATGTTTTTGATGTTTTTGATGTTTTTGATGTTTTTGATGTTTTTGATGTTTTTGATGTTTTTGATGTTTTTGATGTTTTTGATGTTTTTGATGTTTTTGATGTTTTTGATGTTTTTGATGTTTTTGATGTTTTTGATGTTTTTGATGTTTTTGATGTTTTTTGATGTTTTTGTTGTTTTTGATTTTTTGATGTTTTTGATGTTTTTGATGTTTTTGATGTTTTTGATGTTTTTGATGTTTTTGATGTTTTTGATTTTTTTGTTGTTTTTGATTTTTTGATGTTTTTGATGTTTTTTATGTTTTTGATGTTTTTGATGTTTTTGATGTTTTTGATGTTTTTGATGTTTTTGATGTTTTTGATGTTTTTGATGTTTTTGATGTTTTTGATGTTTTTGATGTTTTTGATGTTTTTGATTTTTTGATGTTTGTGATGATTTTGATGTTTTTGATGTTTTTGATGTTTTTGATGTTTTTGATGTTTTTGATGTTTTTGATGTTTTTGATGTTTTTGATGTTTTTGATGTTTTTGATGTTTTTGTTGTTTTTGATTTTTTGATGTTTTTGATGTTTTTGATGTTTTTGATGTTTTTGATGTTTTTGATGTTTTTGATGTTTTTGATGTTTTTGATTTTTTTGTTGTTTTTGATTTTTTGATGTTTTTGATGTTTTTGATTTTTTGATGTTTTTGATGTTTTTGATGTTTTTGATGTTTTTGATGTTTTTGATGTTTTTGATGTTTTTGATGTTTTTATGTTTTTGATGTTTTTGATGTTTTTGATGTTTTTGATGTTTTTGATGTTTTTGATGTTTTTGATGTTTTTGATGTTTTTGATGTTTTTGATGTTTTGATGTTTTTGATGTTTTTGATGTTTTTGATGTTTTGATGTTTTTGATGTTTTTGATGTTTTTGATGTTTTTGATGTTTTTGATGTTTTTGATGTTTTTGATGTTTTTGATGTTTTTGATGTTTTTGATGTTTTTGATGTTTTTGATGTTTTTGATTTTTTTATGTTTTTGATGTTTTTATGTTTTTGATGTTTTTTATGTTTTTGATGTTTTTGATGTTTTTGATGTTTTTGATGTTTTTGATGTTTTTGATGTTTTTGATGTTTTTGATGTTTTTGATGTTTTTGATGTTTTTGATGTTTTTGATGTTTTTGATGTTTTTGATGTTTTTGATGTTTTTGATGTTTTTGATGTTTTTGATGTTTTTGATGTTTTTGACGTTTTTGATGTTTTTGATGTTTTTGATGTTTTTGATGTTTTTGATGTTTTTGTTGTTTTTGATTTTTTGATGTTTTTGATGTTTTTGATGTTTTTGATGTTTTTGATGTTTATGATGTTTTTGATGTTTTTGATTTTTTTGTTGTTTTTGATTTGTTGATGTTTTTGATGTTTTTGATGTTTTTGATGTTTTTGATGTTTTTGATGTTTTTGGATTTTTTGATGTTTGTGATGATTTTGATGTTTTTGATGTTTTTGATGTTTTGATGTTTTTGATGTTTTTGATGTTTTTGATGTTTTTGATGTTTTTGATGATTTTGTTGTTTTTGATTTGTTTATGTTTTTGATGTTTTTTATGTTATTGATGTTTTTTATGTATTTGATGTTTCTGATGTTTTTGATGTTTTGATGTTTTTGATGTTTTTGATGTTTTCGATGTTTTTGATTTTTTGATGTTTTTGATGTTTTTGATGTTTTTGATGTTTTCGATTTTTTGATGTTTTTGATGTTTTTGATGTTTTTGATGTTTTTGATGTTTTTGATGTTTTTGATGTTTTTGATGTTTTTGATGTTTTTGATGTTTTTGATGTTTTTGATGTTTTTGATGTTTTTAATGTTTTGATGTTTTGATGTTTTTGATGTTTTTGATGTTTTTGATGTTTTGA
Organism: Drosophila pruinosa; assembly: GCA_018150935.1. Taxonomy (NCBI): domain Eukaryota; kingdom Metazoa; phylum Arthropoda; class Insecta; order Diptera; family Drosophilidae; genus Drosophila; species Drosophila pruinosa. The sequence continues at coordinate 10,446 of JAECWR010000399.1, forward strand.
TGTTTTTGATGTTTTTTATGTTTTTGTTGTTTTTGATTTTTTGATGGTTTTGATGTTTTTGATGTTTTTGATGTTTTTGATGTTTTTGATGTTTTTGATGTTTTTGATGTTTTTGATGTTTTTGATGTTTTTGATGTTTTTGATGTTTTTGATGTTTTTGATGTTTTTGATGTTTTTGATGTTTTTGATGTTTTTGATGTTTTTGATGTTTTTGATTTTTTGATGTTTTTGATGTTTTTGATGTTTTGATGTTTTTGATGTTTTTGATTTTTTGATGTTTTTGATGTTTTTGATGTTTTTGATGTTTTTGATGTTTTTGATGTTTTTGATGTTTTTGATGTTTTTGATGTTTTTGATGTTTTTGATGTTTTTGATGTTTTTGATGTTTTTGATGTTTTTAATGTTTTGATGTTTTGATGTTTTTGATGTTTTTGATGTTTTTGATGTTTTTGATGTTTTTTATGTTTTTGTTGTTTTTGATTTTTTGATGGTTTTGATGTTTTTGATGTTTTTGATGTTATTGACTTTTTTGACTTTTTTGATGTTTGTTGATGTTTTTGATGTTTTGATGTTTTGATGTTTTGATGTTTTGATGTTTTTGATGTTTTTGATGTTTTTGATGTTTTTGATTTTTTTGATGTTTTTGATGTTTTTGATGTTATTGATGCTTTTAATGTTTTTAATGTTTTTAATGATTTTAATGTTTTTTAATGTTTTTTGATGTTTTTGATGTTTTTGATGTTTTTGTTGTTTTTGATATTTTTGATATTTTGATGTTTTTTCTGTTTTTCTTCTTTTTGATGTTTTTGATGTTTTTAATGATTTTAATGTTTTTTGATGTTTTTGATGTTTTTGATGTTTTTGATGTTCTTGATATTTTTATGTTTTTTCTGTTTTTCATCTTTTTGATGTATTTGATAATTTGGATGTTTTTGATGTTTTTGATATTTTTAATGTTTCTGAAGTTTTTGATGTTTTTGTTGTTTTTGATTTGTTGATGTTTTTGATGTTTTTGATGTTTTTGATATTTTTGATGTTTATGATGTTTTTGATGTTTTTGATTTTTTTGTTGTTTTTGATTTGTTGATGTTTTTGATGTTTTTGATATTTTTTATGTATTTGATGTTTTTGATGTTTTTGATTTTTTGATGTTTTTGATGTTTTTGATTTTTTGATGTTTGTGATGATTTTGATGTTTTTGATGTTTTTGATGTTTTGATGTTTTTGATGTTTTTGATGTTTTTGATGTTTCTAATGTTTTTGATGTTTTTGATGTTTTTGATGTTTTTGATGTTTTTGATGTTTTTGATGTTTTTGATGTTTTTGATGTTTTTGATGTTTTTGATGTTTTTGATGTTTTTGATGTTTTTGATGTTTTTGATGTTTTTGATGTTTTTGATGATTTTGTTGTTTTTGATTTGTTTATGTTTTTGATGTTTTTTTATGTTATTGATGTTTTTTATGTTTTTGATGTTTTTGATGTTTTGATGTTTTTGATGTTTTTGATGTTTTTGATGTTTTTGATGTTTTTGATGTTTTTGATGTTTTTGATGTTTTTGATGTTTTTGATGTTTTTGATGTTTTTGATGTTTTTGATGTTTTTGATGTTTTTGATGTTTTTGATGTTTTTGATGTTTTTGATGTTTTTGATGTTTTTGATGTTTTTGATGTTTTTGACGTTTTTGATGTTTTTGATGTTTTTGATGTTTTTGATGTTTTTGATGTTTTTGTTGTTTTTGATTTGTTGATGTTTTTGATGTTTTTGATGTTTTTGATGTTTTTGATGTTTATGATGTTTTTGATGTTTTTGATTTTTTTGTTGTTTTTGATTTGTTGATGTTTTTGATGTTTTTTATGTATTTGATGTTTTTGATGTTTTTGATGTTTTTGATGTTTTTGATGTTTTTGATGTTTTTGATTTTTTGATTTTTTGATTTTTGATTTTTTGATGTTTTTGATGTTTTTGATGTTTTTGATGTTTTTGATTTTTTGATGTTTGTGATGATTTTGATGTTTTTGATGTTTTTGATGTTTTTGATGTTTTTGATGTTTTTGATGTTTTTGATGTTTCTAATGTTTTTGATGTTTTTGATGTTTTTGATTTTTTGATGTTTTTGATGTTTTTGATGTTTTTGATGTTTTTGGTGTTTTTGATGTTTTCGATTTTTTGATGTTTTTGATGTTTTTGATGTTTTTGATGTTTTTGATGTTTTTGATGTTTTTGATGTTTTTGATGTTTTTGATGTTTTTGATGTTTTTGATGTTTTTGATGTTTTTGATGTTTTTGATGTTTTGATGTTTTGATGTTTTTGATGTTTTTGATGTTTTTGATGTTTTTTATGTTTTTGTTGTTTTTATGTTTTTGTTGTTTTTGATTTTTTGATGTTTTTGATGTTTTTGATGTTTTTGATGTTTTTGATGTTTTTGATGTTTTGATGTTTTGATGTTTTTGATGTTTTTGATGTTTTTGATGTTTTTGATGTTTTTGATGTTTTGATGTTTTGATGTTTTTGATGTTTTTGATGTTTTTGATGTTTTTGATGTTTTGATGTTTTTGATGTTTTTGATGTTTTTGATGTTTTTGATGTTTTTGATGTTTTTGATGTTTTTGATGTTTTTGATGTTTTGATGTTTTTGATGTTTTGATGTTTTTGATGTTTTTTTTGTTTTTGATGTTTTTGATGTTTTTGATGTTTTTGATGTTTTTGATGTTTTTGATGTTTTTGATGTTTTTGATGTTTTTGATGTTTTTGATGTTTTTGATGTTTTTGATGTTTTTGTTGTTTTTGATTTGTTGATGTTTTTGATGTTATTGATGTTTTTGATGTTTTTATGTATTTGATGTTTTTGATGTTTTTGATGTTTTTGATGTTTTTGATGTTTTTGATGTTTTGATGTTTTTGATGTTTTTGATGTTTTGATGTTTTTGATGTTTTTGATGTTTTTGATGTTTTTGATGTTTTTGATGTTTTTGATGTTTTTGATGTTTTTTGATGTTTTTGATGTTTTTGATGTTTTTGATGTTTTTGATGTTTTTGATGTTTTTGATGTTTTTGATGTTTTTGGTGTTTTTGATGTTTTTGATGTTTTGATGTTTTTGATGTTTTTGATGTTTTTGATGTTTTTGATGTTTTTGATGTTTTTGATGTTTTTGATGTTTCTAATGTTTTTAATGTTTTTAATGATTTTAATGTTTTTTAATGTTTTTTGATGTTTTTGATGTTTTTGATGTTTTTGTTGTTTTTGATATTTTTGATATTTTGATGTTTTTTTTGTTTTTTTTCTTTTTGATGTTTTTGATGTTTTTAATGATTTTAATGTTTTTTGATGTTTTTGATGTTTTTGATGTTTTTGATGTTCTTGATATTTTTATGTTTTTTCTGTTTTTCATCTTTTTGATGTATTTGATAATTTGGATGTTTTTGATGTTTTTGATATTTTTAATGTTTCTGAAGTTTTTGATGTTTTTGATGTTTTTGTTGTTTTTGATTTGTTGATGTTTTTGATGTTTTTGATGTTTTTGATATTTTTGATGTTTATGATGTTTTTGATGTTTTTGATTTTTTTGTTGTTTTTGATTTGTTGATGTTTTTGATGTTTTTGATGTTTTTATGTATTTGATGTTTTTGATGTTTTTGATTTTTTGATGTTTTTGATGTTTTTGATTTTTTGATGTTTGTGATGATTTTGATGTTTTTGATGTTTTTGATGTTTTGATGTTTTTGATGTTTTTGATGTTTTTGATGTTTCTAATGTTTTTGATGTTTTTGATGTTTTTGATGTTTTTGATGTTTTTGATGTTTTTGATGTTTTTGATGTTTTGATGTTTTTGATGTTTTTGATGTTTTTGATGTTTTTGATGTTTTTGATGTTTTTGATGTTTTTGATGTTTTTGATGTTTTTGATGTTTTTGATGATTTTGTTGTTTTTGATTTGTTTATGTTTTTGATGTTTTTTATGTTATTGATGTTTTTATGTTTTGATGTTTTTGATGTTTTGATGTTTTGATGTTTTTGATGTTTTTGATGTTTTTGATGTTTTTGATGTTTTGATGTTTTTGATGTTTTTGATGTTTTTGATGTTTTTGATGTTTTTGATGTTTTTGATGTTTTTGATGTTTTTGATGTTTTTGATGTTTTTGATGTTTTTGATGTTTTTGATGTTTTTGATGTTTTTGATGTTTTTGATGTTTTTGACGTTTTTGATGTTTTTGATGTTTTTGATGTTTTTGATGTTTTTGATGTTTTTGTTGTTTTTGATTTGTTGATGTTTTTGATGTTTTTGATGTTTTTGATGTTTTTGATGTTTATGATGTTTTTGATGTTTTTGATTTTTTTGTTGTTTTTGATTTGTTGATGTTTTTGATGTTTTTATGTATTTGATGTTTTTGATGTTTTTGATGTTTTTGATGTTTTTGATGTTTTGATGTTTTTGATGTTTTTGATTTTTTGATTTTTTGATGTTTTTGATGTTTTTGATGTTTTTGATGTTTTTGATTTTTTGATGTTTGTGATGATTTTGATGTTTTTGATGTTTTGATGTTTTTGATGTTTTTGATGTTTTTGATGTTTTTGATGTTTCTAATGTTTTTGATGTTTTTGATGTTTTTGATTTTTTGATGTTTTTGATGTTTTTGATGTTTTTGATGTTTTTGGTGTTTTTGATGTTTTTGATGTTTTTGATGTTTTTGATGTTTTTGATGTTTTTGATGTTTTTGATGTTTTTGATGTTTTTGATGTTTTTGATGTTTTTGATGTTTTTGATGTTTTTGATGTTTTTGATGTTTTTGATGTTTTTAATGTTTTGATGTTTTGATGTTTTGATGTTTTTGATGTTTTTGATGTTTTTTATGTTTTTGTTGTTTTTTATGTTTTTGTTGTTTTTGATGTTTTTGATGTTTTTGATGTTTTTGATGTTTTTGATGTTTTTGATGTTTTTGATGTTTTTGATGTTTTTGATGTTTTTGATGTTTTTGATGTTTTTGATGTTTTTGATGTTTTTGATGTTTTTTGATGTTTTTGATGTTTTTGATGTTTTGATGTTTTTGATGTTTTGATGTTTTTGATGTTTTTGATGTTTTTGATGTTTTTGATGTTTTTGATGTTTTTGATGTTTTGATGTTTTGATGTTTTGATGTTTTTGATGTTTTTGATGTTTTTGATGTTTTTGATGTTTTTGATGTTTTTGATGTTTTTGATGTTTTTGATGTTTTTGATGTTTTTGATGTTTTTGATGTTTTTGATATTTTTGATGTTTTTGATGTTTTTGATGTTTTTGATTTTTTTGTTGTTTTTGATTTGTTGATGTTTTTGATGTTATTGATGTTTTTGATGTTTTTATGTATTTGATGTTTTTGATGTTTTTGATGTTTTTGATGTTTTTGATGTTTTTGATGTTTTTGATGTTTTTGATGTTTTGATGTTTTTGATGTTTTGATGTTTTTGATGTCTTTGATGTTTTTGATGTTTTTGATGTTTTTGATGTTTTGATGTTTTGATGTTTTTGATGTTTTTGATGTTTTTGATGTTTTGATGTTTTTGATGTTTTTGATGTTTTTGATGTTTTTGATGTTTTTTTTGATGTTTTTGATGTTTTGATGTTTTTGATGTTTTTGATGTTTTTGATGTTTTTGATGTTTTTGATGTTTCTAATGTTTTGATGTTTCTAATGTTTTTAATGTTTTTGATGTTTCTAATTTTATGTTTTTAATGTTTTTGATGTTTTTGATGTTTTTGATGTTTTTGATGTTTTTGATGTTTTTGATGTTTTTGATGTTTTTGATGTTTTTGATGTTTTTGATGTTTTTGATGTTTTTGATGTTTTTGATGTTTTTGATGTTTTTGATGTTTTTGATGTTTTTGATGTTTTTGATGTTTTGATGTTTTTGATGTTTTTGATGTTTTGATGTTTTTGATGTTTTTGATGTTTTGATGTTTTTGATGTTTTTGATGTTTTTGATGTTTTTGATGTTTTTGATGTTTTTGATGTTTTTGATGTTTTTGATGTTTTTGATGTTTTTGATGTTTTTGATGTTTTTGATGTTTTTGATGTTTTGGTGTTTTTGATGTTTTTGATGTTTTTGATGTTTTTGATGTTTTTGATGTTTTTGATGTTTTTGATGTTTTTGATGTTTTTGATGTTTTTGATGTTTTTGCTGTTTTTGATGTTTTTGATGTTTTTGATGTTTTTGATGTTTTTGATGTTTTTGATGTTTTTGATGTTTTTGATGTTTTTGATGTTTTTGATGTTTTTGATGTTTTTGATGTTTTTGATGTTTTTGATGTTTTTGATGTTTTTGATGTTTTTGATGTTTTTGATGTTATTGATTTTTTGATGTTTTTGATGTTTTGATGTTTTTGATGTTTTTGATGTTTTTGACGTTTTTGATGTTTTTGATGTTTTTGATGTTTTTGATGTTTTTGATGTTTTCGATGTTTTTGATGTTTTTGATATTTTTGATGTTTCTGATGTTTTTGATGTTTTTGATGTTTTTGATGTTTTTGATGTTTCTGATGTTTTTGATGTTTTTGATTTTTTTGTTGTTTTTGATTTGTTGATGTTTTTGATGTTATTGATGTTTTGATGTTTTTTATGTATGTGATGTTTTTTGATGTTTTTGATGTTTTTGAGGTTTTTGATGTTTTTGATGTTTTTGATGTTTTTGATGTTTTTGATGTTTTTGATGTTTTTGATGTTTTTGATGTTTTTGATGTTTTTGATGTTTTTGATGTTTTTGATGTTTTTGATGTTTTTGATGTTTTTGATGTTTTTGATGTTTTTGATGTTTTTGATGTTTTTGATGTTTTGATGTTTTTGATGTTTTTGATGTTTTTGATGTTTTTGATTTTTTGATGTTTTTAATGTTTTTGATGTTTTTGATGTTTTTGATGTTTTTGATGTTTTTGATTTTTTGATGTTTTTGATGTTTTTGTTGTTTTTGATGTGTTTGATGTTTTTGATTTTATGATGTTTTTGATTTTATGATGTTTTTGATTTTATTTTGATTTTATGATGTTTTTGATGTTTTTGATGTTTTTTATGTTTTTGTTGTTTTTGATGTTTTTGATATTTTGATGTTGTTCTGTTTTTCTTCTTTTTGATGTTTTTGATGTTTTTAATGATTTTAATGTTTTTGATGTTTGTGATGTTTTTGATGTTTTTGATAATTTTGATGTTTTTGATGTTTTTGATTTTTTTGATGTTTTTGATATTTTTGATATTTTTGATGTTTCTGATGTTTTTGATGTTTTTGTTGTGTTTGATTTTTTGATGTTTTTGATATTTTTGATGTTTTTGATGTTTTTGATGTTTTTGATGTTTTTGATGTCTTTGATGTTTTTGATGTTTTTGATGTTTTTGATGTTTTTGATGTTTTTGATGTTTTTGATGTTTTTGATGTTTTTGATGTTTTTGATGTTTTTGATGTTTTTGATGTTTTTGATGTTTTTGATGTTTTTGACGTTTTTGATGTTTTTGATGTTTTTGATGTTTTTGATGTTTTTGATGTTTTTGATATTTTTGATGTTTCTGATGTTTTTGATGTTTTTGATGTTTTTGATTTTTTTGTTGTTTTTGATTTGTTGATGTTTTTGATGTTATTGATGTTTTTGATGTTTTTTATGTATTTGATGTTTTTGATGTTTTTGATGTTTTTGATGTTTTTGATGTTTTTGATGTTTTTGATGTTTTTGATGTTTTTGATGTTTTTGATGTTTTTGATGTTTTTGATGTTTTTGATGTTTTTGATGTTTTTGATGTTTTTGATGTTTTTGATGTCTTTGATGTTTTTGATGTTTTTGATGTTTTTGATGTTTTTGATGTTTTTGATGTTTTTGATGTTTTTGATGTTTTGATGTTTTGATGTTTTTGATGTTTTTGATGTTTTTGATGTTTTGATGTTTTTGATGTTTTTGATGTTTTGATGTTTTTGATGTTTTCGATGTTTTTGATGTTTTTGATGTTTTGATGTTTTGATGTTTTTGATGTTTTTGATGTTTTTGATGTTTTTGATGTTTTTTGATTTTTTGATGTTTTTGATGTTTTTGATGTTTTTGATGTTTTTGATGTTTTTGATATTTTGATGTTTTTGATGTTTTTGATGTTTTGATGTTTTTGATGTTTTAATGTTTTTAATGTTTTTGATGTTTTTGATGTTTCTGGTGTTTTCGATGTTTTTGATGTTTTTATGTTTTTGATGTTTTTGATGTCTTTGATGTTTTGATGTTTTGATGTTTTTGATGTTTTTGATGTTTTTGATGTTTTGATGTTTTGATGTTTTGATGTTTTTGATGTTTTTGATGTTTTTGATTTTTGATGTTTTTGATGTTTTTGATGTTTTTGATGTTTTTGATGTTTTTGATGTTTTTGATGTTTTGATGTTTTGATGTTTTTGATGTTTTTGATGTTTTTGATATTTTGATGTTTTTGATGTTTTTGATGTTTTTGATGTTTTGATGTTTTGATGTTTTTGATGTTTTTGATGTTTTTGATGTTTTTGATGTTTTTGATGTTTTTGATGTTTTTGATGTTTTTGACGTTTTGATGTTTTTGATGTTTTTGATGTTTTTGATGTTTTTGATGTTTTTGATGTTTTTGATATTTTTGATGTTTCTGATGTTTTTGATGTTTTTGATGTTTTTGATGTTTTTGTTGTTTTTGATTTGTTGATGTTTTTGATGTTTTTGATGTTTTTGATGTTTTTATGTATTTTGATGTTTTGATGTTTTTGATGTTTTTGATGTTTTTGATGTTTTGATGTTTTTGATGTTTTTGATGTTTTTGATGTTTTTGATGTTTTTGATGTTTTTGATGTTTTTGATGTTTTTGATGTTTTTGATGTCTTTGATGTTTTTGATGTTTTTGATGTTTTTGATGTTTTTGATGTTTTGATGTTTTTGATGTTTTTGATGTTTTGATGTTTTTGATGTTTTTGATGTTTTTGATGTTTTGATGTTTTTGATGTTTTGATGTTTTTGATGTTTTCGATGTTTTTGATGTTTTTGATGTTTTGATGTTTTGATGTTTTTGATGTTTTTGATGTTTTTGATGTTTTTGATGTTTTTGATTTTTTGATGTTTTTGATGTTTTTGATGTTTTTGATGTTTTTGATGTTTTTGATGTTTTTGATATTTTTGATGTTTTTGATGTTTTTGATGTTTTTGATGTTTTGATGTTTTTAATGTTTTTAATGTTTTTGATGTTTTTGATGTTTCTGGTGTTTTCGATGTTTTTGATGTTTTTATGTTTTTGATGTTTTGATGTCTTTGATGTTTTTGATGTTTTTGATGTTTTGATGTTTTTGATGTTTTTGATGTTTTGATGTTTTGATGTTTTTGATGTTTTTGATGTTTTTGATGTTTTTTGATTTTTTGATGTTTTGATGTTTTTGATGTTTTTGATGTTTTTGATGTTTTTGATGTTTTTGATGTTTTTGATGTTTTTGATGTTTTGATGTTTTTGATGTTTTTGATGTTTTTGATATTTTTGATGTTTTTGATGTTTTTGATGTTTTGATGTTTTTGATGTTTTTGATGTTTTTGATGTTTTTAATGTTTTTTAATGTTTTTGATGTTTTTGATGTTTTGATGTTTTGATGTTTTTGATGTTTTTGATGTTTTTGATGTTTTTGATGTTTTTGATGTTTTTGATGTTTTTGATGTTTTTGATGTTTTTGATGTTTTGATGTTTTGATGTTTTTGATGTTTTGATGTTTTTGATGTTTTGATGTTTTGATGTTTTGATGTTTTGATGTTTTTGATGTTTTTGATGTTTTTTGATGTTTTTGTTGTTTTTGATTTTTTGATGGTTTTGATGTTTTTGATGTTTTTGATGTTTTTGATGTTATTGACTTTTTTGACTTTTTTGATGTTTGTTGATGTTTTTGATGTTTTGATGTTTTTGATGTTTTGATGTTTTTGATGTTTTTGATGTTTTTGATGTTTTTGATGTTTTTGATGTTTTTGATGTTTTTGATGTTTTTGATGTTTTTGATGTTTTTGATGTTTTTGATGTTTTTGATGTTTTTTATGTTTTTGATGTTTTTGATGTTTTGATGTTTTTGATATTTTTGATGTTTTTGATGTTTTTGATGCTTTTAATGTTTTTGATGTTTTTAATGATTTTAATGTTTTTTAATGTTTTTTGATATTTTTGATGTTTTTGATGTTTTTGTTGTTTTTGATATTTTTGATATTTTGATGTTTTTTCTGTTTTTCTTTTTTTGATGTTTTTGATGTTTTTAATGATTTTAATGTTTTTGATGTTTTTGATGTTTTTGATGTTTTTGATGTTTTTGATGTTTTTGATGTTCTTGATATTTTTATATTTTTTCTGTTTTTCTTCTTTTTGATGTATTTGATAATTTTGATGTTTTGATGTTTTTGATATTTTTGATGTTTCTGATATTTTTGATGTTTTTGTTGTTGTTGATTTGTTGATGTTTTTGATGTTTTTGATGTTTTTGATGTTTTTTTTGTTTTTGTTGTTTTTGATGTTTTTGATGTTTTTGATGTTTTTGATGTTTTTGATGTTTTTGATGTTTTTGATGTTTTTGATGTTTTTGATGTTTTTGATGTTTTTGATGTTTTTGATGTTTTTGATGTTTTTGATGTTTTTGATGTTTTTGATGTTTTTAATGATTTTAATGTTTTCGATGTTTGTGATGTTTTTGATGTTTTTGATGTTTTTGATGTTTTTGATGTTTTTGATGTTTTTGATATTTTTGATGTTTTTGATGTTTTTGATGTTTTTGATGTTTTTGTTGTGTTTGATTTTTTGATGTTTTTGATGTTATTGATGTTTTTGATGTTTTTGATGTTTTTGATGTTTTTGATGTTTTTGATGTTTTTGATGTTTTTGATGTTTTTGATGTTTTTGATGTTTTTATGTTTTTGATGTTTTTGATGTTGTTGATGTTTTTGATGTTTTTGATGTTTTTGATGTTTTTGATGTTTTTGATGTTTTTGATGTTTTTGATGTTTTTGATGTTTTTGATGTTTTTAATGATTTTAATGTTTTTGATGCTTTTGATGTTTTTGATGTTTTTGATGTTTTTGATGTTTTTGATGTTTTTGATGTTTTTGATGTTTTTGATGTTTTTGATGTTTTTGATGTTTTTGATGTTTTTGATGTTTTTGATGTTTTTGATGTTTTTGATGTTGTTTATGTTTTTGATGTTTTTGATGTCTTTGATGTTTTTGACGTTTTTGATGTTTTTGATGTTTTTGATGTTTTTGATGTTTTTGATGTTTTTGATGTTTTTATGTATTTGATGTTTTTGATGTTTTTGATGTTTTTGATGTTTTTGATGTTGTTTATGTTTTTGATGTTTTTTGATGTCTTTGATGTTTTTGATGTTTTTGATGTTTTTGATGTTTTGATGTTTTTGATGTTATTGATGTTTTTGATGTTTTTTTGATGTTTTTGATGTTTTTGATGTTTTTGATGTTTTGATGTTTTTGATGTTTTTGATGTTTTTGATGTTTTGTTTTTTGATGTTTTGATGTTTTGATGTTTTTGATGTTTTTGATGTTTTGATGTTTTTGATGTTTTTGATGTTTTTGATGTTGTTGATGTTTTTGATGTTTTTGATGTCTTTGATGTTTTTGATGTTTTTGATGTTTTTGATGTTTTTGATGTCTTTGATGTTTTTGATGTTTTTGATGTTTTTGATGTTTTTGATGTTTTTGATGTTTTTAATGATTTTAATGTTTTTGATGTTTGTGATGTTTTGATGTTTTGATGTTATTGATGTTTTTGATGTTTTTGATGTTTTTGATGTTTTTGATGTTTTTGATGTTTTTGATGTTGTTTATGTTTTTGATGTTTTTGATGTCTTTGATGTTTTTGATGTTTTTGATGTTTTTGATGTTTTTGATGTTTTTGATGTTTTTGATGTTTTTGATGTTTTTGATGTTTTTGATGTTTTTGATGTTTTTGATGTTTTTGATGTTTTTGATGTTGTTGATGTTTTTGATGTTTTGATGTCTTTGATGTTTTTGATGTTTTTGATGTTTTTGATGTTTTTGATGTCTTTGATGTTTTTGATGTTTTTGATGTTTTTGATGTTTTTGATGTTTTTGATGTTTTTGATGTTTTTGATGTTTTTGATGTTTTTGATGTTTTTGATGTTTTTGATGTTTTTGATGTTTTTGATGTTTTTGATGTTATTGATGTTTTTGATGTTTTTGATGTTTTGATGTTTTGATGTTTTTGATGTTTTTGATGTTGTTTTATGTTTTTGATGTTTTTGATGTCTTTGATGTTTTGATGTTTTTTGATGTTTTTGATGTTTTTGATGTTTTTGATGTTTTTGATGTTTTTGATGTTTTGATGTTTTTGATGTTTTTGATGTTTTGATGTTTTGATGTCTTTGATGTTTTTGATGTTTTTGATGTTTTTGATGTTTTTGATGTTTTTGATGTTTTTGATGTTTTTGATGTTTTTGATGTTTTTGATGTTTTTGATGTTTTTGATGTTTTTGATGTTTTTGATGTTTTTGATGTTTTCGATGTTTTTGATGTTTTTGATGTTTTTGATGTTTTTGATGTTTTTGATGTGTTTGATGTTTTTGATGTTTTTGATGTTTTGATGTTTTGATGTTTTTGATGTTTTGATGTTTTTGATGTTTTTTGATGTTTTTGTTGTTTTTGATTTTTTGATGTTTTTGATGTTTTTGATGTTTTTGATGTTTTTGATGTTTTTGATGTTTTTGATGTTTTTGATGTTTTTGATGTTTTTGATGTTTTTGATGTTTTTAAGGTTTTTAATGTTTTTGATGTTTTTGATGTTTTTGATGTTCTTGATGTTTTTGATGTTTTTGATGTTTTTGATGTTTTTGATATTTTGATGTTTTTGATATTTTGATATTTTTGATGTTTTTGATGTTTTTGATGTTTTTGATGTTTTTGATGTTTTGATGTTTTTGATGTTTTGATGTTTTTGATGTTTTGATGTTTTTGATGTTTTGATGTTTTTGATGTTTTGATGTTTTTGATGTTTTTGATGTTTTGATGTTTTTGATGTTTTGATTTTTTTATGTTTTGATGTTTTTGATGTTTTGATGTTTTCGATGTTTTTGATGTTTTGATGTTTTTGATGTTTTTGATGTTTTTGATGTGTTTGATGTTTTTGATGTTTTTGATGTTTTTCGATTTTTTGATGTTTTGATGTTTTTGATGTTTTGATGTTTTTGATGTTTTTGATGTTTTTGATGTTTTTGATGTTTTTGATGTTTTTGATGTTTTTGATGTTTTTGATGTTTTTGATGTTTTTGATGTTTTTGATGTTTTTGATGTTTTTGATGTTTTTGATGTTTTTAATGTTTTGATGTTTTGATGTTTTTGATGTTTTGATGTTTTGATGTTTTTGATGTTTTTGATGTTTTCGATGTTTTTGATGTTTTTGATGTTTTTGATGTTTTTGATGTTTTTGATGTGTTTGATGTTTTTGATGTTTTTGATGTTTTCGATTTTTTGATGTTTTTGATGTTTTTGATGTTTTTGATGTTTTTGATGTTTTTGATGTTTTTGATGTTTTTGATGTTTTGATGTTTTTGATGTTTTTGATGTTTTTGATGTTTTTGATGTTTTTGATGTTTTTGATGTTTTCGATTTTTTGATGTTTTTGATGTTTTTGATGTTTTTGATGTTTTTGATGTTTTTGATGTTTGTTGATGTTTTTGATGTTTTGATGTTTTGATGTTTTGATGTTTTTGATGTTTTGATGTTTTTGATGTTTTTGATGTTTTGATGTTTTTGATGTTTTCGATGTTTTTGATGTTTTTGATGTTTTTGATGTTTTGATGTTTTTGATGTTTTTGATGTTTTGATGTTTTGATGTTTTTGATGTTATTCATGCTTTTGATGTTTTTGATGTTTTTAATGTTTTGATGTTTTGATGTTTTTATGTTTTTGATGTTTTGATGTTTTTGATGTTTTTGATGTTTTTGATGTTTTTGATGTTTTTGATGTTTTTGATGTTTTTGATGTTTTTGATGTGTTTGATGTTTTTGATGTTTTTGATGTTTTTCGATTTTTGATGTTTTTGATGTTTTTGATGTTTTTGATGTTTTTGATGTTTTTGATGTTTTTGACGTTTTTGATGTTTTTGATGTTTTTGATGTTTTTGATGTTTTTGATGTTTTTGATGTTTTTGATTTTTTGATGTTTTTGATGTTTTTGATGTTTTTGATGTTTTTGATGTTTGTTGATGTTTTTGATGTTTTGATGTTTCGATGATTTGATGTTTTTGATGTTTTGATGTTTTTGATGTTTTTGATGTTTTTGATGTTTTTGATGTTTTCGATGTTTTGGATGTTTTTGATGTTTTTGATGTTTTGATGTTTTTGATGTTTTTGATGTGTTTGATGGTTTTGATGTTTTTGATGTTATTGATGCTTTTAATGTTTTTAATGTTTTTAATGATTTTAATGTTTTTTTAATGTTTTTTGATGTTTTTGATGTTTTTGATGTTTTTGTTGTTTTTGATATTTTTGCTATTTTGATGTTTTTTCTGTTTTTCTTCTTTTTGATGTTTTTGATGTTTTTAATGATTTTAATGTTTTTTGATGTTTTTGATGTTTTTGATGTTCTTAATATTTTTATGTTTTTTCTGTTTTTCATCTTTTTGATGTATTTGATAATTTGGATGTTTTTGATGTTTTTGATATTTTTGATGTTTCTGATGTTTTTGATGTTTTTGATGTTTTTGTTGTTTTGATTTGTTGATGTTTTTGATGTTTTTGATGTTTTTGATGTTTTTGATGTTTTTGATATTTTTGATGTTTATGATGTTTTTAATGTTTTTGATTTTTTTGTTGTTTTTGATTTGTTGATGTTTTTGATGTTATTGATGTTTTTGATGTTTTTTATGTATTTGATGTTTTTGACGTTTTTGATGTTTTAGATGTTTTTGATGTTTTTGATGTTTTTGATGTTTTTGATGTTTTTGATGTTTTTGATGTTTTTGATGTTTTTGATGTTTTTGATGTTTTTGATGTTTTTGATGTTTTTGATGTTTTTGATGTTTTTGATGTTTTTGATGTTTCTGATGTTTTTGATGTTTTTGATGTTTTTGATGTTTTTGATGATTTTGTTGTTTTTGATTTGTTTATGTTTTTGATTTTTTTTATGTTATTGATGTTTTTTATGTATTTGATGTTTCTGATGTTTTGATGTTTTTGATGTTTTTGATGTTTTGATGTTTTTGATGTTTTTGATGTTTTTGATGTTTTTGATGTTTTTGATGTTTTTGATGTTTTTGATGTTTTTGATGTTTTTGATGTTTTTGATGTTTTTGATGTTTTTGATGTTTTTGATGTTTTTGATGTTTTTGATGTTTTTGATGTTTTTGACGTTTTGATGTTTTTGATGTTTTTGATGTTTTTGATGTTTTTGATGTTTTTGATGTTTTTGATGTTTTTGATGTTTTTGATGTTTTTGATATTTTTGATGTTTCTGATGTTTTTGATGTTTTTGATGTTTTTGATTTTTTTGTTGTTTTTGATTTGTTGATGTTTTTGATGTTATTGATGTTTTTGATGTTTTTGATGTTTTTGATGTTTCTAATGTTTGTGATGTTTCTAATGTTTTTAATGTTTTTGATGTTTCTAATGTTTTTAATGTTTTTGATGTTTTTGATGTTTTTGATGTTCTTGATGTTTTGATGTTTTTGATGTTTTTGATGTTTGTGATGTTTTTGATGTTTTTGATGTTTTTGATGTTTTTGATGTTTTTGATGTTTTTGATGTTTTTGATGTTTTTGATGTTTTTGATGTTTTTGATGTTTTTGATGTTTTTGATGTTTTTGATGTTTTTGATGTTTTTGATGTTTTTGATGTTTTGATGTCTTTGATTTTTGTTTTTTTGATGTTTTCGATTTTTTGATGTTTTTGATGTTTTTGATGTTTGTTGATGTTTTTGATGTTTTGATGTTTCGATGTTTTGATGTTTTGATGTTTTGATGTTTTTGATGTTTTTGATGTTTTTGATGTTTTTGATGTTTTCGATGTTTTTGATGTTTTTGATGTTTTTGATGTTTTGATGTTTTTGATGTTTTTGATGTGTTTGATGTTTTTGATGTTTTTGATGTTATTGATGCTTTTAATGTTTTTAATGTTTTTAATGATTTTAATGTTTTTTAATGTTTTTTGATGTTTTTGATGTTTTTGATGTTTTTGATGTTTTTGATGTTTTTGATGTTTTTGATATTTTGATGTTTTTTCTGTTTTTCTTCTTTTTGATGTTTTTGATGTTTTTAATGATTTTAATGTTTTTTGATGTTTTTGATGTTTTTGATGTTCTTGATATTTTTATGTTTTTTCTGTTTTTCATCTTTTTGATGTATTTGATAATTTGGATGTTTTTGGTGTTTTTGATATTTTTGATGTTTCTGATGTTTTTGATGTTTTTGATGTTTTTGTTGTTTTTGATTTGTTGATGTTTTTGATGTTTTTGATGTTTTTGATGTTTTTGATATTTTTGATGTTTATGATGTTTTTGATGTTTTTGATTTTTTTGTTGTTTTTGATTTGTTGATGTTTTTGATGTTATTGATGTTTTTCATGTTTTTTATGTATTTGATGTTTTTGATGTTTTTGATGTTTTAGATGTTTTTGATGTTTTTGATGTTTTTGATGTTTTTGATGTTTTTGATGTTTTTGATGTTTTTGATGTTTTTGATGTTTTTGATGTTTCTGATGTTTTTGATGTTTTCGATGTTTTTGATGTTTTTGATGTTTTTGATGTTTTTGATGTTTTTGATGTTTTTGATGATTTTGTTATTTTTGATTTGTTTATGTTTTTGACTTTTTTTATGTTATTGATGTTTTTTATGTATTTGATGTTTCTGATGTTTTTGATGTTTTTGATGTTTTTGATGTTTTGATGTTTTTGATGTTTTTGATGTTTTTGATGTTTTTGATGTTTTTGATGTTTTTGATGTTTTTGATGTTTTTGATGTTTTTGATGTTTTTGATGTTTTTGATGTTTTTGATGTTTTTGATGTTTTTGATGTTTTTGACGTTTTTGATGTTTTTGATGTTTTTGATGTTTTTGATGTTTTTGATGTTTTTGATGTTTTTGATGTTTTTGATGTTTTTGATGTTTTTGATGTTTTTGATGTTTTTGATATTTTTGATGTTTCTGATGTTTTTTATGTTTTTGATGTTTTTGATTTTTTGTTGTTTTTGATTTGTGGATGTTTTTGATGTTATTGATGTTTTTGATGTTTTTGATGTTTTTGATGTTTTTGATGTTTCTAATGTTTGTGATGTTTCTAATGTTTTTAATGTTTTTGATGTTTCTAATGTTTTTAATGTTTTTGATGTTTTTGATGTTTTTGATGTTTTTGATGTTTTTGATGTTTTTGATGTTTTGATGTTTTTGATGTTTTTGATGTTTTTGATGTTTTTGATGTTTTTGATGTTTTTGATGTTTTTGATGTTTTTGATGTTTTTGATGTTTTTGATGTTTTTGATGTTTTTGATGTTTTTGATATTTTTGATGTTTTTGATGTTTTTGATATTTTTGATGTTTCTGATGTTTTTGATGTTTTTGATTTTTTTGTTGTTTTTGATTTGTTGATGTTTTTGATGTTATTGATGTTTTTGATGTTTTTTATGTATTTGATGTTTTTGATGTTTTTGATGTTTTTGATGTTTTTGATGTTTTTGATGTTTTTGATGTTTTTGATGTTTTGATGTTTTTGATGTTTTTGATGTTTTTGATGTTTTTGATGTTTTTGATTTTTTGATGTTTTTAATGTTTTTGATGTTTTTGATGTTTTTGATGTTTTTGATGTTTTTGATTTTTTGATGTTTTTGATGATTTTGAGGTTTTTGATGTTTTTGATGTTTTTGATGTTCTTGATGTTTTTGATGTTTTTGATGTTTTTGGTGTTTTTGATGTTTTTGATGTTATTGATGTTTTGATGTTTTTATGTATTTGATGTTTTTGATGTTTTTGATGTTTTGATGTTTTTGTTGTCTTTGATGTTTTTGATGTTTTTGATGTTTTTGATGTTTTTGATGTTTTTGATGTTTTTGATGTTTTGATGTTTTTGATGTTTTTGATGTTTTTGATGTTTTTAATGTTGTTAATGTTTTTGATGTTTTTGATGTTTTTGATGTTTTTGATGTTTTTGATGTTTTTGATGTTTTTGATGTTTTTGATGTTTTTGATGTTTTTGTTGTTTTTGATGTGTTTGATGTTTTTGATTTTATGATGTTTTTGATTTTATGATGTTTTTGATGTTTTTAATTTTTTTGATTTTATGATGTTTTGATGTTTTTGATGTTCTTGATGTTTTTGATGTTATTGATGTTTCTGATGTTTTTGATGTTTTTGATGTTTTTGATGTTTTTGATGTTTTTGATGTTTTTGATGTTTTTGATGTTTTTGATGTTTTTGATGTTTTTGATGTTTTTGATGTTTTTGATGTTTTCAATGTTTTTGATGTTATTGATTTTTTTGACTTTTTTGATGTTTGTTGATGTTTTGATGTTTTTGATGTTTTTGATGTTTTTGATGTTTTTGATGTTTTCGATGTTTTTGATGTTTTTGATGTTTTTGGGGTTTTTGATGTTTTTGATATTTTGATGTTTTATCTGTTTTTTATGTTTTTGTATTTTTGATGTTGTTGGTGTTTGATGTTTTTTATGTTTTTGATGTTTTGATGTTTTTGATGTTTTTGATGTTTTTGATGTTTTTGATGTTTTTGATGTTTTTGATGTTTTTAATGTTTTTGATGTTTTTGATGTTTTTGATGTTTTTGATGTTTTTGATATTATTGACTTTTTTGATGTTTGTTGATGTTTTTGATGTTTTGATGTTTTGATGTTTTGATGTTTTTGATGTTTTTGATGTTTTTGATGTTTTTGATGTTTTTGATGTTTTTGATGTTTTTGATGTTATTGACTTTTTTGATGTTTTTGATTTTTTTGATGTTTTTGATGTTTTGATGTTTTTGATGTTTTTGATGTTTTTGATGTTTTTGATGTTTTTGATGTGTTTGAGTTTTTTGATGTTTTTGATATTTTGATGTTTTTTCTGTTTTTGTTGTTTTTGATGTTGTTGGTGTTTTGATGTTTTTGATCTTATTATGTTTTTGATATTTTTGATGTTTTTGATGTTTTTGATGTTTTTGATATTTTTGATGTTTTTGATGTTTTTGATCTTATTATGTTTTTTTATATTTTTGATGTTTTTGATGTTTTTGATGTTTTTGATGTTTTTGATGGTTTTGATGTTTTTGATGTTTTTGATGTTTTTGATGTTTTTGATGTTTTTGATGTTTTTGATGTTTTTGATGTTTTTGATGTTTTTGATGTTTTTGATGTTTTTTGATGTTTTCGTTGTTTTTGATTTTTTTATGGTTTTGATGTTTTTGATGTTATTGCCTTTTTTGATGTTTTTGATGTTTTTGATGTTTTTGATGTTTTTGATGTTTTTGATGTTTTTGATGTTTTTGATGTTTTGATGTTTTTGATGTTTTTGATGTTTTTGATGTTTTTGATGTTTTTGATGTTTTTGATGTTTTTTATGTTTTTGATGTTTTTGATGTTTCTAATGTTTTTAATGTTTTTGATGTTTTTGATGTTTTTATGTTTTTGATGTTTTTGATGTTTTTGATGTTTTTGATGTTTTTGATGGTTTTGATGTTTTTGATATTTTTGATGTTTTTGATGTTTTTGATGTTTTTGATGTTTTTGATGTTTTTGATGTTTTTGTTGTTTTTGTTGTTTTTGATGTTTTTGATGTTTTTGATTTTATGATGTTTTTGATTTTATGATGTTTTTGATGTTTTTGATATTTTTGATGTTTTTGACGTTATTGATGTTTTTGATGTTTTTAATGTTTTTAATGTTTTTAATGTTTTTGATGTTTTTCATGTTTTTGATGTTTTTGATATTTTGATATTTTTCATGTTTTTGATGTTTTTGATGTTTTGATGTTTTTGATGTTTTTGATGTTTTTGATGTTTTTGATGTTTCTAATGTTTGTGATGTTTTTAATGTTTTTAATGTTTTTGATGTTTCTAATGTTTTTAATGTTTTTGATGTTTTTGATGTTTTTGATGTTTTTGATGTTTTTGATGTTTTTGATGTTTTTGATGTTTTTGATGTTTTTGATGTTTTTGATGTTTTTGATGTTTTTGATGTTTTTGATGTTTTTGATGTTTTTGATGTTTTTGATGTTTTTGATGTTTTCGTTGTTTTTGATTTTTTATGGTTTTGATGTTTTGATGTTATTGCTTTTTTGATGTTTTTGATGTTTTTGATGTTTTTGATGTTTTTGATGTTTTTATGTTTTGATGTTTTTGATGTTTTTGATGTTTTTGATGTTTTTGATGCTTTTGATGTTTTTGATGTTTTTGATGTTTTTGATGTTTTTGATGTTTCTAATGTTTTTAATGTTTTTGATGTTTTTGATGTTTTTGATGTTTTTGATGTTTTTGATGTTTTTGATGTTTTTGATGTTTTTGATGTTTTTGATGGTTTTGATGTTTTTGATATTTTTGATGTTTTTGATGTTTTTGATGTTTTTGATGTTTTTGATGTTTTTGATGTTTTTGATGTTTTTGTTGTTTTTGTTGTTTTTGATGTGTTTGATGTTTTTGATTTTTTGATGTTTTTGATTTTATGATGTTTTTGATGTTTTTGATATTTTTGATGTTTTTGATGTTATTGATGTTTTTGATGTTTTTAATGTTTTTAATGTTTTTAATGTTTTTGATGTTTTTCATGTTTTTGATGTTTTTGATATTTTGATTTTTTTCATGTTTTTGATGTTTTTGATGTTATGATGTTTTTGATGTTTTTGATGTCTTTGATGTTTTTGATGTTTTTGATGTTTTGATGTTTTTTGATGTTTTGATGTTTTGATGTTTTTGATGTTTTTGATGTTTTGATGTTTTTGATGTTTTGATGTTTTTGATGTTTTTGATGTTTTTGATGTTTTGATGTTTCTGATGTTTTGATGTTTCTAATGTTTTTAATGTTTTTGATGTTTCTAATGTTTTTAATGTTTTTGATTTTTGATGTTTTTGATGTTTTTGATGTTTTTGATGTTTTTGATGTTTTTGATGTTTTTGATGTTTTTGATGTTTTTGATGTTTTTGATGTTTTTGATGTTTTTGATGTTTTTGATGTTTTTGATGTTTTTGATGTTTTGATGTTTTTGATGTTTTTGATGTTTTTGATGTTTTTGATATTTTTGATGTTTTTGATGTTTTTGATATTTTTGATGTTTCTGATGTTTTTGATGTTTTTGATTTTTTTGTTGTTTTTGATTTGTTGATGTTTTTGATGTTATTGATGTTTTGATGTTTTTATGTATTTGATGTTTTTGATGTTTTTGATGTTTTTGATGTTTTTGATGTTTTTGATGTTTTTGATGTTTTTGATGTTTTTGATGTTTTTGATGTTTGTGATGTTTTGATGTTTTTGAGGTTTTTGATGTTTTTGATGTTTTTGATGTTTTTGATTTTTTGATGTTTTTAATGTTTTTGATGTTTTTGATGTTTTTGATGTTTTTGATTTTTTGATGTTTTTGATGATTTTGAGGTTTTTGATGTTTTTGATGTTTTTGATGTTCTTGATGTTTTTGATGTTTTTGATGTTTTTGGTGTTTTTGATGTTTTTGATGTTATTGATGTTTTGATGTTTTTTATGTATTTGATGTTTTTGATGTTTTTGATGTTTTGATGTTTTTGTTGTCTTTGATGTTTTTGAAGTTTTTGATGATTTTGATGTTTTTGATGTTTTTGATGTTTTGATGTTTTTGATGTTTTTGATGTTTTTGATGTTTTTGATGTTTTTGATGTTTTTGATGTTATGATGTTTTTGATGGTTTTGATGTTTTTGATGTTTTTGATGTTTTTGATGTTTTTGATGTTTTTGATGTTTTTGATGTTTTTGATGTTTTTGATGTTTTTAATGTTGTTAATGTTTTTGATGTTTTTGATGTTTTTGATGTTTTTGATGTTTTTGATGTTTTTGATGTTTTTGATGTTTTTGATGTTTTTGATGTTTTTGATGTTTTTGATGTTTTTGATGTTTTCGATGTTTTTGATATTTTTGATGTTTTTGATGTTTTTGATGTTTTTGATGTTTTTGATGTTTTTGATGTTTTTGATGTTTTTGATGTTTTTGATGTTTTTGATGTTTTTGATGTGTTTGATGTTTTTGATTTTATGATGTTTTTGATTTTATGATGTTTTTGATGTTTTTAATTTTTTTTGATTTTATGATCTTTTGATGTTTTTGATGTTTTTGATGTTTTTGATGTTTCTGATGTTTTTGATGTTTTTGATGTTTTTGATGTTTTTGATGTTTTTGATGTTTTTGATGTTTTTGATGTTTTTGATGTTTTTGATGTTTTTGATGTTTTTGATGTTTTCAATGTTTTCAATGTTTTTGATGTTATTGATTTTTTTGACTTTTTTGATGTTTTTGATGTTTTGATGTTTTGATGTTTTTGATGTTTTTGATGTTATTGATGTTATTGACTTTTTTGACTTTTTTGATGTTTGTTGATGTTTTTGATGTTTTGATGTTTTTGATGTTTTTTGATGTTTTTGATGTTTTGATGTTTTTGATGTTTTTGATGTTTTTGATGTTTTTGATGTTTTGATGTTTTTGATGTTTTTGATGTTTTTGATGTTTTTGATGTTTTTGATGTTTTTGATGTTTTTGATGTTTTGATGTTTTTGATGTTTTTGATGTTTTCGATGTTTTTGAGGTTTTTGATGTTTTTGGGGTTTTTGATGTTTTTGATATTTTGATGTTTTATCTTTGTGTTTTTCTGTTTTTGTTTTTTTGATGTTGTTGGTGTTTGATGTTTTTGATGTTTTGATGTTTTGATGTTATTTATGTTTTTGATGTTTTTGATGTTTTGATGTTTTTGATGTTTTTGATGTTTTTGATGTTTTTAATGTTTTTGATGTTTTTGATGTTTTTGATGTTTTTGATGTTTTTGATGTTTTTGATGTTTTTGATGTTATTGACTTTTTGATGTTTGTAGATGTTTGTTGATGTTTTTGATGTTTTGATGTTTTGATGTTTTGATGTTTTGATGTTTTTGATGTTTTTGATGTTTTTGATGTTTTTGATGTTTTTGATGTTTTGATGTTTTTGATGTTTTTGATGTTTTTGATGTTTTTGATGTTTTTGATGTTTTGATGTTTTTGATGTTTTTGATGTTTTTGATGTTTTTGATGTTTGTTTTTGATGTTTTTGATGTTTTTGATGTTTTTAATGTTTTGATGTTTTTGATGTTTTTGATGTTTTTGATTTTTTGATGTTTTTGATGTTTTTGATGTTTTTGATGTTTTTGATGTTTTTGATGTTCTTGATGTTTTGATGTTTTTGATGTTTTTGATGTGTTTTGATGTTTTTGATGTTTTTGATGTTTTTGATGTTTTTGATGTTTTTGATGTTTTTGATGTTTTTGATGTTTTTGATGTTTTTGATGTTTTTGATATTTTTGATTTTTTTGATGTTTTAGATGTTTTTTTGATGTTTTTAATGTTTTGATGTTTTTGTTGTTTTTGATGTTTTTGATGTTTTTGATGATTTTGATGTTTTTGATGTTTTTGATGTTTTGATGTTTTTGATGTTTTTGATGTTTTTGATGTTTTTGATGTTTTTGATGTTTTTGATGTTTTTGATGTTTTTGATGTTTTTGATGTTTTTGATGTTTTTGATGTTTTTGATGTTTTTGATGGTTTTGATGTTTTTGATGTTTTTGATGTTTTTGATGTTTTTGATGTTTTTGATGTTTTTGATGTTTTTGATGTTTTTGATGTTTTTAATGTTGTTGATGTTTTTGATGTTTTTGATGTTTTTGATGTTTTCGATGTTTTTGATGTTTTTGATGTTTTTGATGTTTTTGATGTTTTTGATGTTTTTGATGTTTTTGATGTTTTTGATGTTTTTGATGTTTTTGATGTTTTTGATGTTTTTGTTGTTTTTGATGTGTTTGATGTTTTTGATTTTTTATGATGTTTTTGATTTTATGATGTTTTTGATGTTTTTGATTTTTTTGATTTTATGATCTTTTGATGTTTTTGATGTTTTTGATGTTTTTGATGTTTTTGATGTTTTCCATGTTTTTGATGTTATTGATTTTTTTGACTTTTTTGATGTTTTTGATGTTTTGATGTTTTGATGTTTTTGATGTTTTTGATGTTTTTGATGTTATTGACTTTTTTGACTTTTTTGATGTTTGTTGATGTTTTTGATGTTTTGATGTTTTTGATGTTTTTGATGTTTTTGATGTTTTTGATGTTTTTGATGTTTTTGATGTTTTTGATGTTTTTGATGTTTTTGATGTTTTTGATGTTTTTGATGTTTTTGATGTTTTTGATGTTTTTGATGTTTTTGATGTTTTCGATGTTTTTGAGGTTTTTGATGTTTTTGATGTTTTTGATGTTTTATTTTGTTTTTTCTGTTTTTGATGTTTTTGATGTTGTTGGTGTTTTTGATGTTTTTGATGTTTTTGATGTTTTGATGTTTTTGATGTTTTTGATGTTTTTAATGTTTTTGATGTTTTTGATGTTTTTGATGTTTTTGATGTTTTGATGTTTTTGATGTTTTTGATGTTTTTTGTTGATGTTTGTTGATGTTTTTGATGTTTTGATGTTTTGATGTTTTGATGTTTTGATGTTTTTGATGTTTTTTTTTGATGTTTTTTGATGTTTTTGATGTTTTTGATGTTTTTGATGTTTTGATGTTTTTGATGTTTTTGATGTTTTTGATGTGTTTGATGTTTTTGATGTTTTTGATGTTTTTGATATTTTGATGTTTTTTCTGTTTTTGTTGTTTTTGATGTTGTTGGTGTTTTGATGTTTTTGATCTTATTATGTTTTTGATGTTTTTGATGTTTTTGATGTTTTTGATGTTTTTGATATTTTGATGTTTTTGATGTTTTTGATGTTTTTGATGTTTTTGATGTTTTTGATGTTTTTGATGGTTTTGATGTTTTTGATGTTTTTGATGTTTTGATGTTTTTGATGTTTTTGATGTTTTGATGTTTTTGATGTTTTTGATGTTTTTGATGTTTTTGATGTTTTTGATGTTTTTGATGTTTTTGATGTTTTTGATGTTTTTGATGTTTTTGATGTTTTTGATGTTTTTTGATGTTTTTGTTGTTTTTGATTTTTTTATGGTTTTGATGTTTTTGATGTTATTGACTTTTTTGATGTTTTTGATGTTTTGATGTTTTTGATGTTTTTGATGTTTTTGATGTTTTTGATGTTTTGATGTTTTTGATGTTTTTGATGTTTTTGATGTTTTTGATGTTTTTGATGTTTTTGATGTTTTTAATGTTTTTGATGTTTTTGATGTTTTTGATGTTTTTGATGTTTTTGATGTTTTTGATGTTTTTGATGTTTTGATGTTTTGATGTTTTTGATGTTTTTGATGTTTTTGATGTTTTTGATGTTTTTGATGTTTTTGATGTTTTTGATGTTTTTGATGTTTTTGATGTTTTTGATTTTTTGATGTTTTTGATGTTTTTGATGTTTTTGATGTTTTTGATGTTTTTGATGTTTTTGATGTTTTTGATGTTTTTGATGTTTTTGATGTTTTTAATGTTTTTAATGTTTTTGATGTTTTTGATGTTTTTGATGTTTTTGATGTTTTTGATGTTTTTGATGTTTTTGATGTTTTTGATGTTTTTGATGTTATGATGTTTTTGATGTTTTTGATGTTTTTAATGTTGTTAATGTTTTTGATGTTTTTGATGTTTTTGATGTTTTTGATGTTTTTGATGTTTTTGATGTTTTTGATGTTTTTGATGTTTTTGATGTTTTTGATGTTTTTGATGTTTTTGATGTTTTTGATGTCTTTAATGTTGTTACTGTTTTTGATGTTTTTGATGTTTTTGATGTTTTTGATATTTTTGATGTTTTTGATGTTTTTGATGTTTTTGATGTTTTTGATGTTTTTGATGTTTTTGATGTTTTTGATGTTTTTGATGTTTTTGATGTTTTTGATGTTTTTGATGTTTTTAATGTTTTTAATGTTTTTGATGTTTTTGATGTTTTTGATGTTTTTGATGTTTTTGATGTTTTTGATGTTTTTGATGTTTTTGATGTTTTTGATGTTTATGATGTTTTTGATGTTTTTGATGTTTTTGATGTTTTTGATGTTTTTGATGTTTTTGATGTTTTTGATGTTTTTGATGTTTTTGATGTTTTGATGTTTTTGATGTTTTTGATGTTTTTGATGTTTTTGATGTTTTTGATGTTTTTGATGTTTTTGATGTTTTTGATGTTTTTGATGTTTTTGATGTTTTTGATGTTTTGATGTTTTTGATGTCTTTGATGTTTTTGATGTTTTTGATGTTTTTGATGTTTTTGATGTTTTTGATGTTTTTAATGTTTTTACTGTTTTTGATGTTTTTGATGTTTTTGATGTTTTTGATGTTTTTGATGTTTTTGATGTTTTTGATGTTTTTGATGTTTTTGATGTTTTTGATGTTTTTGATGTTTTTGATGTTTTTGGGGTTTTTGATGTTTTTGATATTTTGATGTTTTCTCTGTTTTTGTTGTTTTTGATGTTTTTGATGTTGTTGGTGTTTTGATGTTTTTGATGTTTTTGATGTTTTTGATGTTTTTGATGTTTTGATTTTTTTGATGTTTTTGATGTTTTTGATGTTTTTGATGTTTTTGATGTTTTGTTTTTGATGTTATTGATGTTTTTGATGTTTTTGATGTTTTTGATGTTTTTGATGTTTTTGATGTTTTTGATGTTTTTGATGTTTTTGATGTTTTTGATGTTTTTGATGTTTTTGATGTTTTTGATGTTTTTGATGTTTTTGATGTTTTTGATGTTTTTGATGTTTTTGATGTTTTTGATGTTTTTGATGTTTTGATGTTATTGATGTTTTTGATGTTTTTGATGTTTTTAATGTTTTTGATGTTTTTGATGTTTTTGATGTTTTTGATGTTTTTGATGTTTTTGATGTTTTTGATGTTTTTGATGTTTTTGATGTTTTTGATGTTTTGATGTTTTTGATGTTTTTGATGTTTTTGATGTTTTTGATGTTTTTGATGTTTTTGATGTTTTTGATGTTTTTGATGTTTTTGATGTTTTTGATGTTTTTGATGTTTTTGATGTTTTTGATGTTTTTGATGTTTTTGATGTTTTTGATGTTTTTTTTGTTTTTGATGTTTTGATGTTTTTGATGTTTTTGATGTTTTTGTTGTTTTTGATGTTGTTGATGTTTTTGATGTTTTTTCTGTTTTTGTTGTTTTTGATGTTTTGATGTTTTGATGTTTTTGATGTTTTTGATGTTTTTGATGTTTTTGATGTTTTTGATGTTTTGATGTTTTGATGTTTTGATGTTTTTGATGTTTTTGATGTTTTTGATGTTTTTGATGTTTTTGATGTTTTGATGTTTTTGATGTTTTTGATGTTTTTGATGTGTTTGAGTTTTTTGATGTTTTTGATGTTTTTGATATTTTGATGTTTTTTCTGTTTTTGTTGTTTTTGATGTTGTTGGTGTTTTGATGTTTTTGATCTTATTATGTTTTTGATATTTTTGATGTTTTTGATGTTTTTGATATTTTTGATGTTTTTGATGTTTTTGATGTTTTTGATGTTTTTGATGTTTTTGATGGTTTTGATGTTTTTGATGTTTTTGATGTTTTTGATGTTTTTGATGTTTTTGAAGTTTTTGATGTTTTTGATGTTTTTGATGTTTTTGATGTTTTTGATGTTTTTGATGTTTTTGATGTTTTTGATGTTTTTGATGTTTTTGATGTTTTTGATGTTTTTTGATGTTTTCGTTGTTTTTGATTTTTTTATGGTTTTGATGTTTTTGATGTTATTGCCTTTTTTGATGTTTTTGATGTTTTGATGTTTTTGATGTTCTTGATGTTTTTGATGTTTTTGATGTTTTGATGTTTTGTTTTTGATGTTTTTGATGTTTTTGATGTTTTTTTTGATGTTTTTGATGTTTTTGATGTTTTAATGTTTTTGATGTTTTTGATGTTTTTGATGTTTTTGATGTTTTTGATGTTTTTGATGTTTTTGATGTTTTTGATGGTTTTGATGTTTTTGATATTTTTGATGTTTTTGATGTTTTTGATGTTTTTGATGTTTTTGATGTTTTTGATGTTTTTGTTGTTTTTGATGTTTTTGATTTTATGATGTTTTTGATTTTATGATGTTTTTGATGTTTTTGATGTTTTTGATATTTTTGATGTTTTTGACGTTATTGATGTTTTTGATGTTTTTAATGTTTTTAATGTTTTTAATGTTTTTAATGTTTTTGATGTTTTTCATGTTTTTGATGTTTTTGATATTTTGATGTTTTTCATGTTTTTGATGTTTTTGATGTTATGATGTTTTTGATGTTTTTGATGTTTTTAATGTTGTTAATGTTTTTGATGTTTTTTATGTATTTGATGTTTTTGATGTTTTTGATGTTTTTGATGTTTTTGATGTCTTTGATGTTTTTGATGTTTTTGATGTTTTTGATGTTTTTAGTGTTGTTACTGTTTTTGATGTTTTTGATGTTTTTGATGTTATCGATGTTTTTGATATTTTTGATGTTTTTGATGTTTTTGATGTTTTTGATGTTTTGGGGGTTTTGGATGTTTTGATATTTTGATGTTTTCTCTGTTTTTGTTGTTGTTGGTGTTTTGATGTTTTTTATGTTTTTGATGTTTTTTATGTTTTTGATGTTTTTGATGTTTTTGATGTTTTTGATGTTTTTGATGTTTTTGATGTTTTTGATGTTTTTGATGTTTTTGATGTTTTTGATGTTTTGATGTTATTGATGTTTTTGATGTTTTTTTGATGTTTTTGATGTTTTTGATGTTTTGATGTTTTTGATGTTTTTGATGTTTTTGATGTTTTTGATGTTTTTGATGTTTTTGATGTTTTTGATGTTTTTGATGTTTTTGATGTTTTTGATGTTTTTGATATTTTTGATGTTTTTGATGTTATTGATGTTTTGATGTTTTTGATGTTTTTGATGTTTTTGATGTTTTTGATGTTTTTGATGTTTTTGATGTTTTTGATGTTT
Source organism: Drosophila pruinosa (assembly GCA_018150935.1). Classification (NCBI taxonomy): domain Eukaryota; kingdom Metazoa; phylum Arthropoda; class Insecta; order Diptera; family Drosophilidae; genus Drosophila; species Drosophila pruinosa. The sequence goes on from JAECWR010000399.1 coordinate 39,482, forward strand.
TTGATGTTTTTGATGTTTTTGATGTTTTTGATGTTTTTGATGTTTTTGATGTTTTTGATGTTTTTGATGTTTTTGATGTTTTTGATGTTTTTGATGTTTTTGATGTTTTTGATGTTTTTGATGTTTTTGATGTTTTTGATGTTTTTGATGTTTTTGATGTTTTTGATGTTTTTGATGTTTTTGATGTTTTTGATGTTTTTGATGTTTTTGATGTTTTTGTTGTTTTTGATGTTTTTGATGTTTTTGATGTTTATGTTGTTTTTGATGTTGTTGATGTTTTTGATGTTTTTTCTGTTTTTGTTGTTTTTGATGTTTTGATGTTTTTGATGTTTTTGATGTTTTTGATGTTTTTGATGTTTTTGATGTTTTTGATGTTTTTGATGTTTTTGATGTTTTTGATGTTTTTGATGTTTTTGATGTTTTTGATGTTTTTGATGTTTTTGATGTTTTTGATGTTATTGACTTTTTTGATGTTTGTTGATGTTTGTTGATGTTTTTGATGTTTTGATGTTTTGATGTTTTTGATGTTTTTGATATTTTTGATGTTTTTGATGTTTTTGATGTTTTTGATGTTATTGACTTTTTTGATTTTTTGACTTTTTTGATTTTTTTTGATGTTTTTGATGTTTTTGATGTTTTTGATGTGTTTTAGGTTTTTGATGTTTTTGATATTTTGATGTTTTTTCTGTTTTTGTTGTTTTTGATGTTGTTGGTGTTTTTATGTTTTTGATCTTATTATGTTTTTGTTGTTTTTGATGTTTTTGATATTTTGATGTTTTTCTGTTTTTCTTCTTTTTGATGTTTTTGATGTTTTTGATGTTTTTAATGATTTTAATGTTTTTGATGTTTTTGATGTTTTTGATGTTTTTGATGTTTTTGATGTTTTTGATGTTCTTGATATTTTGATGTTTTTTCTGTTTTTCTTCTTTTTGATCTTTTTGATAATTTTGATGTTTTTGATGTTTTTGATGTTTTTGATGTTTTTGATATTTTTGATATTTTTGATGTTTTTGATGTTTTTGATGTTTTTGATGTTTTTGTTGTTTTTGATGTTTTTGTTGTTTTTGATGTTTTGATGTTTTTGATGTTTTTGATGTTTTTGATGTTTTTGATGTTTTTGATGTTTTTGATGTTTTTGATGTTTTTGATGTTTTTGATGTTTTTGATGTTTTTGATGTTTTTGATGTTTTTGATGTTTTTGATGTTTTTAGTGTTGTTACTGTTTTTGATGTTTTTGATGTTTTTGATGTTTTTGATGTTTTTGATGTTTTTGATGTTTTTGATGTTATCGATGTTTTTGATATTTTTGATGTTTTTGATGTTTTTGATGTTTTTGATATTTTTGATGTTTTTGATGTTTTTGATATTTTTGATGTTTTTGATGTTTTTGGGGTTTTTGATGTTTTTGATATTTTGATGTTTTCTCTGTTTTTGTTGTTTTTGATGTTGTTGGTGTTTTGATGTTTTTATGTTTTTGATGTTTTTTATGTTTTTGATGTTTTTGATGTTTTGATGTTTTTGATGTTTTTGATGTTTTTGATGTTTTTGATGTTTTTGATGTTTTTGATGTTTTTGATGTTTTTGATGTTTTTGATGTTTTTGATGTTTTGATGTTTTTGATGTTTTTGATGTTTTTGATGTTTTTGATGTTTTTGATGTTTTTGATGTTTTTGATGTTTTTGATGTTTTTGATGTTTTTGATGTTTTTGATGTTTTGATGTTTTTGATGTTTTTGATGTTTTTGATGTTTTTGATGTTTTGATGTTTTTGATGTTTTTGATGTTTTTGATGTTTTTGATGTTTTTGATGTTTTTTGATGTTTTGATGTTTTTGATGTTTTTGATGTTTTTGATGTTTTTGATGTTTTTGATGTTTTGATGTTTTTGATGTTTTTGATGTTTTTGATGTTTTTGATGTTTTTGATGTTTTTGATGTTTTTGATGTTTTTGATGTTTTTGATGTTTTTGATGTTTTTGATGTTTATGTTGTTTTTGATGTTGTTGATGTTTTTGATGTTTTTTATGTTTTTGTTGTTTTGATGTTTTGATGTTTTTGATGTTTTTGATGTTTTTGATGTTTTTGATGTTTTTGATGTTTTTGATGTTTTTGATGTTTTTGATGTTTTTGATGTTTTTGATGTTTTTGATGTTTTTGATGTTTTTGATGTTTTTGATGTTTTTGATGTTTTTGATGTTTTTGATGTTTTTGATGTTTTTGATGTTTTTGATGTTTTTGATGTTTTTGATGTTATTGACTTTTTTGATGTTTGTTGATGTTTGTTGATGTTTTTGATGTTTTGATGTTTTGATGTTTTGATGTTTTGATGTTTTGATGTTTTGATGTTTTGATGTTTTTGATGTTTTTAATGTTTTTGATGTTTTTGATGTTTTTGATGTTATTGACTTTTTTGACTTTTTTGATTTTTGTTGATGTTTTTGATGTTTTGATGTTTTTGATGTGTTTTAGGTTTTTGATGTTTTTGATATTTTGATGTTTTTTCTGTTTTTGTTGTTTTTGATGTTGTTGGTGTTTTTATGTTTTTGATCTTATTATGTTTTTGATGTTTTTGTTTTTTTGATGTTTTTGATGTTTTTGATGTTTTTGATATTTTTGATGTTTTTGATGTTTTTGATGTTTTTGATGTTTTTGATGTTTTTGATGTTTTTGATGTTTTTGATGTTTTTGATATTTTGATGTTTTTCTGTTTTTCTGTTTTTCTTCTTTTTGATGTTTTTGATGTTTGTGATGTTTTTAATGTTTTTGATGTTTTTGATGTTTTTGATGTTTTTGATGTTTTTGATGTTTTTGATGTTTTTGATGTTTTTGATGTTTTTGATGTTTTTGATGTTTTTGATGTTTTAGATGTTATTGATGTTTTTGATGTTTTTGATGTTTTTGATGTTTCTGATGTTTTTGATGTTTTTGATGTTTTTTGATGTTTTTGTTGTTTTTGATTTTTTTATGGTTTTGATGTTTTTGATGTTTTGATGTTTTGATGTTTTTGATGTTTTTTCTGTTTTTCTTCTTTTTGATGTTTTTGATAATTTTGATGTTATTGATGTTTTTGATGTTTTTGATGTTTTTGATATTTTTGATATTTTTAATGTTTTTGATGTTTTTGATGTTTTTGTTGTTTTTGATGTTTTTGTTGTTTTTGATTTTTTGATGTTTTTGATGTTTTTGATGTTTTTGATGTTTTTGTTGTTTTTGATGTTTTTGATGTTTTTGATGTTTTTGATGTTTTTGATGTTTTTGATGTTTTTGATGTTTTTGATGTTTTTGATGTTTTTGATGTTTTTGATGTTTTTGATGTTTTTGATGTTTTTGATGTTTTTGATGTTTTTGATGTTTGTGTTTTGATGTTTTTGATGTTTTTGATGTTTTGATGTTTTTGATGTTTTTGATGTTTTTGATGTTTTTGATGTTTTATCTGTTTTTTCTGTTTTTGTTTTTTTGATGTTGTTGGTGTTTGATGTTTTTTATGTTTTTGATGTTATTTATGTTTTTGATGTTTTTGATGTTTTTGATGTTTTGATGTTTTTGATGTTTTTGATGTTTTGATGTTTTTGATGTTTTTGATGTTTTGATGTTTTTGATGTTTTTGATGTTTTTGATGTTTTTTGATGTTTTTGATGTTTTGATGTTTTGATGTTTTTGATGTTTTTGATGTTTTTGATGTTTTTGATGTTTTGATGTTTTGATGTTTTTGATGTTTTGATTTTTGATGTTTTTGATGTTTTTGATGTTTTTGATGTTTTTGATGTTTTTGATGTTTTTGATGTTTTGTTTTTGATGTTTTTGATGTTTTTGATGTTTTTGATGTTTTTGATGTTTTTGATGTTTTTGATGTTTTTGATGTTTTAGATGTTATTGATGTTTTTGATGTTTTTGATGTTTTTGATGTTTTTGATGTTTTTGATGTTTTTGATGTTTTGATGTTTTTGATGTTTTTGATGTTTTTGATGTTTTTTTGTTTTGTTTTTGATTTTTTATGGTTTTGATGTTTTTGATGTTTTTGATGTTTTGATGTTTTGATGTTTTTGATGTTTTTGATGTTTTTGATGTTTTTGATGTTTTTGATGTTTTTGATGTTATTGATGTTTTGATGTTTTTGATGTATTTGATGTTTTTGATGTTTTTGATGTTTTTGATGTTTTTGTTGTCTTTGATGTTTTTGATGTTTTTGAAGTTTTTGATGTTTTTGATGTTTTTGATGTTTTTGATGTTTTTGATGTTTTTGATGTTTTTGATGTTTTTGATGTTTTTGATGTTTTGATGTTTTTGATGGTTTTGATGTTTTTGATGTTTTTGATGTTTTTGATGTTTTTGATGTTTTTGATGTTTTTGATGTTTTTGATGTTTTTGATGTTTTTGATGTTTTTGATGTGTTTGATGTTTTTGATGTTTTTGATGTTTTTGATGTTTTTGATGTTTTTGATGTTTTTGATGTTTTTAATGTTGTTAATGTTTTTGATGTTTTTGATGTTTTTGATGTTCTTGATATTTTTGATGTTTTTGATGTTTTTGATGTTTTTGATGTTTTTGATGTTTTTGATGTTTTTGATGTTTTTGATGTTTTTGATGTTTTTGATGTTTTTGTTGTTTTTGATGTGTTTGATGTTTTTGATTTTATGATGTTTTTGATTTTTTGATGTTTTTGATTTTATGATGTTTTTGATGTTTTTAATTTTTTTGATTTTATGATCTTTTGATGTTTTTGATGTTTTTGATGTTTTGATGTTTTTGATGTTTTTGATGTTTTTGATGTTTTTGATGTTTTTGATGTTATTGACTTTTTTGATGTTTGTTGATGTTTTTGATGTTTTTGATGTTTTTGATGTTTTTGATGTTTTTGATGTTTTGATGTTTTTGATGTTTTTGATGTTTTTGATGTTTTTGATGTTTTTGATGTTTTTGTTGTTTTTTTTTTTTGTTTTTTTGTTGTTTTTGATGTTTTTGATGTTTTTGATGTTTTTGATGTTTTTGATGTTTTTGATGTTTTTTTTTGATGTTTTTGATGTTTTTGATGTTTTTGATGTTTTATCTGTTTTTTCTGTTTTTTTGATTTTTTGATGTTGTTGGTGTTTTGATGTTTTTGATGTTATTTATGTTTTTGATGTTTTTGATGTTTTTGATGTTTTGATGTTTTTGATGTTTTTGATGTTTTTGATGTTTTTGATGTTTTTGTTTTTGATGTTTTTGATGTTTTTGATGTTTTTGATGTTTTTGATGTTTTTGATGTTTTTGATGTTTTTGATGTTTTTGATGTTTTTGATGTTTTTGATGTTTTTGATGTTTTTGATGTTTTTGATGTTTTTGATGTTTTTGATGTTTTTGATGTTTTTGATGTTTTTGATGTTTTTGATGTTTTTGATGTTTTGATGTTTTTGATGTTTTTGATGTTTTTGATGTTTTGATGTTTTTGATGTTTTTGATGTTTTTGATGTTTTTGATGTTTTTGATGTTTTTGATGTTTTTTGATGTTTTTGTTGTTTTTGATTTTTTTATGGTTTTGATGTTTTTGATGTTTTTGATGTTTTGATGTTTTTGATGTTTTTGATGTTTTTGATGTTTTTGATGTTTTTGATGTTTTTGATGTTTTTGATGTTTTTGATGTTTTGATGTTTTTGTTTTTGATGTTTTTGATGTTTTTGATGTTTTTGATGTTTTTGATGTTTTGATGTTTTTGTTGTCTTTGATGTTTTTGATGTTTTTGAAGTTTTTGATGTTTTTGATGTTTTTGATGTTTTGATGTTTTTGATGTTTTTGATGTTTTTGATGTTTTTGATGTTTTTGATGTTTTTGATGTTTTTGATGTTTTTGATGTTTTTGATGTTTTTGATGTTTTTGATGTTTTTGATGTTATGATGTTTTTGATGGTTTTGATGTTTTTGATGTTTTTGATGTTTTTTTTTGATGTTTTTGATGTTTTTGATGTTTTTAATGTTGTTAATGTTTTTGATGTTTTTGATGTTTTTGATGTTTTTGATGTTTTTGATGTTTTTGATGTTTTTGATGTTTTTGATGTTTTTGATGTTTTTGATGTTTTTGATGTTTTTGATGTTTTTGATGTTTTTGATGTTTTTGATGTTTTTGATGTTTTTGTTGTTTTTGATGTTTTTGATGTTTTTGATTTTTTGATGTTTTTGATTTTTTGATGTTTTTGATGTTTTTAATTTTTTTGATTTTATGATCTTTTGATGTTTTTGATGTTTTTGATGTTTTTGATGTTTTTGATGTTTTTGATGTTTTTGATGTTTTTGATGTTTTTGATGTTTTTGATGTTTTTGATGTTTTAGATGTTTTTGATGTTTTTGATGTTTTTGATGTTTTTGATGTTTCTGATGTTTTTGATGTTTTTGATGTTTTTGATGTTTTTGATGTTTTTGATGTTTTTTATGTTTTTGATGTTTTTGATGTTTTTGATGTTTTTGATGTTTTTGATGTTTTTTCTGTTTTTCATGTTTTTGATGTTTTTGATAGTTTTGATGTTTTTGATGTTTTTGATGTTTTTGATGTTTTTGATGTTTTTGATGTTTTTGATGTTTTTGATGTTTTTGATGTTTTTGTTGTTTTTGATGTTTTTGTTGTTTTTGATGTTTTTGATGTTTTTGATGTTTTTGATGTTTTTGATGTTTTTGATGTTTTTGATGTTTTTGATGTTTTTGATGTTTTTGATGTTTTTGATGTTTTTGATGTTTTTGATGTTTTTGATGTTTTTGATGTTTTGATGTTTTTGATGTTTTGATGTTTTTGATGTTTTTGATGTTTTTGATGTTTTTGATGTTTTTGATGTTTTGATGTTTTTGATGTTTTTGATGTTTTTGATTTTGTTTTTGATGTTTTGATGTTTTTGATGTTTTTGATGTTTTTGATGTTTTTGATGTTTTGATCTGTTTTTGATGTTTTTTTTTTTTGATGTTTTTGGTGTTTGATGTTTTTGATGTTTTTGATGTTATTTATGTTTTTGATGTTTTTGATGTTTTTGATGTTTTTGATGTTTTTGATGTTTTTGATGTTTTTGATGTTTTTGATGTTTTTGATGTTTTTGATGTTTTTGATGTTTTTGATGTTTTTGATGTTTTGATGTTTTTGATGTTTTTGATGTTTTTGATGTTTTTGATGTTTTTGATATTTTTGATGTTTTTGATGTTTTTGATGTTTTTGATGTTTTTGATGTTTTTGATGTTTTTGATGTTTTGATGTTTTTGATGTTTTTGATGTTTTTGATGTTTTGATGTTTTTGATGTTTTTGATGTTTTTGATGTTTTTGATTTTTGATGTTTTTGATGTTTTTGATGTTTTTGATGTTTTTGATGTTTTTGATGTTTTTGATGTTTTGATGTTTTTGATGTTTTTGATGTTTTTGTTTTGATGTTTTTGATGTTTTTTGATGTTTTTGTTGTTTTTGATTTTTTTATGGTTTTGATGTTTTGATGTTTTTGATGTTTTGATGTTTTGATGTTTTGATGTTTTTGATGTTTTTGATGTTTTTGATGTTTTTGATGTTTTTGATGTTTTTGATGTTTTTGATGTTTTGATGTTTTTGATGTTTTTGATGTTTTTGATGTTTTTGATGTTTTTGATGTTTTGATGTTTTTGATGTTTTTGATGTTTTTGATGTTTTTGATGTTTTGATGTTTTGATGTTTTTGATGTTTTGATGTTTTTGATGTTTTTGATGTTTTTGATGTTTTTGATGTTTTTGATGTTTTTGATGTTTTTGATGTTTTGATGTTTTTGATGGTTTTGATGTTTTTGATGTTTTTGATGTTTTTGATGTTTTTGATGTTTTTGATGTTTTTGATGTTTTTGATGTTTTGATGTTTTTGATGTTTTTGATGTTTTTGATGTTTTTGATGTTTTTGATGTTTTTGATGTTTTTGATGTTTTTGATGTTTTTGATGTTTTTGATGTTTTTAATGTTTTTGATGTTTTTGATGTTTTTGATGTTTTTGATATTTTTGATGTTTTTGATGTTTTTGATGTTTTTGATGTTTTTGATGTTTTTGATGTTTTTGATGTTTTTGATGTTTTTGATGTTTTTGATGTTTTTGATGTTTTGATGTTTTTGATGTTTTGATGTGTTTGATGTTTTTGATTTTTTGATGTTTTTGATTTTTTGATGTTTTTGATGTTTTTAATTTTTTGATTTTATGATCTTTTGATGTTTTTGATGTTTTTGATGTTTTTGATGTTTTTGATGTTTTTGATGTTTTTGATGTTTTTGATGTTTTTGATGTTTTTGATGTTATTGACTTTTTTGATGTTTGTTGATGTTTTTGATGTTTTGATGTTTTTGATGTTTTTGATGTTTTTGATGTTTTGATGTTTTTGATGTTTTTGATGTTTTTGATGTTTTTGATGTTTTTGATGTTTTTGATGTTTTTGATGTTTTTGATGTTTTTGATGTTTTTGATGTTTTTGATGTTTTTGATGTTTTTGAGGTTTTTGATGTTTTTGATGTTTTTGGGGTTTTTAATGTTTTTGATATTTTGATGTTTTATCTGTTTTTTCTGTTTTTGTTTTTTTGATGTTGTTGGTGTTTGATGTTTTTGATGTTATTTATGTTTTTGATGTTTTTAATGTTTTTGATGTTTTGATGTTTTTGATGTTTTTGATGTTTTTGATGTTTTTGATGTTTTTGATGTTTTTGATTTTTTTTGATGTTTTTGATGTTTTTGATGTTTTTGATGTTTTTGATGTTTTTGATGTTTTTGATGTTTTTGATGTTTTTGATGTTTTTGATGTTTTTGATGTTTTTGATGTTTTTGATGTTTTTGATGTTTTTGATGTTTTTGATGTTTTTGATGTTTTTGATGTTTTTGATGTTTTTGATGTTTTTGATGTTTTTGATGTTTTTGATGTTTTTGATGTTTTTTGATGTTTTTGTTGTTTTTGATTTTTTTATGGTTTTGATGTTTTTGATGTTTTTGATGTTTTTGATGTTTTTGATGTTTTTGATGTTTTTGATGTTTTGATGTTTTTGATGTTTTTGATGTTTTTGATGTTTTTGATGTTTTTGATGTTTTGATGTTTTTGATGTTTTTGATGTTTTGATGTTTTTGATGTTTTTGATGTTTTTGATGTTTTTGATGTTTTTGATGTTTTTGATGTTTTGATGTTTTTGATGTTTTTGTTTTTTTGATGTTTTTGATGTTTTTGATGTTTTTGATGTTTTTGATGTTTTTGATGTTTTTGATGTTTTTGATGTTTTTGATGTTTTTGATGTTTTTGATGTTTTTGATGTTTTTTTTGATGTTTTTGATGTTTTTGATGTTTTTGATGTTTTTGATGTTTTGATGTTTTGATGTTTTTGATGTTTTGATGTTTTTGATGTTTTTGATGTTTTTGATGTTTTTGATGTTTTTGATGTTTTTGATGTTGTTAATGTTTTTGATGTTTTTGATGTTTTGATGTTTTTGATGTTTTTGATGTTTTTGATGTTTTTGATGTTTTTGATGTTTTGATATTTTTGATGTTTTTGATGTTTTTGATATTTTTGATGTTTTTGATGTTTTTGATGTTTTTGATGTTTTTGTTGTTTTTGATGTTTTTGATGTTTTTGATTTTATGATGTTTTTGATTTTATGATGTTTTTGATGTTTTTAATTTTTTTGATTTTATGATCTTTTGATGTTTTTGATGTTTTTGATGTTTTTGATGTTTTTGATGTTTTTGATGTTTTTGATGTTTTTGATGTTTTTGATGTTTTTGATGTTTTTGATGTTTTTGATGTTTTGATGTTTTGATGTTTTGATGGTTTTGATGTTTTTGATGTTTTTGATGTTTTTGATGTTTTTGATGTTTTTGATGTTTTTGATGTTTTTGATGTTTTTGATGTTTTGATGTTTTTGATGTTTTTGATGTTTTGATGTTTTTGATGTTTTTGATGTTTTTGATGTTTTTGATGTTTTGATGTTTTTGATGTTTTTGATGTTTTTGATGTTTTTGATGTTTTGATGTTTTTGATGTTTTTGATGTTTTTGATGTTTTTGATGTTTTTGATGTTTTTGATGTTTTTGATGTTTTTGATGTTTTTGATGTTTTTGATATTTTTGATATTTTTAATGTTTTTGATGTTTTTGATGTTTTTGTTGTTTTTTGATTTTTTGATGTTTTTGATGTTTTTGATGTTTTTGATGTTTTTGATGTTTTTGATGTTTTGATGTTTTGATGTTTTTGATGTTTTTGATGTTTTTGATGTTTTTGATGTTTTTTTTTTGATGTTTTTGTTGTTTTTGATTTTTTGATGGTTTTGATGTTTTTGATGTTTTTGATGTTTTGATGTTTTTGATGTTTTTGATGTTTTTGATGTTTTTGATGTTTTTGATGTTTTTGATGTTTTTGATGTTTTTTGATGTTTTTGATGTTTTTGATGTTTTTGATGTTTTTGATGTTTTTGATGTTTTTGATGTTTTTGATGTTTTTGATGTTTTGATGTTTTTGATGTTTTGATGTTTTTGATGTTTTGATGTTTTTGATGTTTTGATGTTTTGATGTTTTGATGTTTTGATGTTTGTTTTTGATGTTTTTGATGTTTTTGATGTTTTTGATGTTTTTGATGTTTTTGATGTTTTTGATGTTTTTGATGTTTTTGATGTTTTTGATGTTTTTGATGTTTTTGATGTTTTTGATGTTTTTGATGTTATGATGTTTTTGATGTTTTTGATGTTTTGATGTTTTTGATGTTTTTGATGTTTTTGATGTTTTTGATGTTTTTAATGTTGTTAATGTTTTTGATGTTTTTGATGTTTTTGATGTTTTTGATGTTTTTGATGTTTTTGATGTTTTTGATGTTTTTGATATTTTTGATGTTTTTGATGTTTTTGATATTTTTGATGTTTTTGATGTTTTTGATGTTTTTGTTGTTTTTGATGTTTTTGATGTTTTTGATTTTATGATGTTTTTGATTTTATGATGTTTTTGATGTTTTTGATTTTTTTTTTGATTTTTTGATCTTTTGATGTTTTTGATGTTTTTGATGTTTTTGATGTTTTTGATGTTTTTGATGTTTTTGATGTTTTTGATGTTTTTGATGTTTTTGATGTTTTGATGTTTTTGATGGTTTTGATGTTTTTGATGTTTTTGATGTTTTTGATGTTTTTGATGTTTTTGATGTTTTTGATGTTTTTGATGTTTTTGATGTTTTTGATGTTGTTAATGTTTTGATGTTTTGATGTTTTTGATGTTTTTGATGTTTTTGATGTTTTTGATGTTTTTGATGTTTTTGATGTTTTTGATGTTTTTGATGTTTTTGATATTTTTGATGTTTTTGATGTTTTTGATGTTTTTGATAATTTTGATGTTATTGATGTTTTTGATGTTTTTGATATTTTTGATATTTTTAATGTTTTTGAGGTTTTTGATGTTTTTGTTGTTATTGATGTTTTTGTTGTTTTTGATTTTTTGATGTTTTTGATGTTATTTATGTTTTTGATGTTTTTAATGTTTTTGATGTTTTGATGTTTTTGATGTTTTTGATGTTTTTGATGTTTTTGATGTTTTTGATGTTTTTGATGTTTTTGATGTTTTTGATGTTTTTGATGTTTTTGATGTTTTTGATGTTTTTGATGTTTTTGATGTTTTTGATGTTTTTGATGTTTTTGATGTTTTTGATGTTTTTGATGTTTTTTGTGTTTTTGATGTTTTTTGATGTTTTTGATGTTTTTGATGTTTTTGATGTTTTTGATGTTTTTGATGTTTTTGATGTTTTGATGTTTTTGATGTTTTTGATGTTTTTGATGTTTTTGATGTTTTTGATGTTTTTGATGTTTTTGATGTTTTTGTTGTTTTTGATTTTTTATGGTTTTGATGTTTTTGATGTTTTTGATGTTTTGATGTTTTTGATGTTTTTGATGTTTTTGATGTTTTTGATGTTTTTGATGTTTTTGATGTTTTGATGTTTTTGATGTTTTTGATGTTTTTGATGTTTTGATGTTTTTGATGTTTTTGATGTTTTTGATGTTTTTGATGTTTTTGATATTTTGATTTTTTGATGTTTTTGATGTTTTTGATGTTTTTGATGTTTTTGATGTTTTTGATGTTTTTAATGTTTTTGATGTTTTTGATGTTTTTGATGTTTTTGATGTTTTTGATGTTTTTGTTGTTTTTGATGTGTTTGATGTTTTTGATTTTATGATGTTTTTGATTTTATGATGTTTTTGATGTTTTTAATTTTTTTGATTTTATGATCTTTTGATGTTTTTGATGTTTTTGATGTTTTTGATGTTTTTGATGTTTTTGATGTTTTTGATGTTTTTGATGTTATTGACTTTTTTGATGTTTGTTGATGTTTTTGATGTTTTGATGTTTTTGATGTTTTTGATGTTTTTGATGTTTTTGTTGTTTTGATGTTTTTGATGTTTTTGATGTTTTTGATGTTTTTGATGTTTTTGATGTTTTTGATGTTTTTGATTTTTTTATGTTTTTTCTGTTTTTGATGTTTTTGATGTTTTCGATGTTTTTGAGGTTTTTGATGTTTTTGATGTTTTTGGGGTTTTTAATGTTTTTGATATTTTGATGTTTTATCTGTTTTTTCTGTTTTTGATGTTGTTGGTGTTTGATGTTTTTTATGTTTTTGATGTTTTTTATGTTTTTGATGTTTTTGATGTTTTTGATGTTTTTGATGTTTTTGATGTTTTTGATGTTTTTGATGTTTTTGATGTTTTTGATGTTTTTGATGTTTTTGATGTTTTTGATGTTTTTGATGTTTTTGATGTTTTTGATGTTTTTGATGTTTTTGATGTTTTGATGTTTTGATGTTTTTTGATGTTTTTGATGTTTTTGATGTTTTTGATGTTTTGATGTTTTTGATGTTTTTGATGTTTTTGATGTTTTTGATGTTTTGATGTTTTTGATGTTTTTGATGTTTTTGATGTTTTTGATGTTTTTGATGTTTTTGATGTTTTTGATGTTTTTGATGTTTTTGATGTTTTTGATGTTTTTGATGTTTTTGATGTTTTTGATGTTTTGATGTTTTTGATGTTTTTGATGTTTTTGATGTTTTTGATGTTTTTGATGTTTTTGATGTTTTGATGTTTTTGATGTTTTTGATGTTTTTGATGTTTTTGATGTTTTTGATGTTTTTGATGTTTTTGTTTTGTTTTTGATGTTTTTGATGTTTTTGATGTTTTGATGTTTTTGATGTTTTTGATGTTTTTTGATGTTTTTGATGTTTTTGATGTTTTTGATGTTTTTGATGTTTTTGATGTTTTTGATGTTTTTGATGTTTTGATGTTTTTGATGTTTTTGATGTTTTTGATGTTTTTGATGTTTTTGATGTTTTTGATGTTTTTGATGTTTTGATGTTTTTGATGTTTTTGATGTTTTGATTTTTTGATGTTTTTGATTTTTTGATGTTTTTGATGTTTTTGATGTTTTTTTGATTTTATGATGTTTTGATGTTTTTGATGTTTTGATGTTTTTGATGTTTTTGATGTTTTTGATGTTTTGATGTTTTGATGTTTTGATGTTTTGATGTTTTTGATGTTTTTGATGTTTTTGATGTTTTTGATGTTTTTGATGTTTTGATGTTTTTGATGTTTTTGATGTTTTTGATGTTTTTGATGTTTTTGATGTTTTTGATGTTTTTGATGTTTTTGATGTTTTTGATGTTTTTGATGTTTTTGATTTTGATGTTTTTGATGTTTTTGATGTTTTTGATTGTTTTTGATGTTTTTGATGTTTTTGATGTTTTTGATGTTTTTGATGTTTTGATGTTTTGATGTTTTTGATGTTTTTGATGTTTTGTGATGTTTTTGATGTTTTTGATGTTTTGATGTTTTTGATGTTTTTGATGTTTTTGATGTTTTTGATGTTTTTGATGTTTTTGATGTTTTTGATGTTTTGATGTTTTTGATGTTTTTGATGTTTTTGATGTTTTTGATGTTTTGATGTTTTTGATGTTTTTGATGTTTTTGATGTTTTTGATGTTTTTGTTTTGATGTTTTGATGTTTTTGATGTTTTTGATGTTTTTGATGTTTTTGATGTTTTTGATGTTTTTGATGTTTTTGATGTTTTTGTTGTTTTTGATGTGTTTGATGTTTTTGATTTTATGATGTTTTTGATTTTATGATGTTTTTGATGTTTTTAATTTTTTTGATTTTTTGATGTTTTTGATGTTTTTGATGTTTTTGATGTTTTGATGTTTTTGATGTTTTTGATGTTTTTGATGTTTTTGATGTTTTTGATGTTTTTGATGTTTTTGATGTTTGTTGATGTTTTTGATGTTTTGATGTTTTGATGTTTTTGATGTTTTTGATGTTTTTGATGTTTTGATGTTTTTGATGTTTTTGATGTTTTTGATGTTTTTGATGTTTTTGATGTTTTTGATGTTTTTGATGTTTTTGATGTTTTGATGTTTTTGATGTTTTTGATGTTTTTGATGTTTTTGATGTTTTTGATGTTTTTGATGTTTTTGATGTTTTTGATGTTTTTGATGTTTTTGATATTTTGATGTTTTTGATGTTTTTGATGTTTTTGATGTTTTTTGTTTTGTTGGTGTTTGATGTTTTTGATGTTTTTTGATGTTTTGATGTTTTTGATGTTTTTGATGTTTTTGATGTTTTGATGTTTTTGATGTTTTTGATGTTTTTGATGTTTTGATGTTTTTGATGTTTTTGATGTTTTTGATGTTTTTGATGTTTTTTGATGTTTTGATGTTTTTGATGTTTTTGATGTTTTTGATGTTTTGATGTTTTTGATGTTTTGATGTTTTTGATGTTTTTGATGTTTTGATGTTTTTGATGTTTTTGATGTTTTGATGTTTTTGATGTTTTTGATGTTTTTGATGTTTTTGATGTTTTTGATGTTTTTGATGTTTTTGATGTTTTTGATGTTTTTGATGTTTTTGATGTTTTTGATGTTTTTGATGTTTTTGATGTTTTTGATGTTTTTGATGTTTTTGATGTTTTTGATGTTTTTGATGTTTTTGATGTTTTGATGTTTTTGATGTTTTTGATGTTTTTGATGTTTTTGATGTTTTTGATGTTTTTGATGTTTTTGATGTTTTTGATGTTTTTGATGTTTTTGATGTTTTTGATGTTGTTAATGTTTTTGATGTTTTTGATGTTTTTGATGTTTTTGATGTTTTTGATGTTTTTGATGTTTTTGATGTTTTTGATGTTTTTGATGTTTTTGATGTTTTTGATGTTTTTGATGTTTTTGATGTTTTTGATGTTTTTGATGTTTTTGATGTTTTTGATGTTTTTGATGTTTTTGATGTTTTTGATGTTTTTGATGTTTTTGATTTTTTGATGTTTTTGATGTTTTTTGATTTTTTTGATTTTATGATGTTTTTGATGTTTTTGATGTTTTTGATGTTTTTGATGTTTTTGATGTTTTTGATGTTTTTGATGTTTTTGATGTTTTTGATGTTTTTGATGTTTTTGATGTTTTTGATGTTTTTGATGTTTTTGATGTTTTTGATGTTTTTGATGTTTTTGATGTTTTTGATGTTTTTGATGTTTTTGATGTTTTTGATGTTTTTGTTTTTTTTGATGTTTTTGATGTTTTTGATGTTTTTGATGTTTTTGATGTTTTTGATGTTTTTGATGTTTTTGATGTTTTTGATGTTTTTGATGTTTTTGATGTTTTTGATGTTTTTGATGTTTTTGATGTTTTTGATGTTTTTGATGTTTTGATGTTTTTTGTTTTGATGTTTTTGATGTTTTTGATGTTTTTGATGTTTTTGATGTTTTTGATGTTTTTGATGTTTTTGATTTTTTGATGTTTTTATCTTTTTTTTGTTTTTTTTGTTTTTGATGTTGTTGATGTTTTGATGTTTTTGATGTTTTTGATGTTATTTATGTTTTGATGTTTTTGATGTTTTTGATGTTTTTGATGTTTTTGATGTTTTTGATGTTTTTGATGTTTTTGATGTTTTTGATGTTTTTGATGTTTTTGATGTTTTTGATGTTTTTGATGTTTTTGATGTTTTTGATGTTTTTGATGTTTTTGATGTTTTTGATGTTTTTGATTTTTTGATGTTTTTGATGTTTTGATGTTTTGATGTTTTGATGTTTTTGATGTTTTTGATGTTTTTGATGTTTTTGATGTTTTTGATGTTATTGATGTTTTTGATGTTTTTGATGTTTTTGATGTTTTTGATGTTTTGATGTTTTTGATGTTTTTGATGTTTTTGATGTTTTTGATGTTTTGATGTTTTTGATGTTTTTGATGTTTTTTTGATGTTTTTGATGTTTTTGATGTTTTTGATGTTTTTGATGTTTTTGATGTTTTGATGTTTTTGATGTTTTTGATATTTTGATGTTTTGATGTTTTTTTCTGTTTTTGATTTTTTTGATGTTGTTGGTGTTTGATGTTTTTGATGTTTTTGATGTTTTTTATGTTTTTGATGTTTTTGATGTTTTTGATGTTTTTGATGTTTTTGATGTTTTTGATGTTTTTGATGTTTTTGATGTTTTTGATGTTTTTGATGTTTTTGATTTTTTTGATGTTTTTGATGTTTTTTTGATGTTTTTGATGTTTTTGATGTTTTGATGTTTTGATGTTTTTGATGTTTTTGATGTTTTTGATGTTTTTGATGTTTTTGATGTTTTTGATGTTTTTGATTTTTTTGATTTTTGTTGATGTTTTTGATGTTTTTGATGTTTTTGATGTTTTTGATGTTTTTGATGTTTTTGATGTTTTTGATGTTTTTGATGTTTTTGATGTTTTGATGTTTTTTCTGTTTTTGTTGTTTTTGATGTTGTTGGTGTTTTGATGTTTTTGATCTTATTATGTTTTTGATGTTTTTGTTTTTTTGATGTTTTTGATGTTTTTGATGTTTTTGATGTTTTTGATGTTTTTGATGTTTTTGATGTTTTTGATGTTTTTGATGTTTTTGATGTTTTTGATGTTTTTGATGTTTTTGATGTTTTTGATGTTTTTGATGTTTTTGATGTTTTTGATGTTTTTGATGTTTTTGATGTTTTTGATGTTTTTGATGTTTTTGATGTTTTTGTTTTTTTGATTTTTTTGATGGTTTTGATGTTTTTGATGTTTTTGATGTTTTTGACTTTTTTGATGTTTTTGATGTTTTTGATGTTTTTGATGTTTTTGATGTTTTTGATGTTTTTGATGTTTTTGATGTTTTTGATGTTTTTGATGTTTTTGATGTTTTTGATGTTTTTGATGTTTTTTGATGTTTTTGATGTTTTTGATGTTTTTGATGTTTTTGATGTTTTTGTTGTTTTTGATGTTTTTGATGTTTTTGATGTTTTTGATGTTTTTGATGTTTTTTGATGTTTTTGATATTTTTGATGTTTTTGATGTTTTTGATGTTTTTGATGTTTTTGATGTTTTTGATGTTTTTGATGTTTTTGATGTTTTTGATGTTTTTGATGTTTTGATGTTTTTGATGTTTTTGATGTTTTTGATGTTTTTGATTTTTGATGTTTTTGATGTTTTTGATGTTTTTGATGTTTTTGATGTTTTGATGTTTTTGATGTTTTTGATGTTTTTGATGTTTTTGATGTTTTTGATGTTTTTGATGTTTTTGATGTTTTGATGTTTTTGATGTTTTTGATGTTTTTGATGTTTTTGATGTTTTTGATGTTTTTGATGTTTTTGATGTTTTTGATGTTTTTGATGTTTTGATGTTTTTGATGTTTTTGATGTTTTTTGATGTTTTTGATGTTTTGATGTTTTTGATGTTTTGATGTTTTTGATGTTTTTGATGTTTTTGATGTTTTTGATGTTTTTGATGTTTTTGATGTTTTGATGTTTTTGATGTTTTTGATGTTTTTGATGTTTTTGTTTTTTTGATGTTTTTGATGTTTTTGATGTTTTTGATGTTTTTGATGTTTTGATTTTTGATGTTTTTGATGTTTTTGATGTTTTTGATGTTTTTGATGTTTTTGATGTTTTTGATGTTTTTGATGTTTTTGATGTTTTTGATGTTTTTGATGTTTTTGATGTTTTTGATGTTTTTGATGTTTTTGATGTTTTGATGTTTTTGATGTTTTGATGTTTTTGATGTTTTGATGTTTTTGATGTTTTTGATGTTTTTGATGTTTTTGATGTTTTTGATGTTTTTTGATGTTTTTGATGTTTTTGATGTTTTTGATGTTTTGATGTTTTTGATGTTTTTGATGTTTTTGATGTTTTTGATGTTTTTGATGTTTTGATGTTTTTGATGTTTTTGATGTTTTTGATGTTTTTGATGTTTTGATGTTTTTGATGTTTTTGATGTTTTTGATGTTTTTGATGTTTTTGATGTTTTTGATGTTTTTGATGTTTTTGATGTTTTTGATGTTTTTGATGTTTTCGATGTTTTTGAGGTTTTTGATGTTTTTGATGTTTTTGGGGTTTTTGATGTTTTTGATATTTTGATGTTTTATCTGTTTTTTCTGTTTTTGTTTTTTTGATGTTTTTGATGTTTGCGATGTTTTTGATGTTTTTGATGTTTTTGATGTTTTTGATGTTTTTGATGTTTTTGATGTTTTTGATGTTTTTGATGTTTTTGATGTTTTTGATGTTTTTGATGTTTTTGATGTTTTTGATGTTTTTGATGTTTTGATGTTTTTGATGTTTTTGATGTTTTGATGTTTTGATGTTTTTGATGTTTTTGATGTTTTTGATGTTTTTGATGTTTTGATGTTTTTGATGTTTTTGATTTTTTTGATGTTTTTGATGTTTTTGATGTTTTGATGTTTTGATGTTTTTGATGTTTTTGATGTTTTTGATGTTTTTGATGTTATTGATGTTTTGACTGTTTTTGATGTTTTTGATGTTTTTGATGTTTTTGATGTTTTTGATGTTTTTGATGTTTTTGATGTTTTGATGTTTTTGATGTTTTTGATGTTTTTAATGTTTTCGATGTTTTTGAGGTTTTTGATGTTTTTGATGTTTTTGGGGTTTTTGATGTTTTTGATATTTTGATGTTTTATCTGTTTTTGTTTTTTTGATGTTGTTGGTGTTTGATGTTTTTTATGTTTTTGATGTTATTTATGTTTTTGATGTTTTTGATGTTTTGATGTTTTTGATGTTTTTGATGTTTTTGATGTTTTTGATGTTTTTGATGTTTTTGATGTTTTTGATGTTTTTGATTTTTTTGATGTTTTATTGATGTTTTTGATGTTTTTGATGTTTTTGATGTTTTTGATGTTTTGATGTTTTGATGTTTTGATGTTTTTGATGTTTTTGATATTTTTGATGTTTTTGATGTTTTTGATGTTTTTGATGTTATTGACTTTTTTGACTTTTTTGATTTTTGTTGATGTTTTTGATGTTTTGATGTTTTTGATGTTTTTGATGTTTTTGATGTGTTTGAGGTTTTTGATGTTTTTGATGTTTTTGATATTTTGATGTTTTTTCTGTTTTTGTTGTTTTTGATGTTGTTGGTGTTTTGATGTTTTTGACTTTATTATGTTTTTGATGTTTTTGTTTTTTTTTGATGTTTTTGATGTTTTTGATGTTTTTGATGTTTTTGATGTTTTTGATGTTTTTGATGTTTTTGATGTTTTTGATGTTTTTGATGTTTTTGATGTTTTTGATGTTTTTGATGTTTTTGATGTTTTTGATGTTTTGATGTTTTTGATGTTTTTGATGTTTTTGATGTTTTGATGTTTTTGATGTTTTTGATGTTTTTGATGTTTTTGATGTTTTTGATGTTTTGATGTTTTTGATGTTTTTGATGTTTTTGATTTTTTTGATGGTTTTGATGTTTTTGATGTTTTTGATGTTTTTGATGTTTTTGATGTTTTTGATGTTTTTGATGTTTTTGATGTTTTTGATGTTTTGATGTTTTTGATGTTTTTGATGTTTTTGATGTTTTGATGTTTTGATGTTTTTGATGTTTTTGATGTTTTTGATGTTTTTAATGTTTTTGATGTTTTTTTTATGTTTTTGATGTTTTTGATGTTTTTGATGTTTTTGATGTTTTTGATGTTTTTGATGTTTTTGATTTTTTGATGTTTTTGATGTTTTTGTTGTTTTTGATGTTTTTGATGTTTTTGATGTTTTTGATTTTATGATGTTTTTGATGTTTTTGATGTTTTTGATGTTTTGATGTTTTTGATGTTTTGATGTTTTTGATGTTTTTGATGTTTTTGATGTTTTTGATGTTTTTGATGTTTTTGATGTTTTTGATGTTTTTGATGTTTTTGATATTTTGATGTTTTTGATGTTTTTGATGTTTTGATGTTTTTGATGTTTTTGATGTTTTTGATGTTTTTAATGTTTTTGATGTTTTTATGTATTTGATGTTTTTGATGTTTTTGATGTTTTTGATGTTTTTGATGTTTTTGATGTTTTGATGTTTTGATGTTTTTGATGTTTTGATGTTTTTGATGTTTTTGATGTTTTTGATGTTTTTAGTGTTTTGATGTTTTTGATGTTTTTGATGTTTTTGATGTTTTTGATGTTATTGATGTTTTTGATGTTTTTGATGTTTTTGATGTTTTTGATGTTTTTGATGTTTTGATGTTTTTGAATTTTTGATGTTTTTGATATTTTGATGTTTTTGATGTTTTTGTTATTTTGATGTTGTTGATGTTTTGATGTTTTTGATGTTTTTTAGATGTTTTGATGTTTTTGATGTTTTTGATGTTTTGATGTTTTTGATGTTTTTGATGTTTTTGATGTTTTTGATGTTTTTGATGTTTTTGATGTTTTTGATGTTTTTGATGTTTTTGATGTTTTGATGTTTTTGATGTTTTTGATGTTTTTGATGTTTTGATGTTTTGATGTTTTTTGATGTTTTTGATGTTTTTTTGATGTTTTTGATGTTTTTGATGTTTTTGATGTTTTTGATGTTTTTGATGTTTTTGATGTTTTTGTTTTGATGTTTTTGATGTTTTTGATGTTTTTGATGTTTTTGATGTTTTTGATGTTTTTGATGTTTTTGATGTTTTTGATGTTTTTGATGTTTTTGATGTTTTTGATGTTTTTGATGTTTTTGATGTTTTTGATGTTTTTGATGTTTTGATGTTTTTGATGTTTTTGATGTTTTTGATGTTTTGATGTTTTTGATGTTTTGATGTTTTTGATGTTTTTGATGTTTTTGATGTTTTGATGTTTTGATGTTTTTGATGTTTTTGATGTTTTTGATGTTTTTGATGTTTTGATGTTTTTGATGTTTTTGATGTTTTTGATGTTTTTGATGTTTTTGATGTTTTTGATGTTTTTTGATGTTTTTTTGTTGTTTTTGATGTTTTGATGTTTTTGATGTTTTTGATGTTTTTGATGTTTTTGATGTTTTGATGTTTTTGATTTTTTGATGTTTTTGATGTTTTTGATGTTTTTACTGTTGTTACTGTTTTTGATGTTTTTGATGTTTTTGATGTTTTTTGATGTTTTTGATGTTTTTGATGTTTTTGATGTTATTGATGTTTTTGATGTTTTTTGATGTTTTTGATGTTTTTGATGTTTTGATGTTTTTGATGTTTTTGATGTTTTTGATGTTTTTGATGGTTTTTGATGTTTTTGATATTTTGATGTTTTTCTGTTTTTGTTGTTTTTGATGTTGTTGGTGTTTTGATGTTTTTTGATGTTTTTGATGTTTTTGATGTTTTGATGTTTTGATGTTTTTGATGTTTTTGATGTTTTTGATGTTTTTGATGTTTTTGATGTTTTTGATGTTTTTGATGTTTTGATGTTTTTGATGTTTTTGATGTTTTTGATGTTTTTGATGTTTTTGATGTTTTTGATGTTTTTGATGTTTTTGATGTTTTTGATGTTTTTGATGTTTTGATGTTTTTGATGTTTTTGATGTTTTTGATGTTTTTGATGTTTTTGATGTTTTTGATGTTTTGATGTTTTTGATGTTTTTGATGTTTTTGATGTTTTTGATGTTTTGATGTTTTTGATGTTTTGATGTTTTTGATGTTTTTGATGTTTTTGATGTTTTTGATGTTTTTGATGTTTTTGATGTTTTTGATGTTTTGATGTTTTTGATGTTTTTGATGTTTTGATGTTTTTGATGTTTTTGATGTTTTTGATGTTTTTGATGTTTTTGATGTTTTTGATGTTTTTGATGTTTTTGATGTTTTTGATGTTTTTGATGTTTTTGATGTTTTTGATGTTTTTGATGTTTTTGATGTTTTTGATGTTTTTGATGTTTTTGATGTTTATGTTGTTTTTGATGTTGTTGATGTTGTTGATGTTTTTTTTTGTTTTTGATGTTTTGATGTTTTGATGTTTTGATGTTTTTGATGTTTTTGATGTTTTTGATGTTTTTGATGTTTTTGATGTTTTTGATGTTTTTTGATGTTTTTGATGTTTTTGATGTTTTTGATGTTTTTGATGTTTTTTGATGTTTTTGATGTTTTGATGTTTTTGATGTTTTTGATGTTTTTGTTGTTTTTGATGTTTTGATGTTTTTGATGTTTTTGATGTTTTTGATGTTTTTGATGTTTTTGATGTTTTGATGTTTTTGATGTTTTTGATGTTTTTGATGTTTTTGATGTTTTTGATGTTTTTGATGTTTTTGATGTTTTTGATGTTTTTGATGTTTTTGATGTTTTTGATGTTTTTGATGTTTTTGATGTTTTTGTTTTTTTGATGTTGTTGATGTTTTTGATGTTTTTGATGTTTTTGATGTTTTTGATGTTTTTGATGTTTTTGATGTTTTTGATGTTTTTGATGTTTTTGATGTTTTTGATGTTTTTGATGTTTTTGATGTTTTTGATGTTTTTGATGTTTTTGATGTTTTTGATGTTTTTGATGTTTTTGATGTTTTTGATGTTTTTGATGTTTTTGATGTTTTTGATGTTTTTGATGTTTTTGATGTTTTTGATGTTTTTGATGTTTTTGATGTTTTTGATGTTTTTGATGTTATTGACTTTTTTGATGTTTGTTGATGTTTTTGATGTTTTGATGTTTTGATGTTTTGATGTTTTTGATGTTTTTGATGTTTTTGATGTTTTTGATGTTTTTGATGTTTTTGATGTTATTGACTTTTTTGACTTTTTTGATTTTTGTTGATGTTTTTGATGTTTTGATGTTTTTGATGTTTTTGATGTTTTTGATGTTTTTGATGTTTGAGGTTTTTGATGTTTTTGATGTTTTTGATATTTTGATGTTTTTTCTGTTTTTGTTGTTTTTGATGTTGTTGGTGTTTTGATGTTTTTGATCTTATTATGTTTTTGATGTTTTTGTTTTTTTGATGTTTTTGATGTTTTTGATGTTTTTGATGTTTTTGATGTTTTTGATGTTTTTGATGTTTTTGATGTTTTTGATGTTTTTGATGTTTTTGATGTTTTTGATGTTTTTGATGTTTTTGATGTTTTTGATGTTTTTGATGTTTTTGATGTTTTTGATGTTTTTTGATGTTTTTGTTGTTTTTGATTTTTTTATGGTTTTGATGTTTTTGATGTTTTTGATGTTTTTGATGTTTTTGATGTTTTTGATGTTTTGATGTTTTTGATGTTTTTGATGTTTTTGATGTTTTTGATGTTTTTGATGTTTTTGATGTTTTTGATGTTTTTGATGTTTTTGATGTTTTTGATGTTTTTGATGTTTTTGATGTTTTTGATGTTTTTGATGTTTTTGATGTTTTTAATGTTTTTGATTTTTGTTTTTGATGTTTTTGATGTTTTTTGATGTTTTTGATGTTTTTGATGTTTTTGATGGTTTTGATGTTTTTGATATTTTTGATGTTTTTGATGTTTTTGATGTTTTTGATGTTTTTGATGTTTTTGATGTTTTTTTTTGTTTTTGATGTTTTTGATGTTTTTGATGTTTTTGATGTTTTTGATGTTTTTGATGTTTTTGATGTTTTTGATGTTTTTGATGTTTTTGATGTTTTTGATGTTTTTGATGTTTTGATGTTTTTGATGTTTTGATGTTTTTGATGTTTTTGATGTTTTTGATGTTTTTGATGTTTTTGATGTTTTTGATGTTTTTGATGTTTTTGATGTTTTTGATGTTTTTGATGTTTTTGATGTTTTTTGATGTTTTTGGGTTTTTGATGTTTTTGATATTTTGATGTTTTTGATGTTTTTGTTGTTTTTGATGTTGTTGGATGTTTTGATGTTTTTGATGTTTTTGATGTTTTTGATGTTTTTGATGTTTTGATGTTTTGATGTTTTTGATGTTTTGATGTTTTTGATGTTTTGATGTTTTGATGTTTTTGATGTTTTTTGATGTTTTTGATGTTTTTGATGTTTTGATGTTTTTGATGTTTTTGATGTTTTTGATGTTTTTGTTTTGATGTTTTGATGTTTTGATGTTTTTGATGTTTTTGATGTTTTTGATGTTTTTGATGTTTTTGATGTTTTTGATGTTTTTGATGTTTTTGATGTTTTTGATGTTTTTGATTTTTGATGTTTTTGATGTTTTTGATGTTTTTGATGTTTTTGATGTTTTTGATGTTTTTGATGTTTTTGATGTTTTTGATGTTTTTGATGTTTTTGATGTTTTTGATGTTTTTGATGTTTTTGATGTTTTTGATGTTTTTGATGTTTTTGATGTTTTTGATGTTTTTGATGTTTTGATGTTTTTGATGTTTTTGATGTTTTTGATGTTTTTGATGTTTTGATGTTTTGATGTTTTTGATGTTTTTGATGTTTTTGATGTTTTTGATGTTTTTGATGTTTTTGATGTTTTTGATGTTTTTGATGTTTTTGATGTTTTTGATGTTTTGATGTTTTTGATGTTTTTGATGTTTTTGATGTTTTTTTGATGTTTTTGATGTTTTTGATGTTTTTGATGTTTTTGATGTTTTTGATGTTTTTGATGTTTTTGATGTTTTTGATGTTTTTGATGTTTTTGATGTTTTTGATTTTTTTGATGTTTTTGATGTTTTTGATGTTTTTGATGTTTTTGATGTTTTTGATGTTTTGATGTTTTTGATGTTTTTGATGTTTTTGATGTTTTTGATGTTTTGATGTTTTGATGTTTTTGATGTTTTTGATGTTTTTGATGTTTTTGATGTTTTTGATGTTTTTGATGTTTTTGATGTTTTTGATGTTTTGATGTTTTGATGTTTTTTTTTGTTTTTGATGTTTTGATGTTTTTGATGTTTTTGATGTTTTTGATGTTTTTGATGTTTTTGATGTTTTTGATGTTTTTGATTTTTTGATGTTTTGATGTTTTTGATGTTTTTTTTGATGTTTTTGATGTTTTTGATGTTTTTGATGTTTTTGATGTTTTTGATGTTTTTGATGTTTTTGATGTTTTTGATGTTTTTGATGTTTTTGATGTTTTTGATGTTTTGATGTTTTTTTGATGTTTTTGATGTTTTTGATGTTTTTGATGTTTTGATGTTTTGATGTTTTGATGTTTTGATGTTTTTGATGTTTTTGATGTTTTTGATGTTTTTGATGTTTTTGATGTTTTTGATGTTTTTGATGTTTTGATGTTTTTGATGTTTTTGATGTTTTTGATGTTTTTGATGTTTTGATGTTTTTGATGTTTTTTTGATGTTTTTGATGTTTTTGATGTTTTTGATGTTTTTGATGTTTTTTTGATGTTTTTGATGTTTTTTGATGTTTTTGATGTTTTTTTTGATTTTTGATGTTTTGATGTTTTTGATGTTTTGATGTTTTGATGTTTTTGAGGTTTTTGATGTTTTTGATGTTTTTGGGGTTTTTGATGTTTTTGATATTTTGATGTTTTATCTGTTTTTGTTTTTTTGATGTTGTTGGTGTTTGATGTTTTTTATGTTTTTGTTTTTATGTTTTTGATGTTTTTGATGTTTTGATGTTTTTGATGTTTTTGATGTTTTTGATGTTTTTGATGTTTTTGATGTTTTTGATGTTTTTGATGTTTTTGATGTTTTTGATGTTTTTGATGTTTTTGATGTTTTTGATGTTTTTGATGTTTTTGATGTTTTTGATGTTTTTGATGTTTTTGATGTTTTTGATGTTTTTGATGTTTTTGATGTTTTGATGTTTTTGATGTTTTTGATGTTTTTGATGTTTTTGATGTTTTTGATGTTTTTGATGTTTTTGATGTTTTTGATGTTTTTGATGTTTTTGATGTTTTGATGTTTTTGATGTTTTGATGTTTTGATGTTTTGATGTTTTTGATGTTTTTGATGTTTTTTTGATGTTTTTGATGTTTTTGATGTTTTTGATGTTTTTGATGTTTTTGATGTTTTTGATGTTTTTGATGTTTTTGATGTTTTTGATGTTTTTGATGTTTTTGATGTTTTTGATGTTTTTGATGTTTTTGATGTTTTTGATGTTTTTGATGTTTTTGATGTTTTTGATGTTTTGATGTTTTTGATGTTTTTGATGTTTTTGATGTTTTGATGTTTTTTGATGTTTTGATGTTTTTGATGTTTTTGATGTTTTTGAGGTTTTTGATGTTTTTGATGTTTTGGGGTTTTTGATGTTTTGATGTTTTATCTGTTTTTTCTGTTTTTGTTTTTTGATGTTGTTGGTGTTTGATGTTTTTATGTTTTTGATGTTATTTATGTTTTTGATGTTTTTGATGTTTTGATGTTTTTGATGTTTTTGATGTTTTTGATGTTTTTGATGTTTTTGATTGTTTTTGATGTTTTTGATGTTTTTGATGTTTTGATGTTTTTGATGTTTTTGATGTTTTTGATGTTTTTGATGTTTTTGATGTTTTTGATGTTTTTGATGTTTTTGATGTTATTGATTTTTTTGATGTTTGTTGATGTTTTTGATGTTTTGATGTTTTGATGTTTTGATGTTTTTGATGTTTTTGATATTTTTGATGTTTTTGATGTTTTTGATGTTTTTGATGTTATTGACTTTTTTGACTTTTTTGTTGATGTTTTTGATGTTTTGATGTTTTTGATGTTTTTTATGTTTTTGATGTGTTTGAGGTTTTTGATGTTTTTGATGTTTTTGATATTTTGATGTTTTTTCTGTTTTTGTTGTTTTTGATGTTGTTGGTGTTTTGATGTTTTTGATCTTATTATGTTTTTGATGTTTTTTTTTTTTTTTGATGTTTTTGATGTTTTTTTTGATGTTTTTGATGTTTTTGATGTTTTTGATGTTTTGATGTTTTTGATGTTTTTGATGTTTTTGATGTTTTTGATGTTTTTGATGTTTTTGATGTTTTTGATGTTTTTGATGTTTTTGATGTTTTTGATGTTTTTGATTATTTTGATGTTTTTTGATGTTCTTGTTGTTTTTGATTTTTTTATGGTTTTGATGTTTTTGATGTTTTTGATGTTATTGACTTTTTTGATGTTTTTGATGTTTTGATGTTTTTGATGTTTTTGATGTTTTTGATGTTTTTGATGTTTTTGATGTTTTTGATGTTTTTGATGTTTTTGATGTTTTTGATGTTTTGATGTTTTTGATGTTTTTGATGTTTTTGATGTTTTGATGTTTTTGATGTTTTTGATGTTTTTGATGTTTTGATGTTTTGATGTTTTTGATGTTTTTATGTTTTTGATGTTTTTGATGTTTTTGATGTTTTTGATGTTTTTGATGTTTTTGATGGTTTTGATGTTTTTGATGTTTTTGATGTTTTTGATGTTTTTGATGTTTTTGATGTTTTTGATGTTTTTGATGTTTTTGATGTTTTTGATGTGTTTGATGTTTTTGATTTTTTGATGTTTTTTTGATTTTTTGATGTTTTTTGATTTTTTTGATATTTTTGATGTTTTTGATGTTTTTGATGTTTTTGATGTTTTTGATGTTTTTGATGTTTTTGATGTTTTTGATGTTTTTGATGTTCTTGATGTTTTTGATTTTTTGATGTTTTTGATGTTTTTGATGTTTTTGATGTTTTTGATGTTTTTGATGTTTTTGATGTTGTTGATGTTTTTGATGTTTTTCTGTTTTTGTTGTTTTTGATGTTTTGATGTTTTGATGTTTTTGATGTTTTTGATGTTTTTGATGTTTTTGATGTTTTTGATGTTTTTGATGTTTTTGATGTTTTTGATGTTTTTGATGTTTTTGATGTTTTTGATGTTTTTGATCTTTTTGATGTTTTTGATGTTTTTGATGTTTTTGATGTTTTTGATGTTTTTGATGTTTTTAATGTTTTTGATGTTTTTTATGTTTTTGATGTTTTTGATGTTTTTGATGTTTTTGATGTTTTTGATGTTTTTGATGTTTTGATGTTTTGATGTTTTTGATGTTTTTGATGTTTTTGATGTTTTTGATGTTTTTGATGTTTTTGATGTTTTTGATGTTTTTGATGTTTTTGATGTTTTTGATGTTTTTGATGTTTTTGTTTTTGATGTTTTTGATGTTTTTGATGTTTTTGATGTTTTTGATGTTTTTGATGTTTTTGATGTTTTTGATGTTTTTTATGTTTTGATGTTTTGATGTTTTTGATGTTTTTGATGTTTTTGATGTTTTTGATGTTTTTGATGTTTTTGATGTTTTTGATGTTTTTGATGTTTTTGATGTTTTTGATCTTTTTGATGTTTTTGATGTTTTTGATGTTTTTGATGTTTTTGATGTTTTTGATGTTTTTGATGTTTTTGATGTTTTTGATGTTTTTGATGTTTTGATGTTTTGATGTTTTTGATGTTTTTGATGTTTTTGATGTTTTGATGTTTTGATGTTTTTGATGTTTTTGATGTTTTTGATGTTTTTGATGTTTTTGATGTTTTTGATGTTTTTGATGTTTTTGATGTTTTTGATGTTTTTGATGTTTTTGATGTTTTTGATGTTTTTGATGTTTTTGATGTTTTTGATGTTTTTGATGTTTTTGATGTTTTTGATGTTTTTAATGTTTTTGATGTTTTTGATGTTTTTGATGTTTTTGATGTTTTGATGTTTTTGATGTTTTTGATGTTTTTGATGTTTTTGATGTTTTTGATGTTTTTGATGTTTTGATGTTTTTGATGTTTTTGATGTTTTTGAGGTTTTGATGTTTTTGATGTTTTTGGGGTTTTTGATGTTTTGATGTTTTATCTGTTTTTTCTGTTTTTGTTTTTTGATGTTTTGGTGTTTTTGATGTTTTTGATGTTTTTGATGTTTTTGATGTTTTTGATGTTTTGATGTTTTGATGTTTTTGATGTTTTTGATGTTTTTGATGTTTTTGATGTTTTTGATGTTTTTGATGTTTTTGATGTTTTTGATGTTTTTGATGTTTTTGATGTTTTTGATGTTTTTGATGTTTTTGATGTTTTTGATGTTTTTGATGTTTTTGATGTTATTGACTTTTTTGATGTTTGTTGATGTTTTTGATGTTTTGATGTTTTGATGTTTTGATGTTTTTGATGTTTTTGATGTTTTTGATGTTTTTGATGTT
This sequence comes from Drosophila pruinosa, assembly GCA_018150935.1. Lineage (NCBI taxonomy): Eukaryota > Metazoa > Arthropoda > Insecta > Diptera > Drosophilidae > Drosophila > Drosophila pruinosa. The sequence continues at coordinate 68,618 of JAECWR010000399.1, forward strand.
TTTGATGTTTTTGATGTTTTTGTTTTTTTTGACTTTTTTGATGTTTTTTGTTGATGTTTTTGATGTTTTGATGTTTTTGATGTTTTTGATGTTTTTGATGTGTTTGAGGTTTTTGATGTTTTTGATGTTTTTGATATTTTGATGTTTTTTCTGTTTTTGTTGTTTTTGATGTTGTTGGTGTTTTGATGTTTTTGATGTTTTTGATGTTTTTGATGTTTTTTTTTTTTTTTTGATGTTTTTGATGTTTTTGATGTTTTTGATGTTTTTGATGTTTTTGATGTTTTTGATGTTTTTGATGTTTTTGATGTTTTTGATGTTTTTGATGTTTTTGATGTTTTTGATGTTTTTGATGTTTTTGATGTTTTTGATGTTTTTGATGTTTTTGATGTTTTTGATGTTTTTGATGTTTTTGATGTTTTGATGTTTTTGATGTTTTTGATGTTTTTGATGTTTTTGATGTTTTTGATGTTTTTGATGTTTTTGATGTTTTTGATGTTTTTGATGTTTTTGATGTTTTTGATGTTTTTGATGTTTTTGATGTTTTTGATGTTTTTGATGTTTTTGATGTTTTTGATGTTTTTGATGTTTTTGATGTTTTTGATTTTTTTTGATGTTTTTGATGTTATTGATCTTTTTGATGTTTTTGATGTTTTGATGTTTTGATGTTTTTGATGTTTTTGATGTTTTTGATGTTTTTGATGTTTTTGATGTTTTTGATGTTTTTGATGTTTTTGATGTTTTGATGTTTTTGATGTTTTTGATGTTTTTGATGTTTTTGATGTTTTTGATGTTTTTGATGTTTCTAATGTTTTTAATGTTTTTGATGTTTTTTATGTTTTTGATGTTTTTGATGTTTTTGATGTTTTTGATGTTTTTGATGTTTTTGATGTTTTTGATGTTTTTGATGTTTTTGATGTTTTTGATGTTTTTGATGTTTTTGATGTTTTTGATGTTTTTGATGTTTTTGATGTTTTTGATGTTTTTGATGTGTTTGATGTTTTTGATTTTTTGATGTTTTTGATTTTTTGATGTTTTTGATGTTTTTGATGTTTTTGATGTTTTTGATGTTTTTGATGTTTTTGATGTTTTTGATGTTTTTGATGTTTTTGATGTTTTTGATGTTTTTGATGTTTTTGATGTTTTTGATGTTTTTGATATTTTGATGTTTTTGATGTTTTTGATGTTTTGATGTTTTTGATGTTTTTGATGTTTTTGATGTTTTTGATGTTTTTAATGTTGTTAATGTTTTTGATGTTTTTTATGTATTTGATGTTTTTGATGTTTTTGATGTTTTTGATGTTTTTGATGTTGTTGATGTTTTTGATGTTTTTTTATGTTTTTGATGTTTTTGATGTTTTTGTTGTTTTTGATGTTTTTGATGTTTTTGATGTTTTTGATGTTTTTGATGTTTTTGATGTTTTGATGTTTTTGATGTTTTTGATGTTTTTGATGTTTTTGATGTTTTTGATGTTTTTGATGTTTTTGATGTTTTTAGTGTTGTTAATGTTTTTGATGTTTTGTGTTTTGATGTTTTTGATGTTTTTGATGTTTTTGATGTTTTTGATGTTTTGATGTTTTTGATGTTATTGATGTTTTTGATGTTTTGATGTTTTTGATGTTTTGATGTTTTTGATGTTTTTGATGTTTTTGATGTTTTTGATATTTTGATGTTTTTGATGTTTTTGTTGTTTTTGATGTTGTTGGTGTTTTGATGTTTTTGATGTTTTTGATGTTATTTATGTTTTTGATGTTTTTGATGTTTTTGATGTTTTTGATGTTTTTGATGTTTTTGATGTTTTTGATGTTTTTGATGTTTTTGATGTTTTTGATGTTTTTGATGTTTTTGATGTTTTTGATGTTTTTGATGTTTTTGATGTTTTTGATGTTTTTGATGTTTTTGATGTTTTGATGTTTTTGATGTTTTTGATGTTTTTGATGTTTTTGATGTTTTTGATGTTTTTGATGTTTTGATGTTTTTGATGTTTTTGATGTTTTTGATGTTTTTGATGTTTTTGATGTTTTTGATGTTTTTGATGTTTTGATGTTTTTGATGTTTTTGATGTTTTTGATGTTTTTGATGTTTTTGATGTTTTTGATGTTTTTGATGTTTTTGATGTTTTGATGTTTTTGATGTTTTTGATGTTTTTGATGTTTTTGATGTTTTTGATGTTTTTGATGTTTTTGATGTTTTTGATGTTTTTGATGTTTTTGATGTTTTTGATGTTTTGATGTTGTTGATGTTTTCGATGTTTTTGAGGTTTTTGATGTTTTTGATGTTTTTGGGGTTTTTGATGTTTTGATGTTTTATCTGTTTTTTCTGTTTTTGTTTTTTTGATGTTGTTGGTGTTTGATGTTTTTTATGTTTTTGATGTTATTTATGTTTTTGATGTTTTTGATGTTTTGATGTTTTTGATGTTTTTGATGTTTTTGATGTTTTTGATGTTTTTGATGTTTTTGATGTTTTTGATGTTTTTGATGTTTTTGATGTTTTTGATGTTTTTGATGTTTTTGATGTTTTTGATGTTTTTGATGTTTTTGATGTTATTGACTTTTTTGATGTTTGTTGATGTTTTTGATGTTTTGATGTTTTGATGTTTTGATGTTTTTGATGTTTTTGATATTTTTGATGTTTTTGATGTTTTTGATGTTTTTGATGTTATTGACTTTTTTGACTTTTTTGATTTTTGTTGATGTTTTTGATGTTTTGATGTTTTTGATGTTTTTTATGTTTTTGATGTGTTTGAGGTTTTTGATGTTTTTGATGTTTTTGATATTTTGATGTTTTTTCTGTTTTTGTTGTTTTTGATGTTGTTGGTGTTTTGATGTTTTTGATCTTATTATGTTTTTGATGTTTTTTTTTTTTTTTTTGATGTTTTTGATGTTTTTGATGTTTTTGATGTTTTTGATGTTTTTGATGTTTTTGATGTTTTTGATGTTTTTGATGTTTTTGATGTTTTTGATGTTTTTGATTTTTTGATGTTTTTGATGTTTTTGATGTTTTTGATTTTTTTGATGTTTTTTGATGTTTTTGTTGTTTTTGATTTTTTTATGGTTTTGATGTTTTTGATGTTTTTGATGTTATTGACTTTTTTGATGTTTTTGATGTTTTGATGTTTTTGATGTTTTTGATGTTTTTGATGTTTTTGATGTTTTTGATGTTTTTGATGTTTTTGATGTTTTTGATGTTTTTGATGTTTTTGATGTTTTTGATGTTTTTGATGTTTTTGATGTTTTGATGTTTTTGATGTTTTTGATGTTTTTGATGTTTTTGATGTTTTGATGTTTTTAATTTTTTTTGATGTTTTTGATGTTTTTGATGTTTTTGATGTTTTTGATGTTTTGATTTTTTGATGTTTTTGATGTTTTTGATGGTTTTGATGTTTTTGATGTTTTTGATGTTTTTGATGTTTTTGATGTTTTTGATGTTTTTGATGTTTTTGATGTTTTTGTTGTTTTTGATGTTTTTGATGTTTTTGATTTTTTGATGTTTTTGATTTTTTGATGTTTTTGATGTTTTTGATGTTTTTGATGTTTTTGATGTTTTTGATGTTTTGATGTTTTTGATGTTTTTGATGTTTTTGATGTTTTTGATGTTTTTGATGTTTTTGATGTTTTTGATGTTTTTGATATTTTGATGTTTTTGATGTTTTTGATGTTTTGATGTTTTTGATGTTTTTGATGTTTTTGATGTTTTTGATGTTTTTGATGTTTTTGATGTTTTTGATGTTTTTTTATGTTTTTGATGTTTTTGATGTTTTTGATGTTTTTGATGTTTTTAATGTTGTTAATGTTTTTGATGTTTTTTATGTTTTTGATGTTTTTGATGTTTTTGATGTTTTTGATGTTTTTGATGTTTTTGATGTTTTTGATGTTTTTGATGTTTTTGATGTTTTGATGTTTTTGATGTTTTTGATGTTTTGATGTTTTTGATGTTTTGATGTTTTTGATGTTTTTGATGTTTTTAGTGTTTTTGATGTTTTTGATGTTTTTGATGTTTTTGATGTTTTTGATGTTTTTGATGTTTTTGATGTTTTTGATGTTTTTGATGTTATTGATGTTTTTGATATTTTTGATGTTTTTGATGTTTTGATGTTTTTGATGTTTTTGATGTTTTTGATGTTTTTGATGTTTTGATGTTTTTTGTTTTTGTTGTTTTTGATGTTTTTGATGTTTTGATGTTTTTGATGTTTTTGATGTTTTTTATGTTTTTGATGTTTTTGATGTTTTGATGTTTTGATGTTTTTGATGTTTTTGATGTTTTGATGTTTTTGATGTTTTTGATGTTTTTTGATGTTTTTGATGTTTTTGATGTTTTTGATGTTTTTGATGTTTTGATGTTTTTTGATGTTTTTGATGTTTTGATGTTTTTGATGTTTTTGATGTTTTTGATGTTTTTGATGTTTTTGATGTTTTTGATGTTTTTGATGTTTTTGATGTTTTTGATGTTTTTGATGTTTTTGATGTTTTTGATGTTTTGAATGTTTTTGATGTTTTTGATGTTTTTGATGTTTTTGATGTTTTTGATGTTTTTGATGTTTTTGATGTTTTTGATGTTTTTGATGTTTTTGATGTTTTTGATGTTTTTGATGTTTTGATGTTTTTGATGTTTTTTGATGTTTTTGATGTTTTTGATGTTTTGATGTTTTGATGTTTTTTTTTGATGTTTTTGATGTTTTTGATGTTTTTGATGTTTTTGATGTTTTTGATGTTTTTGATGTTTTGATGTTTTTGATGTTTTTGATGTTTTTGATCTTTTTGATGTTTTTGATGTTTTTGATGTTTTTGATGTTTTTGATGTTTTTGATGTTTTTGATGTTTTTGATGTTTTTGATGTTTTTGATGTTTTTGATGTTTTTGATGTTTTTGATGTTTTTGATGTTTTTGATGTTTTGATGTTTTGATGTTTTTGATGTTTTTGATGTTTTTGATGTTTTTGATGTTTTTGATGTTTTTGATGTTTTTGATGTTTTTGATGTTTTTGATGTTTTGATGTTTTTGATGTTTTTGATGTTTTTGATGTTTTTGATGTTTTTGATGTTTTTGATGTTTTTGATGTTTTTGATGTTTTTGATGTTTTTGATGTTTTTGATGTTTTTGATGTTTTGATGTTTTGATGTTTTTGATGTTTTGATGTTTTTGATGTTTTTGATGTTTTTGATGTTTTTGATGTTTTTGATGTTTTGATGTTTTTGATGTTTTTGATGTTTTTGATGTTTTGATGTTTTTGATGTTTTTGATGTTTTTGATGTTTTTGATATTTTGATGTTTTATTGTTTTTGATGTTTTTGATGTTGTTGGTGTTTTTGATGTTTTTTATGTTTTTGATGTTTTTGATGTTTTTGATGTTTTGATGTTTTTGATGTTTTTGATGTTTTTGATGTTTTTGATGTTTTTGATGTTTTTGATGTTTTTGATGTTTTTGATGTTTTTGATGTTTTTGATGTTTTTGATGTTTTTGATGTTTTTGATGTTTTTGATGTTTTTGATGTTTTGATGTTTTTGATGTTTTGATGTTTTTGATGTTTTTGATGTTTTTGATGTTTTTGATGTTTTTGATGTTTTGATGTTTTGATGTTTTTGATGTTTTTGATGTTTTTGATGTTTTTGATGTTTTTGATGTTTTTGATGTTTTTGATGTTTTTGATGTTTTTGATGTTTTTGTTGTTTTTGATGTTTTGATGTTTTGATGTTTTTGATGTTTTTGATGTTTTTGATGTTTTTGATGTTTTTGATGTTTTTGATGTTTTTGATGTTTTGATGTTTTTGATGTTTTTGATGTTTTGATGTTTTTGATGTTTTTGATGTTTTTGATGTTTTTGATGTTTTTGATGTTTTTGATGTTTTTAATGTTTTTGATGTTTTTGATGTTTTGATGTTTTTGATGTTTTTGATGTTTTTGATGTTTTTGATGTTTTTGATGTTTTTGATGTTTTTGATGTTTTTGATGTTTTTGATGTTTTTGAGGTTTTTGATGTTTTTGATGTTTTTGATGTTTTTGATGTTTTTGATGTTTTGATGTTTTATCTGTTTTTTCTGTTTTTGTTTTTTTGATGTTGTTGGTGTTTGATGTTTTTTATGTTTTTGATGTTATTTATGTTTTTGATGTTTTTGATGTTTTGATGTTTTTGATGTTTTTGATGTTTTTGATGTTTTTGATGTTTTTGATGTTTTGATGTTTTTGATGTTTTTGATGTTTTTGATGTTTTTGATGTTTTTGATGTTTTTGATGTTTTTGATGTTTTTGATGTTTTTGATGTTTTTGATGTTTTTGATGTTTTTGACTTTTTTGATGTTTGTTGATGTTTTTGATGTTTTGATGTTTTGATGTTTTGATGTTTTTGATGTTTTTGATGTTTTGTTTTTGATGTTTTTGATGTTTTTGATGTTTTTGATGTTTTTGATGTTTTTGATGTTTTTTTTGTTTTTGATGTTTTTGATGTTTTGATGTTTTTGATGTTTTTGATGTTTTTGATGTGTTTGAGGTTTTTGATGTTTTTGATGTTTTTGATATTTTGATGTTTTTTCTGTTTTTGTTGTTTTTGATGTTGTTGGTGTTTTGATGTTTTTGATCTTATTATGTTTTTGATGTTTTTTTTTTTTTTTTTTTGATGTTTTTGATGTTTTTGATGTTTTTGATGTTTTTGATGTTTTTGATGTTTTTGATGTTTTTGATGTTTTTGATGTTTTTGATGTTTTTGATGTTTTTGATGTTTTTGATGTTTTTGTTTTTATTTTTTTGATGTTTTTGTTTTTTGATGTTTTTGTTGTTTTTGATTTTTTTATGGTTTTGATGTTTTTGATGTTTTTGATGTTATTGATTTTTTTGATGTTTTTGATGTTTTGATGTTTTTGATGTTTTTGATGTTTTTGATGTTTTTGATGTTTTTGATGTTTTTGATGTTTTTGATGTTTTTGATGTTTTTGATGTTTTTGATGTTTTTGATGTTTTTGATGTTTTTGATGTTTTTGATGTTTTTGATGTTTTTGATGTTTTTGATGTTTTTAATGTTTTTGATGTTTTTGATGTTTTTGATGTTTTTGATGTTTTTGATGTTTTTTTTTGATGTTTTTGATGTTTTTGATGTTTTGATGGTTTTGATGTTTTTGATGTTTTTGATGTTTTTGATGTTTTTGATGTTTTTGATGTTTTTGATGTTTTTGATGTTTTTGATGTTTTTGATGTTTTTGATGTTTTTGATGTTTTTGATGTTTTTGATGTTTTTGATTTTTTGATGTTTTTGATGTTTTTGATGTTTTTGATGTTTTTGATGTTTTTGATGTTTTTGATGTTTTTGATGTTTTTGATGTTTTTGATGTTTTTGATGTTTTTGATGTTTTTGATGTTTTTGATGTTTTGATGTTTTTGATGTTTTTGATGTTTTTGATGTTTTTGATGTTTTTGATGTTTTTGATGTTTTGATGTTTTTGATGTTTTTGATGTTTTTAATGTTGTTAATGTTTTTGATGTTTTTGATGTTTTTGATGTTTTTGATGTTTTTGATGTTTTTGATGTTTTTAATGTTGTTAATGTTTTTGATGTTTTTGATGTTTTTGATGTTTTTGATGTTTTTGATGTTTTTGATGTTTTTGATGTTTTTGATGTTTTTGATGTTTTTGATGTTTTTGATGTTTTTTTTGATGTTTTTGATGTTTTTGATGTTTTTGATGTTTTTGATGTTTTTGATGTTTTTGATGTTTTTGATGTTTTTGATGTTTTTAGTGTTTTTGATGTTTTTGATGTTTTTGATGTTTTTGATGTTTTTGATGTTTTTGATGTTTTTGATGTTTTTGATGTTTTTGATGTTATTGATGTTTTTGATATTTTTGATGTTTTTGATGTTTTTGATGTTTTTGATGTTTTTGATGTTTTTGATGTTTTTGATGTTTTTGATGTTTTTGATTTTTTGATGTTTTTTATGTTTTTGTTGTTTTTGATGTTTTGATGTTTTTGATGTTTTTGATGTTTTTGATGTTTTTGATGTTTTTGATGTTTTTGATGTTTTTGATGTTTTTGATGTTTTTGATGTTTTTGATGTTTTTGATGTTTTTGATGTTTTTGATGTTTTGATGTTTTTGATGTTTTTGATGTTTTTGATGTTTTTGATGTTTTTGATGTTTTTGATGTTTTTGATGTTTTTGATGTTTTTGATGTTTTGATGTTTTTGATGTTTTTGATGTTTTTGATGTTTTTGATGTTTTTGATGTTTTTGATGTTTTTGATGTTTTTGATGTTTTTGATGTTTTTGATGTTTTTGATGTTTTTGATGTTTTTGATGTTTTTGATGTTTTTGATGTTTTGATGTTTTGATGTTTTTGATGTTTTGATGTTTTTGATGTTTTTGATGTTTTTGATGTTTTTGATGTTTTGATGTTTTTGATGTTTTTGATGTTTTTGATGTTTTTGATGTTTTTGATGTTTTTGATGTTTTTGATGTTTTTGATGTTTTTGATGTTTTTGATGTTTTTGATGTTTTTGATGTTTTTGATGTTTTTGATGTTTTTGATGTTTTGATGTTTTTGATGTTTTTGATGTTTTTGATGTTTTTGATGTTTTTGATGTTTTTGATGTTTTTGATGTTTTTGATGTTTTTGATGTTTTTGATGTTTTTGATGTTTTTTTATGTTTTTGATGTTTTTGATGTTTTTGATGTTTTTGATGTTTTTGTTGTTTTTGATGTTTTGATGTTTTTGATGTTTTTGATGTTTTTGATGTTTTTGATGTTTTTGATTTTTTGATGTTTTTGATTTTTTGATGTTTTTGTTGATGTTTTTGATGTTTTGATGTTTTTGATGTTTTTGATGTGTTTGATGTTTTTGATGTTTTTGATGTTTTTGATATTTTGATGTTTTTTCTGTTTTTGTTGTTTTTGATGTTGTTGGTGTTTTGATGTTTTTGATCTTTTTGATGTTTTTGATGTTTTTGTTTTTTTGATGTTTTTGATGTTTTTGATGTTTTTGATGTTTTTGATGTTTTTGATGTTTTTGATGTTTTTGATGTTTTTGATGTTTTTGATGTTTTTGATGTTTTTGATGTTTTTGATGTTTTTGATGTTTTTGATGTTTTTGATGTTTTTGATGTTTTGATGTTTTGATGTTTTTGATGTTTTTGATGTTTTGATGTTTTTGATGTTTTTGATGTTTTTTGATGTTTTTGATGTTTTTGATGTTTTTTGTTTTTGATGTTTTGATTTTTTTGATGTTTTTGATGTTTTTGATGTTTTTGATGTTTTTGATGTTTTGATGTTTTTGATGTTTTTGATGTTTTGATGTTTTTGATGTTTTTGATGTTTTTGATGTTTTTGATGTTTTTGATGTTTTTGATGTTTTTGATGTTTTTGATGTTTTTGATGTTTTTGATGTTTTTGATGTTTTTGATGTTTTTGATGTTTTTGATGTTTTTGATGTTTTTGATGTTTTTGATGTTTTTGATGTTTTTGATGTTTTTGATGTTTTTGATGTTTTTGATGTTTTTGATGTTTTTGATGTTTTTGATGTTTTGATGTTTTGATGTTTTTGATTTTTTATGGTTTTGATGTTTTTGATGTTTTGACTTTTTTGATGTTTTTGATGTTTTTGATGTTTTGATGTTTTTGATGTTTTTTGTTTTGATGTTTTTGATGTTTTGATGTTTTTGATGTTTTTTATGGTTTTGATGTTTTTGATGTTTTGATGTTTTTGATGTTTTTGATGTTTTTGATGTTTTGATGTTTTTGATGTTTTGATGTTTTTGATGTTTTTGATGTTTTTGATGTTTTTGATGTTTTTGATGTTTTTGATGTTTTTGATGTTTTTGATGTTTTGATGTTTTTGATGTTTTTGATGTTTTTGATGTGTTTGAGGTTTTTGATGTTTTTGATGTTTTTGATATTTTGATGTTTTTTCTGTTTTTGTTGTTTTTGATGTTGTTGGTGTTTTTGATGTTTTTGATCTTATTATGTTTTTGATGTTTTTTTTTTGATGTTTTTGATTTTTTGATGTTTTTGCTGTTTTTGATGTTTTTGATGTTTTTGATGTTTTTGATGTTTTTGATGTTTTTGATGTTTTTGATGTTTTTGATGTTTTGATGTTTTTGATGTTTTTGATGTTTTTGATGTTTTTGATGTTTTTGATGTTTTTGATGTTTTTGATGTTTTTGATGTTTTTGATGTTTTTGATGTTTTTGATGTTTTTGATGTTTTTGATGTTTTGATGTTTTTGATGTTTTTTTTTGATGTTTTTGTTGTTTTTGATGTTTTTATGGTTTTGATGTTTTTGATGTTTTTGATGTTTTTGATGTTTTTGATGTTTTTGATGTTTTTGATGTTTTTGATGTTTTTGATGTTTTTGATGTTTTTGATGTTTTTGATGTTTTTGATGTTTTTGATGTTTTTGATGTTTTTGATGTTTTTGATGTTTTTGATGTGTTTGAGGTTTTTGATGTTTTTGATGTTTTTGATATTTTGATGTTTTTTCTGTTTTTGTTGTTTTTGATGTTGTTGATGTTTTGATGTTTTTGATCTTTTTATGTTTTTGATGTTTTTGGTTTTTTTGATGTTTTTGATGTTTTTGATGTTTTTGATGTTTTTGATGTTTTTGATGTTTTTGATGTTTTTGATGTTTTTGATGTTTTTGATGTTTTTGATGTTTTTGATGTTTTTGATGTTTTTGATGTTTTTGATGTTTTTGATGTTTTTGATGTTTTTGATGTTTTTGATGTTTTTGATGTTTTTGATGTTTTTGATGTTTTTGATGTTTTGATGTTTTTGATGTTTTTTTGATGTTTTTGATGTTTTTGATGTTTTTGATGTTTTTGATGTTTTTGATGTTTTTGATGTTTTTGATGTTTTTGATGTTTTTGATGTTTTTGATGTTTTTGATGTTTTTGATGTTTTTGATGTTTTTGATGCTTTTGATGTTTTTGATTTTTTTATGGTTTTGATGTTTTTGATGTTATTGACTTTTTTGATGTTTTTGATGTTTTTGATGTTTTGATGTTTTTGATGTTTTTGATGTTTTTGATGTTTTGATGTTTTTGATGTTTTTATGGTTTTGATGTTTTTGATGTTTTGATTTTTTTGATGTTTTTGATGTTTTTGATGTTTTGATGTTTTTGATGTTTTTGATGTTTTTTTTTGATGTTTTTGATGTTTTTGATGTTTTTGATGTTTTTGATGTTTTTGATGTTTTTGATGTTTTTGATGTTTTTGATGTTTTTGATGTTTTTGATGTTTTTGATGTTTTTGATGTTTTTGATGTTTTTGATATTTTGATGTTTTTGATGTTTTTGATGTTTTTGATGTTTTTGATGTTTTGATGTTTTTGATTTTTTGATGTTTTTGATGTTTTTGATGTTTTTGATTTTTTTGATGTTTTTGATGTTTTTGATGTTTTTGATGTTTTTGATGTTTTTGATGTTTTTGATGTTTTTGATGTTTTTGATGTTTTTGATGTTTTTGATGTTTTTGATGTTTTTGATGTTTTTGATGTTTTTGATGTTTTTGATGTTTTTGATGTTTTTGATGTTTTTGATGTTTTGATGTTTTGATGTTTTTGATGTTTTTGATGTTTTTGATGTTTTTTTGATGTTTTTGTTGTTTTTGATTTTTTATGGTTTTGATGTTTTTGATGTTTTTGATGTTTTTGATGTTTTGATGTTTTTGATGTTTTTGATGTTTTTGATGTTTTGATGTTTTTGATGTTTTTGATGTTTTTGATGTTTTTGATGTTTTTGATGTTTTTGATGTTTTTGATGTTTTTGATGTTTTTGATGTTTTTGATGTTTTTGATGTTTTTGATGTTTTTGATGTTTTTGATGTTTTTGATGTTTTTGATGTTTTTGATGTTTTTGATGTTTTTGATGTTTTTGATGTTTTTGATGTTTTTGATGTTTTTGATGTTTTTGATGTTTTTGATGTTTTTGATGTTTTGATGTTTTTGATGTTTTTTATGGTTTTGATGTTTTTGATGTTTTTGATGTTTTTGATGTTTTTGATGTTTTTGATGTTTTGATGTTTTTGATGTTTTTGATGTTTTTGATGTTTTTGATGTTTTTGATGTTTTTTATGGTTTTGATGTTTTTGATGTTTTTGATGTTTTTGATGTTTTTGATGTTTTTGATGTTTTTGATGTTTTTGATGTTTTTGATGTTTTTGATGTTTTTGATGTTTTTGATGTTTTTGATGTTTTTGATGTTTTGATGTTTTTGATGTTTTTGATGTTTTTGATGTTTTTGATGTTTTTGATGTTTTTGATGTTTTTGATGTTTTTGATGTTTTTGATGTTTTTGATGTTTTTGATGTTTTTGATGTTTTGATGTTTTTGATGTTTTTGATGTTTTTGATGGTTTTGATGTTTTTGATGTTTTTGATGTTTTTGATGTTTTTGATGTTTTTGATGTTTTTGATGTTTTGATGTTTTGTTTGATGTTTTTGATGTTTTTGATGTTTTTGATGTTTTTGATGTTTTTGATGTTTTTGATGTTTTTGATGTTTTTGATGTTTTTGATGTTTTTGATGTTTTTGATGTTTTTGATGTTTTTGATGTTTTGATGTTTTTGATGTTTTTTTTGATGTTTTTGATGTTTTTGATGTTTTTGATGTTTTTGATGTTTTGATGTTTTTGATCTTTTTGATGTTTTTGATGTTTTTGATTTTTTTGATGTTTTTGATGTTTTTGATATTTTTGATGTTTTTGATGTTTTTGATGTTTTGATTTTTGATGTTTTTGATGTTTTTGATGTTTTTGATGTTTTTGATGTTTTTGATGTTTTTGATGTTTTTGATGTTTTTGATGTTTTTGATGTTTTTGATGTTTTGATGTTTTGTATGTTTTTGATGTTTTGTATGTTTTTGATGTTTTTGATGTTTTTTGATGTTTTTGTTGTTTTTGATTTTTTTATGGTTTTGATGTTTTTGATGTTTTTGATGTTATTGACTTTTTTGATGTTTTTGATGTTTTGATGTTTTTGATGTTTTTGATGTTTTTGATGTTTTTGATGTTTTTGATGTTTTTGATGTTTTTGATGTTTTTGATGTTTTTTTGATGTTTTTGATGTTTTTGATGTTTTTGATGTTTTTGATGTTTTTGATGTTTTTGATGTTTTTGATGTTTTTGATGTTTTTGATGTTTTTGTTGTTTTTGATGTTTTTTGATGTTTTTGATGTTTTGATGTTTTTGATTTTTTTATGGTTTTGATGTTTTTGATGTTATTGACTTTTTTGATGTTTTTGATGTTTTTGATGTTTTGATGTTTTTGATGTTTTTGATGTTTTTTTTGATGTTTTTGATGTTTTTGATGTTTTTGATGTTTTTGATGTTTTTGATGTTTTTGATGTTTTTGATGTTTTTGATGTTTTTGATGTTTTTGATGTTTTTGATGTTTTTGATGTTTTTGATGTTTTTTATGTTTTTGATGTTTTTGATGTTTTTGATGTTTTTGATGGTTTTGATGTTTTTGATGTTTTTGATGTTTTTGATGTTTTTGATGTTTTTGATGTTTTTGATGTTTTTGATGTTTTTGATGTTTTTGTTGTTTTTGATGTGTTTGATGTTTTTGATTTTTTGATGTTTTTGATTTTTTGATGTTTTTGATGTTTTTGATGTTTTTGATGTTTTTGATGTTTTTGATGTTTTTGATGTTTTTGATGTTTTTGATGTTTTTGATGTTTTTGATGTTTTTGATGTATTTGATGTTTTTGATATTTTGATGTTTTTGATGTTTTTGATGTTTTGATGTTTTTGATGTTTTTGATGTTTTTGATGTTTTTGATGTTTTTAATGTTGTTAATGTTTTTGATGTTTTTGATGTTTTTGATGTTTTTGATGTTTTTGATGTTTTTGATGTTTTTGATGTTTTTGATGTTTTTGATGTTTTTGATGTTTTTGATGTTTTGATGTTTTTGATGTTTTTGATGTTTTGATGTTTTTGATGTTTTTGATGTTTTTGATGTTTTTGATGTTTTTGATGTTTTTAATGTTGTTAATGTTTTTGATGTTTTGATGTTTTTGATGTTTTTGATGTTTTTTTGTTGTTTTTGATGTTTTTGATGTTTTTGATGTTTTTGATGTTTTTGATGTTTTTGATGTTTTTGATGTTTTTGATGTTTTTGATGTTTTTGATGTTTTTGATGTTTTTGATGTTTTTGATGTTTTTGATATTTTGATGTTTTCTGTTTTTTTTTGATGTTTTTGATGTTGTTGGTGTTTTGATGTTTTTGATGTTTTTGATGTTTTTTATGTTTTTGATGTTTTTGATGTTTTTGATGTTTTGATGTTTTTGATATTTTTGATGTTTTTGATGTTTTTGATGTTTTTGATGTTTTGATGTTTTGATGTTTTTGATGTTTTTGATGTTTTTGATGTTTTTGATGTTTTTGATGTTTTTGATGTTTTTGATGTTTTTGATGTTTTTGATGTTTTTGATGTTTTTGATGTTTTTGATGTTTTTGATGTTGTTGATGTTTTTGATGTTTTTGATGTTTTTGATGTTTTTGATGTTTTTGATGTTTTTGATGTTTTTGATGTTTTTGATGTTTTTGATGTTTTTGATGTTTTTGATGTTTTTGATGTTTTTGATGTTTTTGATGTTTTTGATGTTTTTGATGTTTTTGATGTTTTTGATGTTTTTGATGTTTTTGATGTTTTTGATGTTTTTGATGTTTTTGATGTTTTTGATGTTTTTGATGTTTTGATTTTTTGATGTTTTTGATGTTTTTGATGTTTTTGATGTTTTTGATGTTTTTGATGCTTTTGATGTTTTTGATGTTTTTGATGTTTTTGATGTTTTTGATGTTTTGTTGTTTTTGATGTTTTTGATGTTTTTGATGTTTATGTTGTTTTTGATGTTGTTGATGTTTTTGATGTTTTTTTTGTTTTTGTTGTTTTTGATGTTTTGATGTTTTGATGTTTTTGATGTTTTTGATGTTTTTGATGTTTTTGATGTTTTTGATGTTTTGATGTTTTGATGTTTTTGATGTTTTTGATGTTTTTGATGTTATTGATTTTTTTGATGTTTGTTGATGTTTTTGATGTTTTGATGTTTTGATGTTTTTGATGTTTTTGATGTTTTTGATGTTTTTGATGTTATTGACTTTTTTGACTTTTTTGATTTTTGTTGATGTTTTTGATGTTTTGATGTTTTTGATGTTTTTGATGTGTTTGAGGTTTTTGATGTTTTTGATGTTTTTGATATTTTGATGTTTTTTCTGTTTTTGTTGTTTTTGATGTTGTTGGTGTTTTCTGTTTTTGTTGTTTTTGATGTTGTTGATGTTTTGATGTTTTTGATGTTTTTGATGTTTTTGATGTTTTTGATGTTTTTGATGTTTTGATGTTTTTGATATTTTTGATGTTTTTGATGTTTTTGATGTTTTTGATGTTTTGATGTTTTTGATGTTTTTGATGTTTTTGATGTTTTTGATGTTTTTGATGTTTTTGATGTTTTTGATGTTTTTGATGTTTTTGATGTTTTTGATGTTTTTGATGTTTTTGATGTTTTTGATGTTTTTGATGTTTTTGATGTTTTTGATGTTTTTGTTTTTGATGTTTTTGATGTTATTGATGTTTTTGATGTTTTTGATGTTTTTGATGTTTTTGATGTTTTTGATGTTTTTGATGTTTTTGATGTTTTTGATGTTTTTGATGTTTTTGATGTTTTTGATGTTTTTGATGTTTTTGATGTTTTTGATGTTTTTGATGTTTTTGATGTTTTTGATGTTTTTGATGTTTTTTGATGTTTTTGATGTTTTTGATGTTTTTGATGTTTTTGATGTTTTTGATGTTTTTGATGTTTTTGATGTTTT
The DNA here is from genome assembly GCA_018150935.1 of Drosophila pruinosa. Classification (NCBI taxonomy): domain Eukaryota; kingdom Metazoa; phylum Arthropoda; class Insecta; order Diptera; family Drosophilidae; genus Drosophila; species Drosophila pruinosa. The sequence goes on from JAECWR010000399.1 coordinate 84,394, forward strand.
TGATGTTTTTGATGTTTTTGATGTTTTTGATGTTTTTGTTGTTTTTGATGTTTTTGATGTTTTTGATGTTTATGTTGTTTTTGATGTTGTTGATGTTTTTGATGTTTTTTTTTTTTTTTTGTTTTTGATGTTTTGATGTTTTGATGTTTTTGATGTTTTGATGTTTTTGATGTTTTTGATGTTTTTGATGTTTTTGATGTTTTTGATGTTTTTGATGTTTTTGATGTTTTTGATGTTTTTGATGTTTTTGATGTTTTGATGTTTTGATGTTTTTGATGTTTTTGATGTTTTTGATGTTTTTGATGTTTTTGATGTTTTTGATTTTTTTGATTTTTTTGATTTTTGTTGATGTTTTTGATGTTTTGATGTTTTTGATGTTTTTGATGTGTTTGATGTTTTTGATGTTTTTGATGTTTTTGATATTTTGATGTTTTTTCTGTTTTTGTTGTTTTTGATGTTGTTGGTGTTTTGATGTTTTTGATCTTATTATGTTTTTGATGTTTTTTTGTTTTTTTGATGTTTTTGATGTTTTTGATGTTTTTGATGTTTTTGATGTTTTTGATGTTTTTGATGTTTTTGATGTTTTTGATGTTTTGATGTTTTTGATGTTTTTGATGTTTTTGATGTTTTTGATGTTTTTGATGTTTTTGATGTTTTTGATGTTTTTGATGTTTTTGATGTTTTTGATGTTTTTGATGTTTTTGATGTTTTTGATGTTTTTGATGTTTTTGATGTTTTGTATGTTTTTGATGTTTTTGATGTTTTTTGATGTTTTTGTTGTTTTTGATTTTTTTATGGTTTTGATATTTTTGATGTTATTGACTTTTTTGATGTTTTTGATGTTTTGATGTTTTTGATGTTTTTGATGTTTTTGATGTTTTTGATGCTTTTGATGTTTTTGATGTTTTTGATGTTTTTGATGTTTTTGATGTTTTTGATGTTTTGATGTTTTTGATGTTTTTGATGTTTTTGATGTTTTTGATGTTTTTGATGTTTTTGATGTTTTTGATGTTTTTGATGTTTTTGATGTTTTTGATGTTTTTAATGTTTTCAATGTTTTTGATGTTTTTTATGTTTTTGATGTTTTTGATGTTTTTGATGTTTTTTATGTTTTTGATGTTTTTGATGTTTTTGATGTTTTTGATGTTTTTGATGTTTTTGATGTTTTTGATGTTTTTGATGTTTTTGATGTTTTTGATGTTTTTGATGTTTTTGATGTTTTTGTTGTTTTTGATGTGTTTGATATTTTTGATTTTATGATGTTTTTGATTTTATGACCTTTTTGATGTTTTTGATATTTTTGATGTTTTTGATGTTTTTGATGTTATTGATGTTTTTGATGTTTTTGATGTTTTTAATGTTTTTGATGTTTTTGATGTTTTTGATGTTTTTGATGTTTTTGATGTTTTTCATGTTTTTGATGTTTTTGATGTTTTTGATATTTTGATGTTTTTGATGTTTTTGATGTTTTGATGTTTTTGATGTTTTTGATGTTTTTGATGTTTTTAATGTTTTTGATGTTTTTTATGTTTTTTATGTATTTGATGTTTTTGATGTCTTTGATGTCATTGATGTTTTTGATGTTTTTGATGTTTTTGATGTTTTTAGTGTTGTTACTGTTTTTGATGTTTTTGATGTTATCGATGTTTTTGATATTTTTGATGTTTTTGATGTTTTTAATGTTTTTGATGTTTTTGATGTTTTTGATGTTTTTGATGTTTTTGGGGTTTTTGATGTTTTTGATATTTTGATGTTTTCTCTGTTTTTGTTGTTTTTGATGTTGTTGGTGTTTTGATGTTTTTTATGTTTTTGATGTTATTTATGTTTTTGATGTTTTTGATGTTTTGATGTTTTTGATGTTTTTGATGTTTTTGATGTTTTTGATGTTTTTGATGTTTTTGATGTTTTTGATGTTTTTGATGTTTTTGATGTTTTTGCTGTTTTTGTTGTTTTTGATGTTTTGATGTTTTTGATGTTTTTGATGTTTTTGATGTTTTTGATGTTTTTGATGTTTTTGATGTTTTTGATGTTTTTGATGTTTTTGATGTTTTTGATGTTTTTGATGTTTTTGATGTTTTTGATGTTTTGATGTTTTTGATGTTTTTGATGTTTTTGATGTTTTTGATGTTTTTGATGTTTTTGATGTTTTTGATGTTTTTGATGTTTTTGTTGTTTTTGATGTTTTTGATGTTTTTGATGTTTATGTTGTTTTTGATGTTGTTGATGTTTTTGATGTTTTTTTTTTTTTGTTTTTGATGTTTTGATGTTTTGATGTTTTTGATGTTTTTGATGTTTTTGATGTTTTTGATGTTTTTGATGTTTTTGATGTTTTTGATGTTTTTGATGTTTTTGATGTTTTTGATGTTTTTGATGTTTTTGATGTTTTTGATGTTTTTGATGTTTTTGATGTTTTTGATGTTTTTGATGTTTTTGATGTTTTTGATGTTTTTGATGTTTTTGATGTTTTTGATGTTTTTGATGTTTATGATGTTTTTTATGTTTTTGATGTTTTTGATGGTTTTGATGTTTTTGATATTTTTGATGTTTTTGATGTTTTTGATGTTTTTGATGTTTTTGATGTTTTTGATGTTTTTGATGTTTTTGTTGTTTTTGATGTGTTTGATGTTTTTGATTTTATGATGTTTTTGATTTTATGATGTTTTTGATGTTTTTGATATTTTTGATGTTTTTGATGTTTTTGATGTTTTTGATGTTTTTGATGTTTTTGATGTTTTTGATGTTTTTGATGTTTTTGATGTTTTTGATGTTTTTGTTGTTTTTGATGTTTTTGATGTTTATGTTGTTTTTGATGTTGTTGATGTTTTTGATGTTTTTGATGTTTTTGATGTTTTTGATGTTTTTGATGTTTTTGATGTTTTTGATGTTTTTGATGTTTTTGATGTTTTTGATGTTTTTGATGTTTTTGATGTTTTTGATGTTTATGTTGTTTTTGATGTTGTTGATGTTTTTGATGTTTTTCTGTTTTTGTTGTTTTTGATGTTTTGATGTTTTTGTTTTGATGTTTTTGATGTTTTTGATGTTTTTGATGTTTTTGATGTTTTTGATGTTTTTGATGTTATTGACTTTTTTGACTTTTTTGATGTTTGTTGATGTTTTTGATGTTTTGATGTTTTTGATGTTTTTGATGTTTTTGATGTTTTTGATGTTTTTGATGTTTTTGATGTTTTTGATGTTTTGATGTTTTGATGTTTTGATGTTTTTGATGTTTTTGATATTTTTAATGTTATTGATGTTATTGACTATTTTGATTTTTTGATGTTTGTTGATGTTTTTGATGTTTTGATGTTTTGATGTTTTGATGTTTTGATGTTTTGATGTTTTGATGTTTTTGATGTTTTTGATGTTTTTGATGTTTTTGATGTTATTGACTTTTTTGACTTTTTTGATGTTTGTTGATGTTTTTGATGTTTTCGATGTTTTTGAGGTTTTTGATGTTTTTGATGTTTTTGGGGTTTTTGATGTTTTTGATATTTTGATGTTTTATCTTTTTTTCTGTTTTTGTTTTTTTGATGTTGTTGGTGTTTGATGTTTTTTATGTTTTTGATGTTATTTATGTTTTTGATGTTTTTAATGTTATTGATGTTTTGATGTTTTTGATGTTTTTGATTTTTTTGATGTTTTTGATATTTTTGATGTTTTTGATGTTTTTGATGTTTTTGATGTTTTTACGTTTTTGATGTTTTTGATGTTTTTTATGTTCTTGATGTTTTTGATGTTTTTGATGTTTTTGATGTTTTTGATGTTTTTGATGTTTTTGATGTTTTTGATGTTTTTGATGTTTTTGCTGTTTTTGATGTTTTTGATGTTTTTTGATGTTTTTGTTGTTTTTGATTTTTTTATGGTTTTGATGTTTTTGATGTTATTGACTTTTTGATGTTTTTGATGTTTTGATGTTTTTGATGTTTTTGATGTTTTTGATGTTTTTGATGTTTTTGATGTTTTTGATGTTTTTGATGTTTCTGATGTTTTTGATGTTTTTGATGTTTTGATGTTTTTGATGTTTTTGATGTTTTTGATGTTTTTGATGTTTTTGATGTTTTTGATGTTTTTGATGTTTTTGATGTTTTTGATGTTTTTGATGTTTTTGATGTTTTTGATGTTTTTGATGTTTTTGATGTTTTTGATGTTTTTGATGTTTTTGATGTTTTTGATGTTTTTGATGTTTTTGATGTTTTTGATGTTTTTGATGTTTTTGATGTTTTTGATGGTTTTGATGTTTTTGATGTTTTTGATGTTTTTGATGTTTTTGATGTTTTTGATTTTTTTGATGTTTTTGATGTTTTTGATGTTTTTGATGTTTTTGATGTTTTTGTTGTTTTTGATGTGTTTGATGTTTTTGATTTTATGATGTTTTTGATTTTATGATGTTTTTAATGTTTTTGATGTTTTTGATGTTTTGATGTTTTTAATGTTTTTGATGTTTTTAATGTTTTTGATGTTTTTGATGTTTTTGATGTTTTTGATGTTTTTCATGTTTTTGATGTTTTTGATGTTTTTGATGTTTTTGATATTTTGATGTTTTTGATGTTTTTGATGTTATGATGTTTTTGATGTTTTTGATGTTTTTGATGTTTTTAATGTTGTTAATGTTTTTGATGTTTTATATGTATTTGATGTTTTTGATGTTTTTGATGTTTTTGATGTTTTTGATGTTTTTGATGTCTTTGATGTTTTTGATGTTTTTGATGTTTTTGATGTTTTTGATGTTTTTGATGTTTTTGATGTTTTTGATGTTTTTGATGTTTTTGATGTTTTTAGTGTTGTTACTGTTTTTGATGTTTTTGCTGTTTTTGATGTTTTTGATGTTTTTGATGTTATCGATGTTTTTGATATTTTTGATGTTTTTGATGTTTTTATTTTTTGATGTTTTTGATGTTTTTGATGTTTTTGGGGTTTTTGATGTTTTTGATATTTTGATGTTTTTTCTGTTTTTGTTTGTTTTTGATGTTGCTGGTGTTTTGATG